>OX246737.1:36437879-36872879 GCA_945910005.1 Isoperla grammatica | reverse complement strand
AATCGATTCGTGTGTGTTGATATTTTAAATGTGTGATGAACTTCGAAATTAACGTTTTATTTTTCTCTAAAGCTCAAACAAACTTTGGTCAATATCCACTTAATGTTGACAACCGCGAGCAACCAACTCGGCAAGCTTCTAACATCATTGACGAGTGAAAGATAACCAACCAAAGAGCGATATTTTTCAATTTGAAATATGGGAACATGGTAAAAACATTTTTGAAAGAATATACTGTAAACCACACATATGTCGCTGAAACAAATGTATAATCCTCTTTTAGTAAGACAATTGAAAGAAAAAAAAGAAATTCTCATTGTCAGTTTATTTTAAAAAATTTCCTCATACACGTACGTACTCGATATTATAGTGAATAAGCAATTTTTATTTTTTTATTTTTTTTGAGATTTGTATTAAATTAATACCACAAATAAAACGAATTCTGTGTGTAATCCAATGTTTAAGCTTTAATGAAACTCTCGTATGAACATTTTCAGAGTGTTCAAGTACATCGAGGTAAAATAAATGAGACTGAGTAGGTAGACTATAAATAAGAATTTATTTGTTTAAACCACTCATGCTTACGTACATCGTACACTTTAAAATAACATAAATCCGTTAAAAATCTGTCGTTTTTTGTTGTTGTTTTTTTTTTTTTTTTTTTACGAAAATGTGCTTTCGTTCTTTAAAGGGTCAAGGATAAATTATTAAAATTCAAGAATAAAGTATTGTCTATAAGGAGCTTGTGTCACTTTGAAACTTCAATACAGCTCTTTGTGTGAACATGATTTTATTTATTCACTCCTTTGTGTTCTTAGCATCGTCCATATAATGAAAGTAGAAGCAAACGAATCTCAAAGAGTAAAAGGGCAGACCGTTGTGAATTAACTGTCGTTCTGTCAATAACATTAGTAATATGTCTGTTTTTAATGTAAACGAGTGATCAGACAGCATTTGTTTTTAGAAATATTTGTAAATATTGTTTTCTTTATAGATAAGAAATTAAGAATCGTTATATTTATGTTACATATTTACAACACTGCATAAAGTTATGTTGAGAGCAGTACGAGCTTAAAGTTTTTTGGCGACTTTTTATTCCGTAAGCGATCTAAAAATCTGTGATGTATCCGATAATGTAAAATAACGGCCTCAATAGAGAAGGGAAGAACACCGATAATCTCAGAACGCAGCCTGCGCGAAACAATTTAGTTTTCTACCACTCATCCCATACAACCGCCATCAATGATCAACGTATCCATATTCGACTTTAAACCGTGACTGGCAGCTTAACAGCTTTGAGTCCATTTTCCACTTTTTCACTTCAAAACAAATGTTGCTTGTTACAATAACCGTTAACACATTTAGAAGCGCCTCTTTACACAAGAGCACGAGATTGGTAATTATGTCGCGATTGTCGACCACTGTATATATTATGCTGCAATACTCGCTGTCTCAAGAATAAAATTATATCACTGATTAAGAGTGCACTGCATTTAACTTAAGATACAGGTACAAAAAAAACGTAAATTCTCTGCAATAGTCATAAGATAACGCCCTATGATAATGCATGTTCATATGATAAATACAAATAACGTGTTTTATAAATAATACTATGTAACTACTACGTAACTAATACTTTATTACCTAACTAATAATTAGGTATACTGAGTCACAACATCGAAATATTACGAAATTTCAGTTATCAAGCAACTTGTCAAAAACTATATAAAACCTTGAAAAGGTCACTAAAACATTGTTGTGGTGAAAACTAAATAGCCTAGCATAAACGTTTCTAATTCTATGAACTCCTCTCTCTCTCTCTCTCTCTCTCTCTCTCTCTCTCTCTCTCTCTCGTCACAGTTCAATTCGTGTAAACGCTCTTTCGTTCTTTCTTTCTTTCTTTCTTTCTTTCTTTCTTTCTTTCTTTCTTTCTTTTTAAAATTAATGTATGAATGCAATGAATGAATGAGTTTAAAATAATATATCAAAATATAAACAAATTCCGTATTCCGTGAACTTTCATGAAATTTTATTTTATCTTTTTTTTTAATTATTTCAATAAAATAAATAAATAAATAAATTCACATTTAGAGTCTACCCACTCAGTAATTAAACTGAATTGAAGATGTATTGTGTATCTTACATCTTGTATTTTGTATTATGTATTTTGTATTTACCTTTTGCATTCTGCATTCTGCATTATGAATTTTGTTTCTTGTATTTTTTATCTATAGTGTGGTTTGATGGAATATAAGGCCTCACTGACCTTAATCCCGCCATAAATAAAAAGACTAATCAAATCAATCAATCAATCTCTCTCTCTCTCTCTCTCTTTCTCTAGCCTTAATCCCGCCTTTTAATAAAATACCTTAATCAATCAATCAATCAATCAATCAATCAATCTCTCTCTCACACTCTCTCTCTCTCTCTCCGAGAGATGAGTTAGACAAGAATCCAGTTACTTGGATAAGGTAAGTAAAGGGCCCATATAGTGTGTCTAAATGCAGTCTTGACATTGTGGTGGAGGTGCCGAGTATAAAACATAAGTTGCCAACTTCAGAATGACGTCACACTCATAAGGAATTATTAGCCTCTTCCTCCTTGACCACAGTCAACGTTTTGGACGTTAACTACAGAAAATACGATTGTGGAACTGTGGTGGTACTTCATTTTTTTATCATATGTTTAGTGTTTCAATTCATTTCATATCTACTTACATATTATTCCACAACTTGTCAAGTAATTGCTGATAAATCCAGACTTCTGTTAATTTGTATTTATTTCAAACAACTGACTCGAGAATTGTTGTCTTCCTAAATAATATTTATGCTAGCATTTTGTCGGTTAGTGAAATGTAAATAATGAAGTTAATGGAATTATTATTAAGCCTTTATTTGCAACAGAATGTATTGTGAAATATTTCATTTGAATGGTATATATTTACGTTAATGAATGTAAGAACACGTTATTAACGAAAGAAGGGCGACTGTTTGCACTAAATTGCGTTCTTTCTTACTCATGGACTGTGATCTGAATTGCCTAGTTACAGTATAGAACAAGACAATCACGAAATAACCGTGAGCTGTGTCATTCACTATAGCGACATTAACCCAAGTTGGAACTGTCAATGTCAAGCTGTACTAAAGGCGTAGCTTTATTTGGTCTACCTCAGTTCACTGTTTTGACAGGCAAACAGACCATTCCAATGCACTTCACTTCACTTCGGAAACTGCTACAACACTCGGAAAGTTATGTGACCACGAGAATGACCGTCAGCCCAATGTTACCTCAATCTTTTAGCATGAAAAGTGAATTTACCTTTAATTAACCTTCATCCACAGCTCCTTAATTACATTTGGCTCTGTCGCTTCTGAAAGTCCAGCTTCTCTACCAGAATTTACAATCTGTATTAAAAATGTAACGTGAGGTTAAAAGTGTTTTTTGAATATACATCATCAAACCTATATCAAAGTATGTATATTATTCTGTATTTCATTTAAAACGACGCTTAAAAATAATGTAGTGGTTTGGTTGCACGATCTATGCTACAAATGATGTGGTACTTGTATATCAATATAAAAAATGTTTTAAATTTAAGAAATAATTTGTTCAGTATATGTTTGGCAAAATCATTCATTCATTCACTTCTTTATCGATAATCGAAATTGACATATTAAGTGAAAATATAAATTGTCTCTCTCTGTCTAACTTATAGTTTAGCTAATTTTACGGTTGAAAATGTCACTAGCATTTACTAAAATGAAGACTGTTTGTATTTACCATTTTCATGAATGCATAGAACTCGCTTGCATATTATTTTAGTTTCTGTTTTCATGATTGATTGTTTTTTCTCTCTCTTGAAACTGGGAATGTAATTCTTTCCGAAAAGTTAGTCAAAATATAAATTTGTATTTAAATAGATTCTCTTGACTTTTGTAACCCTAAAACTAGTTAAAACATACCATAAGCCACGATAGCTTACGGCATAAAATATGATTCACTTACTTTAACATTATTTACTTATGTGGCATACTGTACAAATCGTTTTAAGATTGTTTGATTGATTTATAAATTTAAGGAGCTTCAATAGTGAATTAAGTTACCAATTTACTAGATGGGACTGTTAAACTGAACACACACCATGTAACTTGAACTTTTCAGTTAAGGTGGAGTTCTTTGAGATGTTCTGAAACGTCTTTCTACTCTAGAACAAATTAAATCGAATGTATTGGTTCTCACTTCACTACCTCCCGTTTCTCTATTCCAACTCGGTTCATAATCTCGAACAGAGGAACGGGGTTTGTTTCACTCCAATAACACTCTCCTTTTACGCGATGAATTCCATACTTTTAAGACATTTTCCGAGTTTGGAACAAGTTTTCTCAATTTTCACTCTGGTTTGTGTTCAGAAACTACGTTTGTGGGAACAATGCCGCGCAAATAGTTCTACGAAGCTACTCGGTAGCGACGATATAGTGACAATAATTCAACGTTCTTTTTGTTTCTACTAGTCTACAGACCGGAGTGAATATGAATACAAACAAGGTATTTGCTTATATTGACGCATTAGATATCGTCAGCAAATCCACCATGAAGCGCCAGGCAGGCACAATGTGTTAACACTAATTACTTCATCATTTCAGATATAGTACAATAAACCAATTACACATGTACTTAATTATTGTAAAATATTTATTTTATTTATTATTACAATTATTTTCACTGCTTTTACTATTTTTACTTTTGTGTCATTTAATTTAAAATATTTATTTCATAAACCATTTTTCATTCATTTCCTCATTTTCCGCTATATTTCGTTCTCGTTAAAACCTAATTACCGATATTGTATCAATCAGTAAGGTATATCACTGGGGCAGTGAAAATTAATTAATGTAAATACGGCGACGATAAACGCAGAACATTTGTTTCTGCTCATGGGTATAACTCATCAAGCCCAGTGTTATGCAAAGTGACAAATACAAACTGTTTATGTACTGAGTAACAAGATTGTGTAGTAAAACATGCCTGAAAAGAATAATAATGTATCAAATAACACCTTCACTGCATGATGGCCGTCACATTGGTGTAACGTATGAAAGTCAATCAGCCGTCTTGACATAGATGCGTGTTCTACTGAAAAACAGCCGAAAATGACGTCATAGTAACGTTTTTAGTGACGTCACTATAGAAGGGCATTCGTAGACATCTTATTGTTCAAGTACTGGATGTGGAACACGGAACAACTCCCACACAGAATAACTACCACACGGATCAATCACGGAACAAGGCACACATTTTGCAGACGCGAAGGAAGCCGATCAATGCTGCCTTGCCAATGTTTTGTATTGATTAATATTGATGTTTAAATTGATTTTAATATTCGTTTTTTTACCTAACGTGAACTAATCTAACTCAGTCGTATAAAGGCCATCAAAATTAATATTGATTAATATTTGGCTAACTCAACACTGCTCGGTTGCCTTCAGCACTACAAACTGTGATGTTCCGTGTAGGATCAGTTCAGCGGCTATACGTAGTGAAGCGGGAGGGAGCGTTTACACAGTAGCGCTGCAGGCTGCACACACTATCACACCCACACAGTAATATTATTGTATCATGCGTCACACCCCAGTGTTGGGATCAGTTCAGCGCTCACCTAGTGAAGCGTTTACACAGTAGCGCTGCAGGCTGCACACACTATCACACCCACACAGTAATATTATTGTATCATGCGTCACACCCCAGTGTTGGGATCAGTTCAGCGCTCACCTAGTGAAGCGTTTACCCAGTAGCGCTGCAGGCTGCACACACTATCACACCCACACAGTAATATTATTGTATCATGCGTCACACCCCAGTGTTGGGATCAGTTCAGCGCTCACCTAGTGAAGCGTTTACCCAGTAGCGCTGCAGGCTGCACACACTATCACACCCACACAGTAATATTATTGTATCATGCGTCACACCCCAGTGTTGGGATCAGTTCAGCGCTCACCTAGTGAAGCGTTTACCCAGTAGCGCTGCAGGCTGCACACACTATCACACCCACACAGTAATATTATTGTATCATGCGTCACACCCCAGTGTTGGGATCAGTTCAGCGCTCACCTAGTGAAGCGTTTACCCAGTAGCGCTGCAGGCTGCACACACTATCACACCCACACAGTAATATTATTGTATCATGCGTCACACCCCAGTGTTGGGATCAGTTCAGCGCTCACCTAGTGAAGCGTTTACCCAGTAGCGCTGCAGGCTGCACACACTATCACACCCACACAGTAATATTATTGTATCATGCGTCACACCCCAGTGTTGGGATCAGTTCAGCGCTCACCTAGTGAAGCGTTTACACAGTAGCGCTGCAGGCTGCACACACTATCACACCCACACAGTAATATTATTGTATCATGCGTCACACCCCAGTGTTGGGATCAGTTCAGCGCTCACCTAGTGAAGCGTTTACCCAGTAGCGCTGCAGGCTGCACACACTATCACACCCACACAGTAATATTATTGTATCATGCGTCACACCCCAGTGTTGGGATCAGTTCAGCGCTCACCTAGTGAAGCGTTTACCCAGTAGCGCTGCAGGCTGCACACACTATCACACCCACACAGTAATATTATTGTATCATGCGTCACACCCCAGTGTTGGGATCAGTTCAGCGCTCACCTAGTGAAGCGTTTACACAGTAGCGCTGCAGGCTGCACACACTATCACACCCACACAGTAATATTATTGTATCATGCGTCACACCCCAGTGTTGGGATCAGTTCAGCGCTCACCTAGTGAAGCGTTTACCCAGTAGCGCTGCAGGCTGCACACACTATCACACCCACACAGTAATATTATTGTATCATGCGTCACACCCCAGTGTTGGGATCAGTTCAGCGCTCACCTAGTGAAGCGTTTACCCAGTAGCGCTGCAGTCTGCACACACTATCACACCCCAGTATTTCAAGGTGTGCCCGTGTCCACATTTATCAGTTTTGTAAGCGACCCGGTGAATGATTCATACGATTAACACGAAGATCATGACTGTATGAGGAAATATTATAGAATATGATAATTAACCTAATTAAACTCTTCTGAGCCTCCCAATCCCGTTTTTGCCATCGTGTAAAAGATTAAATTAGCAATTAGTTCATATAGGTTCTACTTGCACACGTCCTTTATCCAGCTAATTTTTGCATTATATGACTGTTCTTGTAATTTTGCATCATAAGAACTCTGAGAAGGATTAGTTTATGTTTTTCCTATATTCATTCTGTCTACTGGAACACGAGATTTATACCAACATGGTTTTGTTTTAGTTCCACTGACGCCTCGGCCTATCTACAACATCATCCCTCCCAGCGGGGGAAACTCGACTGGTTCCGGCAACATCACCGCTCCGCAACAGGTAACATATTAGTAGGGCTACAACGCAACGTGTTTTACGCGGTTTTAATGTCTTGAGTATTACGCTGCCCATGGTCGGTGTAAAGGAACTGAAAGGCTCTGCATGTATGTATATTTTTTTTCATGTATATTTCATTTATTTTTATTATTTTAATTTTTGTTTTCATTTATTTTTATTTTTATTTCATTTATTTCATTTTCATGTATATTTTTGCTGCTAAATGTAAGCAAGCATGTTGATAAGAAGGGTACTCTCAGTCAGGATGGCATAGATCTGGTCGTAGCTAGTGCAGTTAGTTTTATGTAGTGTAGTTAGTGTAGTTAGTGTTGTTTGTTCAGTGAAAAAGTGAAATAGGCTGAATCCAGAGCTGCCACTTGGCTGACAACGATTCAAGTGGTGATCAGGTGATACTACAACAACCTTTATGCATTGATTCGTGATATGAAGATATCTCTAATTTGATCTGCGTACTGACAATATAACGCATATTTGTTCTCCTATTGCAACTCATGTGTACTTTAAATAGGCCTACAGTTCTGATGTAGTTTTACCTTCCAATACTTCAGCCATTTTACAAAATCGCGGTCAGTTGGCAGCCAAGCATGGCCGAAGCCAGATCGTGATCTGTCGGCCATCCATTTGAACATACCCGTGGCTATTCATAAGATCAAGATACAAAAATATGAAATAGGAATTATCAGACATGAGTTTGCTCCATAAAACTATATGATCGTCATTATCATAAACAGACGAAAACGCAAGAAAGTTTTGTAAATTATGTAAATAATTACTATTTTTCGTTTTAAGGACTATAATATCAGCCATAAAATGCAATTTCTCCGCCAATTCTTTGCGGAGCAATAATTTATTCATAAATGTAAATTTAGCGAGAATTCAAGTATGGGTAGGTCTATGGTTGCGTTCCGTTATTTTGCTGGATGTACTGAGTGCGCAGTAGGCTCCAGCATGACGTAGCGCATGGCAGTAAGCGTGCAAAACGGAACGGTGTCAACAGTAAAAACTATGGCTGAAGGCGGGAATTTAATCAATGGTATAATTTTGCATCAAATCGCTGACGAATTGTTCGATTACTCTGGAAGTTCGGATGAAGAATGGCAGGATTTTATGTTCGTATTGAATCATAGAGAGGCTGGGGAGGATGGGGTGCGATTATCACGCATTCCCAACTATGTGGAGCGGGCCTTGTTTTAGGGTTATGGACAACATTTTTAATGAAATTTATTTTGAAATAACACCAAAGTACTCTTACCATTTAGCAAACGTTCCTTCTCTTGATAATCCACTACAACTTTAATGGTTTCGCCGGTATCTTCGCAAACAAGAGCCACTTCTTGCCAGTATGACATTGCAGACGAACTTGAAGACGCCATGACACAATCACTTTTACTGTTACTACTTACTACTGTACGAAAAAGCTCCAGTGGCTTCAGTATACTGACCGTGCTGGGACAGTAGAAAACGGATCGCTCAGTAAAGAGCTGGCAGCAAGTTTCGGAACGCATCCAGTAAGCTGGCTTACTGGTTCAGTACATCCAGCAAATAACGGAACGCAACCTATATAGATACGCGAGTATACTGATTTTTGAGAGGGAGAATTCAAACAAACTACCAGGGTTCATGTATTTAATCAGATAACTTCTCTCTTTTCTGCTGTATATTTTACGTATATATTTTCATATTTTCAAAGAGAATTCGTTACTTTTTTTATTTTTGACTCGTTTGATAAAGCCAGCAACTGTACCTTATTTGAAGACACATATTTCTCAACACAAGTTTGTATTCATTATGTAGGTGAGATTTAACGAACACGGGACAGTGTACACAACACTCGGACATGTTGTCAGAGTCAACATGCAATTACATTCAGTAAACGATTTCCCCTCCGTTCTTTTATGTAACAACTGTTTGTAATTTCAATTGAACGTTGACGACTATTCGCATGTCAGTCTTCATTCGCGTGGTCAGCGATAAAATAATAAAAACACATTTAAATTAATTTATTTTTGTCAAATATTGTAATAAAAAAGTAAATTGGAAGGAGTGGGCTGAGGCTGGAATGAAAATACACAACGTCGATTGGAACTCATACCCAGGAGCCTTAATTGAGTTTCCCACCAAATTACCCAAATCAAATGACGTAACATCGTAGCAACTAGAGAGATTCTCACACATACTAGCGACATTTCGCTTAGTCCCGTAATATGTTAGTAATGTAATCGTCTCCTGGTGGAGGTGCCGGGTCTCCTATGACCCCACCTGTTGATATCCCAATATGTTAGTAATGTCTCCTGGTTTAGGTGCTGGGTCTCCTATGACCCCACCTGTTGATATCCCAATATGTTAGTAATGTAATCGTCTCCTGGTGGAGGTGCCGGGTCTCCTATGACCCCACCTGTTGATATCCCAATATGTTAGTAATGTAATCGCCTCCTGGTGGAGGTGCCGGGTCTCCTATGACCCCACCTGTTGATATCCCAATATGTTAGTAATGTCTCCTGGTTAAGGTGCGGGGTCTCCTATGACCCCACCTGTTGATATCCCAATATGTTAGTAATGTAATCGTCTCCTGGTGGAGGTGCGGGGTCTCCTATGACCCCACCTGTGATATCCCAATATGTTAGTAATGTAATCGTCTCCTGGTGGAGGTGCCGGGTCTCCTATGACCCCACCTGTTGATATCACAATATGTTAGTAATGTAATCGCCTCCTGGTGGAGGTGCCAGGTCTCCTATGACCCCACCTGTTGATATCCCAATATGTAAGTAATGTCTCCTGGTTTAGGTGCGGGGTCTCCTATGACCCCACCTGTTGATATCTCAATATGTTAGTAATGTGATCGTCTCCTGGTGGAGGTGCGGGGTCTCCTATGACCCCACCTGTTGATATCCCAATATGTTAGTAATGTAATCGTCTCCTGGTGGAGGTGCCGGGTCTCCTATGACCCCACCTGTTGATATCCCAATATGTTAGTAATGTAATCGTCTCCTGGTGGAGGTGCCGGGTCTCCTATGACCCCACCTGTTGATATCCCAATATGTTAGTAATGTAATCGTCTCCTGGTGGAGGTGCCGGGTCTCCTATGACCCCACCTGTTGATATCCCAATATGTTAGTAATGTAATCGTCTCCTGGTGGAGGTGCCGGGTCTCCTATGATCCCACCTGTTGATATCCCAATATGTTAGTAATGTAATCGTCTCCTGGTGGAGGTGCCGGGTCTCCTATGACCCCACCTGTTGATATCCCAATATGTTAGTAATGTAATCGTCTCCTGGTGGAGGTGCCGGGTCTCCTATGACCCCACCTGTTGATATCCCAATATGTTAGTAATGTAATCGTCTCCTGGTGGAGGTGCGGGGTCTCCTATGACCCCACATGTTGATATCCCAATATGTTAGTAATGTAATCGTCTCCTGGTGGAGGTGCCGGGTCTCCTATGACCCCACCTGTTGACATCCCAATATGTTAGTAATGTAATCGTCTCCTGGTGGAGGTGCCGGGTCTCCTATGACCCCACCTGTTGATATCCCAATATGTTAGTAATGTAATCGTCTCCTGGTGGAGGTGCGGGGTCTCCAAAGACCTTACCTGTTGATATCCCAATATGTTAGTAATCTTATCGTCTCCTGGTGGAGGTACGGGGTCTCCAAAGACCCCACCTGTTGATATCCCAATATGTTAGTAATGTAATCGTCTCCTGGTGGAGGTGCCGGGTCTCCTATGACCCCACCTGTTGATATCCCAATATGTTAGTAATGTAATCGTCTCCTGGTGGAGGTGCTGGGTCTCCTATGACCCCACATGTTGATATCCCAATATGTTAGTAATGTAATCGTCTCCTGGTGGAGGTGCGGGGTTTCCAAAGACCTTACCTGTTGATATCCCAATATGTTAGTAATCTAATCGTCTCCTGGTGGAGGTACGGGGTCTCCTATGACCCCACCTGTTGATATCCCAATATGTTAGTAATGTAATCGTCTCCTGGTGGAGGTGCCGGGTCTCCTATAACCCCACCTGTTGATATCCCAATATGTTAGTAATGTAATCGTCTCCTGGTGGAGGTGCGGGGTCTCCTATGACCCCACATGTTGATATCCCAATATGTTAGTAATGTAATCGTCTCCTGGTGGAGGTGCCGGGTCTCCTATGACCCCACCTGTTGATATCCCAATATGTTAGTAATGTAATCGTCTCCTGGTGGAGGTGCCGGGTCTCCTATGACCCCACCTGTTGATATCCCAATATGTTAGTAATGTAATCGTCTCCTGGTGGAGGTGCGGGGTCTCCAAAGACCTTACCTGTTGATATCCCAATATGTTAGTAATCTAATCGTCTCCTGGTGGAGGTACGGGGTCTCCAAAGACCCCACCTGTTGATATCCCAATATGTTAGTAATGTAATCGTCTTCTGGTGGAGGTGCGGGGTCTCCAAAGACCCCACCTGTTGATATCCCAATATGTTAGTAATCTAATCGTCTCCTGGTGGAGGTACGGGGTCTCCAAAGACCCCACCTGTTGATATCCCAATATGTTAGTAATGTAATCGTCTTCTGGTGGAGGTGCGGGGTCTCCAAAGACCCCACCTGTTGATATCCCGCGCGGATAGTGGTCGTCTTTGGATTTGTTATTGAATGTGATCTCGATCAAGTGAGCGTGGGCTTTAGGAATGGGAAACACATCAATTAATAATTATTATATATATATGAGTATCAGGGACTTATCGGGAATATGCTTATTAATTTTTATCTATTGGCTTAAAAACACGTGTAGATTGGAATGCTCTTTTTAGTGTTATTCCTAAATTAGTATTCTACTGTGATTATTATTCATAAAACTACAAATAGCAGACGTTACATTATTATTCATGCTATCGTTACTTTACACATGGACACTTCGTATAACTTCCCTACGTGATTCATATGAATGTTCTTCGTTATACGATTTTCATCTTTCATATTATTTAAAATATACTCATCCTTACACCTGGCTCAACGAATTAAATGTATTATAAATGCAAATGAAAATAAAATATAGTAATGGAATGCCTAACTACTATTCAACGGTAGGCTTATTTATTATTTTGATGATGATATTTGGGGTGTTACGTCCCATATTTTTGCAACGAGGCTAATCGAGACGATGAGTGGGTGATTATGAAGATGAAAGAACGCCACATGACATCCATGCCCAAGCCAGGATTCGAACCTGGAACGCAGAGACCGCGGTTTACTAGACCAATGCCTAATCGACCTCGGCCAACTGCGCCGACTTATTATTTTGAAGTATAGATGCAAGCATACAAGTATAGTTGTGAACTATTACTCAACGGTAGGCCTATTTATTATGTTGAAGTATAGATACAACCATACAAGTAGATGTAGTAATTTCTTTTAGGTCTTCTGGTAGAATGCGGGGGTGGAAGCGAATTAATTAGAGTTTCGCAAACGCCTTGAGCTGAATGTTTGTCCAAAAGTCCAGTATTTATCAACAAAATGAGTGTTTACACATGCACATAACACTCACAATGGAAGTGACAGGTAATTCCACCAGTGTTTGATCCCTCGTGGCTGCCGGCGGCGAGTTAAACGGATATTATACCTCTGTCGTGCAACACCGTTCTCGTTTACACAGCTTAATTGTAACATTATTGTTTATTCTCTCTGGTATTAGCCAACCAAATGATAGAATTTCCCAATTAAATCCTACTCGAATGTGTTGCATAGTGAATTAGTTAAGGGGAAACGTAAACTGGTGCTTATTTTGAATCGATTTCAACTGTTTTAAATTATTTTGAGTGATAAATTAGTACGTGTTAATAAAACGTTCCATCTAACAACATCACAGTGAGCGATATAGCACCGAATGCATATATTATTTTATGGAACGTTATACATTGAACGTTTTTGAATCCATTCAATTATTTGTCTTCATCTTATACATTTATTTTTTTCGTTTCGTTGAAACCCCTTCTGTATAGGGTGCACATCAGCTTAACCAATGTACCGCTTTAGAAGTGACCATGTTAGTGTTTAGTGTAATGGGGTAATGGGATAGTTGAAAAAAGTTGTCCAAAAGCCATCTTCAAAAGAATATTCAATCAACCATTCTTCTGACTGAGAAAACTTTCGGAGTAAGTTTTAGTCGGGATTATTGGTGGCTGGAAGCGAACAGGCGATCTTCCGAGAAACAGTATTATGCGCTTTTGGTTAGCCATCTCTTGGGGGTGAAGAGGGGGGGGGCTCTCTTTCTCTCAATATATCTCGTATTAGTATGTTACGAAAGTATGATGCATAAATCCCATAATTATATGATTATCATCTTTAAACTTGCTTTGCGAAAGTGAACTTATACTACTTAAATCGATAACCAGGTTATTGAAAGAAGCCATTGATATTCAACCATACCACGTTTGGACTTCGGTCATGAGAAATCCCTATGATGGTTCCCTTGTTTGCCAAGGAGTCAAGTTGCTTCTGTTTTTGCGTGGAGAATTTCATGAACTATGTTGATATACTAAATATGGAGCCCCACTTCAACGAAGGAAATGTGCAAGCTTATGCTGCAGATGGAAAGATCAAATAGTAGCACACTTTAACCTACTTCGGAATAAGCTAGCTAGTTTCAGATTTTGCTTTTAATAACTGACATAAGTTCACATAGCTATTCATAGGTTGCACGTACGTCATTTCTTTGCGCGTGGCGGCCACATTTGTGATCAAACTTTGACATTGCTATGGAGAAACAATTGAAGGCTACTGTTGTAGAACACAGAAATCCTTAAGGCCCATTCACGCTAAAACTTAAACTTAAACTTATTCATTTAACTTAGAGCAGAAAACTTTGTGCTGTTCACGTTGCCAAGTAGAAATCAAAGTTCAACCAATGACAAGACGACTTAGGATGGTCTTCTTTACGTCTCAACCCACCCTCGCACCCGTGGCTGCCCTCTGGTTGGTTTAACTTAACAATCCTTAATATAAAGTTTGGAGTTTGCAAACTTTCTAAAGTTTGAGTTAGCGGTTAAGTTAACTGTTACGGTTAAGTCGGAAGCATGAACAGTAGCATACAATATCCATAGCCATACCTTATAAGTTTAAGTTTAAGTTTTAGCGTGAATGGGCCTTTAAGGATTGTTAAGTTAAACCAATCAGAGGGCAGCCGCGGGTGCAAGGGTGGGTAGAGATGTAAAGAAGACCATCCTAAGTCGTCTAGTCATTGGTTGAACTTTGATTTCTACTGGGCAACGTGAACAGCACAAAGTTTTCTGCTCTAAGTTAAATGAATAAGTTTAAGTTTTAGCGTGAATGGGCCTTTAGTTCATTAAGTTAAGCTAGTTTTTTAAATACAAGTTTTTATGTGTGGTATTTTTTAATTTTTAATTACTTATGTTTACTTTTTCTTTTTAAATAAATTAGGCTTATTTATTAAATTTGAATAGTATTTGCCAATGATCTAGGATTGGTCCTCCTCAATTGTGTCGCAATCATGGCCGCTGTGACGTCACGTGGGAACTATGAACTGATTGAAAAAATATCGTATATTATCCATTTCAAATCTCATCATCTTGGTTATCATTTAGAATCAGTGGAAACGATGGCTCTATAAAATCAATTTTGTACTAAATTATGTGGCTGCCTGCCACCAGCCAGTTGGAGATTCAAAACTTTTTCACACAAAAATGCAAACCTTTTTTTTCTTCAAATTTTCAAATGCACATCTGCACTGCAGGATAGTTGATGTCGGCTAACATTCAACAGTTTACCGTAAAGGGTTGTATTTCAAATGAATATAACGATGCTCAATGATGCTAAGTATTTCGGTTTATTATCGATATGTTTCACTTGTCTGTCTCCAGACAAAGCCGAGGACAACAGAAGGACGGCCGGCTCACCTACCAGACGCTCTGTTCATTGGGTTCTGTGTGGCATCCTCTATCATACTGGCCATCGCATTTACCGCATCATACTCTGCAATGTCGTTGTTATCAGTGTTTCACTTGTCTGTCTTCAGACTGAGCCGAGGACAACAGAAGGACGGCCGGCTCACCTACTAGACGCTCTGTTCATTGGATTCTGTGTGGCATCCTCAATCATCCTGGCCATCGCATTTACCGCATCATACTCTGCAATGTCGTTGTTATCAGTGTTTCACTTGTTTGTCTCCAGACTGAGCCGAGGACAACAGAAGGACGGCCGGCTCACCTACCAGACGCTCTGTTCATTGGATTCTGTGTGGCATCCTCTATCATACTGGCCATCGCATTTACCGTTTGCCTCTGGAAACGAAAAGAGATCCATAAATTCATCAGCAAGTCTGGAAAACACCGCAAGCCCTCGTGTACGGTGAGTTGATTGATTGGTCACCATGCTAAGCTTGCTAAGCTGGCTAAGCATGCAGGCTTTGTGCTCAATCAAGACCCCAACTCCATCTGAGTTTAGCATAGTTTTGTAATTTGCCTTATATCTTGAAATAAATTCTGAGATATTTTCAATATTTGTGATATCTTGATTGCTTTTGTTTTTCTGCATAAGTACAGAAGGCTTCTCTTTAAACATTGATCTAAACACTATGACTATACTACTACATGCCTAATCACTCAATATGTCAATTTTGTCATTTTATTAACTAGTTTTTAAATTGCCATTGTAAGTAGCTACAGCTTATTTTAGCCATTAAAGATTACATTACATAATATATTTAACTGCATTTTGGTGAGAAGTGGATGGAATTTATATTGCCGAAACTAAATCATTTGAAAATAAAATTTCAAACAGTTCAAATGTCATGTTTTGTGATCATTTGACGTAAGTATGATATCATCACGTTTAAAACCACTATCATGCAGTTGTCTTGTTACGATGTTACATAAGAATTAGGGCCGAGACGTTTTTCAACCACAAATTAATATTCTTATTTTATATTCGTTATGAAATTGAAAATATGGCAATCGCTATAATTATTATTATAATGATTAGTTTCTATAATTTGGTCAAGACAACAAGCTTCATCTCAATTAATATGAAAAATCCTAGCATTCTTCTCATCTACTGACTCAAGTAATTTTGCGCCTCGGTTTCTACAGCATCGAAATAATCCGATGGTTTTGTTGCAGCCGTGTCCGCTGAGTCTATCGAAAGGCCTACTCGTGCCTGATAGGTACACGTCAAACCCCCAGTATACTCAATGTCTATCATCAAACAGCAGCGCAATTCCAGTTCCACTGCTGCCCAGGGAAGCCCTTTGCTTTCTCCAGGAGATCGGTGAGGGATGTTTCGGGAAAGTTTATAAAGGTAAGGTTTACAGCTCATAGTTTCACTTTGTACAAGATATTACTCACATTCTCAGGACCCTCGATTCAATATTAACCGGTTTAGCGCGGATACATCTACAAAGTTCCTCATATCTCAAAGCCACCGATTATTGATGTTACTATGGAGCGGAAGGCGAAGGATGTTTGAAGTCTTCCCCGTGTTGAGTGCTCAAGTATTTACTCCGATATTAACTATTCGTAATAATTAATATTGCCACTGTATACTAAGCCGTGGAACCCAGTATAATGCACAGAGTACAGTGTATGATGAGTACAGTATCGGTATGACAACCAAAGTAGCAAACTACAACTATCTGCAGCGATGACAGCATAACCGTTACTTCAAAAGGGCCATTTTTCACTCGTTCGTAACTCTAAAGGAAACAAAGACGGAAAGGCCGTCTCACTTTCAAAACCGCGCGAAATTACGTCCTTTTATTAATTATGTCCTGACTAAGTTACACAGTATTGAAAAAATTATGTATTAGCATGATGCGGTTTCGTAGAACTAAACGCTGGATTAAAACAGTTTTACATATTTTCATCGTAACGGGGAAATTAAGTGATTTATTCTAATTAATTCACAATACCAATAACAATCGTAAAAACTGTGTACACGAATGAAGTTTGGTTGTCATTTGTTTCAATGGATTACTTTGACGATAAAACTAAAGACATATGAATTAATTATATTTTGCGTTATGTTTATTTGTATTAAATTAAAATTAAAATCATAATGATGTATTTACAAATATGTATATATCACATTTTCCATCTGTATTTTGGTGTTGGTAATATTTTGTTTAACCACTGTCCCCCTTGATGAGTTATTAAAACAGTACTCGCATCATTGATTTAATCCAGCTATTGTTTCAATGGATTACTTTGATAATAAATCTGTAAACATGTGAATTAATTATTTGCGTTATGTTTATTTGTATTAAATTTAAATTAAAATCAAAATGATATATTTACAAATATGTATATATCACATTTTTCATCTATATTTTGGTGTTGGGAATATTTTGTTTAACCACTGTTCCTCTTGATGAGTTATGAAAACAGTGCTCGCATCATTAATTTAATCCAGCTATTGTTTCCAATTGAAATTACATTTCAATTAAAATTAAACTTCTCTCGTGCGCATGGATCGTTTACAATTCATTGATGGTCCTTCTGAAATGACAGGAACTAATAAATAAGCTCTGTACTTCAGAATTTACAGACAATAAAGGTATATAAAACGAATGCAACTTTGGTAGTCGTCCTATTTTGAAAGCGATTCGATACTTTGCTTCAAAAACGCAATGATTGCTTCTGCGCTTGGTGTGTTTTTACTAATTACTAAATACTCGTATGGGATGTATCTTACCTAGTTTAGAAACTCATTACAGCATTCGTTGTATGACTGAAGAACGTCTTGCGAAATAGTTCAGCCAAGTTTACCGCATATCAATCATCAATCAATCGATAACGTAGTTTGCTGAACGACAATGTAACTAGACTCATATGTACCAACAGTGCGTTTGAAAGCTTATACTCGCTTTAAGCGTCAGTCAGCGTGCTCAACACCTGCTATTGTATTGCGTTAGTTTTGTTGTGTTGAAATAAAAGCATGATACCATGCACTATGCACCGCTCTTTGTTATACTAGACAGTGTATGTATGAATCTCGCCTTTGTTTACATTAGATTCACAGGTTGTGATTGTTGATTCAGTTTCCAGTTTGGCTCCAACATATTATAGGTATAATTAAAACGATATCGATTATGGATTTCATCGAATTATAGCCCCCTTTGTTTACGAATATCAAATGAATGCATGTGAAATATGGACGAGAAACGACTGAAGCAGAGGAAAGAAGAGGTAAGGCATTATACGTAAGGTCTAATCGGTAACCAGCTCAAGGTCTCCTCGACAGAGAGTGAGAACTGAGAACCTTTAGTTGAAAGTGAATTAGAGAAAGACGGTAGACAAATCATAATTGGAATACATACAACGAATAATCTGCATGGTATGCGTTGTAATGGATGATATGTAGACAAAAGGGAATATTCCTGTTAATTTGTTTCGTTGTTACCAAATTAATGACATTGACGATGCTATGAAGTCAAAAATATTTCATTTTCCCATTTTCGTAAATGTTTTCAGTCAAGAAAGTAGCTAAAAATGTCACAAATAATAATGGCGGGAAAAACAGGTCATGGCGTCAGAACTGACTAATATCAATCAGCCGATCACGCAAAGATAATCAAAGATCGTATTTATGCCGAATATCTCACTAAAATCAGTGTATTAATATTGTTATTCGGTTCCAAAATGAATAATACTTGTGTCCAGCAATTAATTAACACCACTGGTATGATTATTTTATTTGTAATAATGTAACATTATTTCAGTGTTTGATAGTTATTTTGTGCAGAGATCGGACAACAATGAATACGTTGTTTTTTCGATAATTGTGTAGTGTTTTGCTAGAGGTTGATTGGCAAATGCATTCATAAAAGTGATGTCAGTTATGACGTAAACATCCGTTTCACGACAAAAGTCCGGGAAAGGCAACATGGCAAACTTTGTAACGTTATAAAAATCGAAATGACATTTTGAAATGGGAAAAGTATGTTGCTAGTACTTGTAGATAAGGGCCTATCTATTTCATATGATCGAACCAATATCGGGAAATGTGGAATATTCCCTATTGAATGCCTTTTCGAACCAATCCACGGGCTGGTACCAAATATAATATGTTTATTTCCTTGAACAACTTTCCCCGTCCGAAATGAGTATCGTCTAGGTCCCAGCCTCCCTGGCCAATCACCTTCACCGCACATAATCGCACAGCCCTGCGACCGCACGCCGAAGCAACAGCTTGACTCCAGGAATCAAGAGGTTTTTTCGTAGAAAAGTTGACCCGACACAATCGGGACGAATTACAAATGTGAGCTGGAAGTGAAGGCTCCTAATGAAGCCAGGGAATGGGACTCTGCACAGCGGGTGAAGAATGAGAGTCAAACATGTTAAAATTACACCCAGCCCCCCCCCCCCCCCCCCCATTCAACATTTATGTCACACGCACGACGTGTCAACCTGGAAAGTTTAAAAAAAAATAACAGTGGCTCAGACATATAGCTATTATATTTATATGGGCGGTTTTGGATGTTGGGGTCGTCGTTTTAGGTCCGAATTCGTCAACTTAGTAAAGCTCTGATTTAGTAATCTCGGTTTGGTAACCATTGTTGAAACTTTAAACAAGCACCACATTCAAAATGAATGTCAGCCGCCATGTTTGTTTATAGCAAATCACCGATAATATCCGTATCGTTGATTCAAAGGTTTAATAAATCCGCGGTCTTTAATCTAATTAGTAATCTGATTTTCAACCAAAGACATCTCACAAAAACTTAAATTCTGACTTATTTATTTAGTTATAATTTACAGGTGTCAGACTAGTTTTCTAAGAAGTTACTACTGGCACATACTGGGTTAGCTATATATAGGTATGTATTGTGCCATCTATTATTCATTATTCAGTATTAGCCATGTATTATGCAGTATTACTGTATTAGCCATTGTATTATGCAGAATTAGCCATGTATTATGCAGTATTAGCCATGTATAATGCAGTATTTGTCATGTATTATGCAGTATATAGCCATGTATTATGCAGTTCTAGCCATGTGTATTATGCAATATTATTAGCCATATATTATGAAGTATTTGCATTAAGCAGTATTTTCCATTTATTATGCAGTATTAGCCTTGTATTATGCAGTAATGGCACGTCTAGACAAGAAGGCCTATCTTGAGAGTGCAGTAAGTTTACTCACTCATTCTGGACGTCGCAATAACATACTTTATTGAACAAGAGTATCAATTATATAATCTTCTACAGTGATTACATAATTTGTTTATGCGTTTGGATAAAAAGCAATCCATTCTGCCAATCAGCAATACCAATTAATTGAAGCCATTATCTCATTAGTGTTTATTTTTATACTTGCGCACAAAACATTGTGTAATTATAGCAATCACACTTTATTGAATTGCAGTGAATTTCAGTTAATGCGATCCCAATTATAATTTTATTTCACTTTAGTAATTGAATAATTAGGTTGACTGTAGCATAATGATAATTACTTCTAATAATTTAACTTAATATCCTGGTTATAAATGAATGGGGTGCTCATCAAACATAATTCGGGAACAGACAAGTAGCATATCTGCCACTGCAGTTTGTCTCAATTCAAAATACACAGCGGCAAAATGCAAAATAAAAGAAACTGTTTATTATTGTTGGAGACTAATGCTGTCAATCATCTCCTGTATTTGGCAAACCACTTACCTTCTAACATAGTAAAGACAGCTCCAAACCACATGGAATTTCGACCATGAATATTCAAGATTAGCCATTCTCATAACGGGTTTGCAGGAAAAGTAGTAAAATAGGAGTTTCATTTAATGATGGTCATTTTTCTAGAGCAGGAGATAATTATGGCCGACCCTATGAAAAAATACCGAATCCTGAGCCCCCGTCTTCGCTGTTGTCAAGCGGGTGGTTTTTGTTATTTGAATAGAAATCATTGGTGGTCACGTTTTTTTAAACTGTGCATCCTTCCTGGGCCTGGTGAAACGCTTGACGCTTAGGCCTACAACTTTGCACATCAGTGAGCGGGAAATAAGCCTCCCTTTGAGAAGTCCTCTTTACCGGCGTGTACTTAGGATACATACGAACTTTAAAAACATCAAACACACAAGATTTTCTCACTTTTTCCTGTATACCTACATTAAATTAATAAAACAATGTGAACAATGTATGAGTGAGTGTATTATTAAACACTTATAGAGCGTTTGTATCCTAAAATGAAGTAAAATTATATTAAGCGCTATAAGACCATATACAAAAATATGCTCATATAGTCTCTTTTTTAGGGTGACCATATTCTCTAGTCGCATCTTTTAAAAAAAGCAATGGATTCGTCTGCTGTTTAGATGTATACACTATGTATTACAAGTCCCTCAATTCGTGTAAACTTAATACGGGTTGATTTGAAAACGTTTTGGGGAGATTATGGGAGATTATGCCCCTTCTACACTACAGATCGTAATGATCGGGCACAGGCAGTCAGGCGATGATTATCATCATTAGCATCTACAATGAAGGTGTTTATTTCAATGCGACATCAACTTTTCAGTTACCCAGCTTATGTTTCACAACAACTAATTGAAGCGTCAGCAGTTTCTACGGCGATTCAAGCCTATATTTTGTGATTTTATGAAAGTAGACATAATTACTAGATTGCTAATAGTACTTTACTTTGTTTTAATGCTTTTTCCTCCAATGAAGGATATTTTATAAGGTTTGCAACATAGTCTTAAATTCACGCATTAAAAACTATAATGCATAATAATTATATAGGTGGCGGTATTAATTAATTTGGGATAGGAGTGACCGTAGGACCCCCAAGTTAATTCGAGTTTGATTAATCAGAAGGCGTGGCTTCTACATTGGTAGATAACTGACAAACATTATTGGCCATTAGTTAATGGCGTGGTGTAGAGTGGAGGAGGCATTAGGAGACCAACTACAGTGTCTATACGGCTCAGTCTCAATCGTAGGCCACAACCAAATGAACCACCACGAACGTGGGTAAACAATTACGTTCATGCATTTTTGATGTGCTTTCAATTAGCATTTAATTAATTTTAAGATATTTTCTGAAGACCGTAATGAAATTTCTTTATATTGTGGAGACGAAAGTGGAACAGAATGATAATTGTCAAAGTGATCAATAATACGATTATACGGAGTTCGCGTTAAATAATTTGCAATGCAAATATATTGCGATGAAGTAAAATAATTCAATTTTTCTATTAATGAGGAATTATTCTTAGATGAATTCTATCGTAATTTAGTACGATTTGTTTAAAAGTGTTCCTAAATATTTTGCTACGATAAATCTTAATATAATATCTCGTGTATACAAACAAATGATTATTAATTTATTTCATACATTAATGTCAGTGTACGTTATAATTCAATGTGCACATGGGAATAGTAATCACTATAATCAGCATTATATTCATCAGAAGAAAAAGCAACTGCGCCATGTTTTGAAACCGTGAAATGGTTTCTTATTTCTCTGAAAATCTGTTTATTTACACGTGAGTCAAGTACCCTGGTTACCGTTATTTTATTATGTATCAGTGGTTATTAAAATTTTAATATTACTTTATCCTAACAAAACCTGTAAAATATAATTTAGTTATACAAAAGATTGGTAGAAGATAACTTTGGAATTTAAAAAAATGTGTAATTAACCAGTACTAATAACGGATAGGCCTATACTCTACAATGATTGTTTTTGGTCACTGTCGCATTTACCATAGACACAGATTGCTAGATTGAAATCAATTTTTATTTAATTTTTTTTTACATTTTTGTTAGCTGCCCAGCCCCCTTATACGACTGTACATATACTATAGTGGACCCAAGATTACTTAACACCTGCTCTCGTCACATCCGGGGCAGTCGTAGCCAACCGGCGAACCGTCCGAGACACACAAGCGCCAATACCGATCGCTGATTGGCTACGAACCAGTCGCCTGTGACGAAAGCATGTGTCAGGTAGTCTTGGGACAACTATATGAGTATAACTCTGAGATTATAAGGAATTCTGCAGTGAACTTTGCGTCACAATCTATCCAGTGGTATTTGAAATCATCTATTATCCAAACATTCAAACTGTCAGTGCATCTCTTTGTAGTTTGTTTGTAATACATAGTTCAGAAGTATTTAGCTAAGAACGGTTCACAATTGATATAAGGGTTGGGTTAGTGAAATAGCAATAATATTTAAGCGGATTGGAACATTAAATTACAACGCTGTGGTTCACATCCGTCACAGTGGATTGAAATAGTCACAAGAAATCTATTCCATTTCTTATTTCAACTTCCCATGATAAACCTTTTGACGAAACAATCAGAACGCAGAAGAGCCAACGGAAATCAAAACAAAAACAGTGGTACCAGATATTTTGCTGTTGTTCTAGTCAATGGTAGTGATATAAGCAACGTACTATAGTCGTCGGTTGTGAACCAGTCGCTTGTTATTTCACTGTTTTTTGTATTGCAACTTTTATTTCAATAATGTGAATGGGTCTTTAACAAGCTTTATCCTTTTAGAAATTCTATATTCTCTACGTCCTGAAAGCTCGTTATAATGAGGGGGTGGGGTAGGGAGGGGGAGGATGGGTTGAACAATTTTTACCACTTTCGACATATCAGTTCCATTATCTAACTATATAAATATCGATATATGAGGACATCACTTGTCTGGGGAATGGTATTGAAAATTTTGACGCTAAAAGCACAAATAACCCCAACGTTGTGTGCCCTTATACACGAGTAATGGTGGTAGCAACAACGTCAATAATATAATATATTTTAGCTCAAACATGTTATTTGTACAAGTGCACAGTGAGCTACAATCTAAATGAAACAGCGCTCAATGCATCACATTATTTTTTATGTGTGGAGCGTGTACATGATCGCAAGAAATAATTAGAATATGCGAGCCTCGTGCATGTTGTTTGTTGTTGGTGCAATTGTTCAGATGAAACTGTATTTTTCAATTTTATAGTGTTGGATTTTTTCAAAATGTTCGCTTTCATCTAGATTCTATGATCTCAATCCTCTCTAGGTCGTGGTCGCTCACAGCCTAGGTCGATGTAACTTGATAACCCTCAGAAATGGCAACATCGCAATATTTCGCGCTTCAAAGCAGGGCACTCTTATTTTTCGTTTCTTCCATTCCCACGAGAAAATCTATTTTGCGTTCAAGTCTTTAGGAGGTGAACGTAATATAAATGGTAATTTCCTTTTGTGCATTTATTTAACGATGGACACGGTTGGAATAACAAGATAAAATATATCCGTTGGCTTATTGCGAGGCTTATTGTTTTAAATTGAAAATCGTTTGCTTTAATAAGGTTTCTGGCGTGATGACATCCCTCGACGTGAACCATACGCATGCACAGTCGCCCCCGGGTCTATTCCTGGTACTCTACAAAGGATAAGTCAACACACACCACTTAGCCGAGCTGCCACTTCCGACAATGAGAGCTTTAAATATTCCATCTGACTGGCCCTGACGTCACCCCGTGGCTAAAAGGAAACAGCTTCGCCCACGTGCCGTATGGATATTATCACTAATCTGATCGTGTATTACGTAGTTTGGGTCTTACATGTGCTCTAAACTCACTGCCAAACACTACCGCAAAGCTGAGAGAATATCATTAGCTTCCAATCATTTTGTTTCGACAATGCAATTCATATGAATAATGCCGACCGACATTACATGACTCAATACTTTCGTCAAACTTTTTGAATTCAAGAACAAAAGCAAATTTAAAAGCAGTTTGGTAAAAAACTGCAACAATATATAGCTTCTATTAATTAACGCTTTTCTGTCCTTGAATTCAATAAGTTTGACGAAAGTATTGAACCGTGTAATGTGGGTATAATGCATCGTACTTCATTTTTGTGTGGGTGTGTGTATTCAACGTCCTAAGTTAGTAAGTACTTCATGCCCGAAACTCTTAAAAACACCTTCATTTGCTCGAAACGTCCGAAATCTTTAAGACTAGTTTTGTAGGCAGCTCATATTACCCGAGTCAAAAAAGAAATTCTCTCCCCTGAAACTTCTTTATCGGCTCTGCTTTTACATTTTGGTGCAAGATTTGTTTTAACAAACCAACTGATTCAATTTGGTTCGATATTATTGCCTCCCTACAGTGACCTTTTCCAGTGAGGTCTATACGTGTTTTGCAAGCTTGCGCAAGGATTTGTGAGAAGGTTTAAATTCTTAGCATCGTTATTTCAGTAGCAATTCTACCATTGGCTGAACTGAAATGCTGACGCACTTCAACATCTCACAACAAACAATCTTCTCATTGGTTCAGAACCGATATTTCAAATTTGATATTGCTTGACTTTCAAACTTGTAACGTTCTAGAGATACGTATGGGTAAAAAAGCCAGCACTACAATAGCCTGGGAACGGGAACGGTAAGGAGAATCTTGAACAATTGCACAATGACCCGAATTAAATAAATTTCATACGGTAATCTTGGCTTTGTGACCGGTAAATTGCACAGTGACCCGAATTACAATACATTTTATACGGCAATCTTGGCCTTATGAATGATAAATTGCACAGGGACCAGAATTACAATACATTTTGTAAGACAATCATGGCTTTGTGACCGATAAATTGCACAATGACCCGAATTACAATACATTTTATACGGCAATCTTGGCCTTATGAATAATAAATTGCACAGGGACCAGAATTACAATACATTTTATACGGCAATCTTGGCTTTGTGACCGATAAATTTCACAATGACCCGTATTACAATACATTTTGTACGGCAATCTTGGCTTTGTGACCGATAAATTGCACAGTGACCGGAATATCAATACATAGATTTTATACGGCAATCTTGGCTTTGTAACCGACAAAATGTTGTCATGGAGTTTCATTTGATCAGTCGTTGTTTACTTTTTACAAGTGACAGTGATACGACTGAGTTTAATATAGGTCGAGTATTCTAGCTTTGAATGTGGCCGACTTTCTCCTGGAAACTCCCGAGAACTGCGAAAGAACTTGCCCGTAACGAGAGAAGTATTGCGCATGGATACGTGCTACGGAAGAAGAGATCTTGCCCGTAACGAGAAAAGTATTGCGCATGGATACGTGCTACGGAAGAAGAGATTTTGCCCGTAACGAGAGAAGTATTGCACATGGATACGTGCTACGGAAGAAGAGATCTTGCCCGTAACGAGAGAAGTATTGCGCATGGATACGGCTACGGTAGAAGAGATCTTGCCCGTAACGAGAGAAGTATTGCGCATGGATACGTGCTACGGAAGAAGAAATCTTGCCCGTAACGAGAGAAGTATTGCGCATGGATACGTGCTACGGAAGAAGAGATCTTGCCCGTAACGAGAAAAGTATTGCGCATGGATACGTGCTACGGAAGAAGAGATCTTGCCCGTAACGAGAGAAGTATTGCACATGGATACGTGCTACGGAAGAAGAGATCTTGCGCGTAACGAGAGAAGTATTGCGCATGGATACGTGCTACGGAAGAAGCGATCTTGCCTGTAACGAGAGAAGTATTGCGCATGGATACGTGCTACGGAAGATGAGATCTTACCCGTAACGAGAGAAGTATTGCGCATGGATACGTGCTACGGAAGAAGCGATCTTGCCCGTAACGAGAGAAGTATTGCGCATGGCTACGTGCTACGGAAGATGAGATCTTGCCCGTAAAGAGTGAAGTATTGCGCATGGATACGTGCTACGGAAGAAGAGATCTTGCCCGTAACGAGAGAAGTATTACGCATGGATACGTGCTACGGAAGATGAGATCATGCCCGTAACGAGAGAAGTATTGCGCATGGATACGTACTACGGAAGAAGAGATCTTGCCCGTAACGAGAGAAGTATTGCGCATTGATACGTGCTACGGAAGAAGGGATCTTGCACGGAACCCTTCTCGTTACCTCTACCGTTCTTGTTCCACCCCATCTTTGTAAGCACTATATTCTCCTTGATTAGTTTGCCTGCTCGAATGGATCTGATCTTCATTATCCGGATGGTGTGAACAAACCCGAACGATTACAGCATTTGATTGTCTTGTGACAACCAATCTTATCTCCTTCTCTCACAAGGCCTTTGTTTTCACGCTTCGACTGGTCGAAGTAGAATTGATATCGATTAGCCGGCTCAGTTCGATTCGTCTGAACGTGATGGGGATGGGTGCTGAGTGCTGCCGGGCCGTGGGGATGGGATTAGACAATGGATTAGTGGTCAATCAAACGTTGAGATGCTTAGAGTGCGATCGCGGTAAGAGCAACGTTATAGTCTATACACATCGTGTCTTACGTTTATTAACGGTTATACCGCATCATGGTTATTGCTCTCATATAGCGTTGCCTTGTACGATAGCCAGGGCTGCCCTGGTACATTCTATCCCGGGCGCAGACGGGAGGGACGTTAAGAACTTGCATTAACGTACTTGTTGAACATACTTACATCTTACGCATAAGGTGTTTTATTGCCTGTGGTCATATTCATAAATTATCTTCCTAGTCTATACATATTATTACGTTTATTATTATTGCATTTCCTAAAGGCTGGTCCACAGAGATTTTTAAAACATGATTTAAGGTTTAACGCGTAGTCGTAAAGTTGGATCATAGGAAACACGTACTGGCGTTCACACAAAGTTTTAGTTTTAAGACGTTGTTTTCATTGTTGTTTTTAAAACAACGTCTTAAAACCTTATGCATTATGACTTCAAAATCTGTGTGGACCAGCCTTAATTTAATTTTTGTAACATGTTTCACCAATATCTTATTTTTATAATGTGATATTTTATGGACTAGTGATATTATGATATCATATATACAGTCATTAAGATTATCAGACGAACAACCTTTAAACAGGTTAGAAAAATATGTAATAGTCGTTTTAAAAAAATCAGTTTGCCCGTTTTTTTTATTATTATTACAACGCTTATATTAGCTTTATGTGTTTGTTTGTCTGGACGGAATCTTAGAATCGATATTTCACCCGTTCTAAATGTCCGATCGAGCTGACATTTTTCACACAGACGTATTCTTAATGACAATACATGAATCAATTTTCTTTTAAGTGTATTTGATTATAAGGGTTTTTTTTTATATTAATTCATGTAATATTATTGTAAACTACAGTAGCTAAAATGTGACCTTTTGTGCAAGTAAAGTAACGAAACTTAACAAATGTCACCAGCCCTCGTCGCAAGACTAAACTGTTGAAGTGGGCAGTTTCAATCGGGGGCAGTCAGTTACTCACCCATTAGAATAGGTGGGTGCTTTTTTCTAGATTTTTTTAAGCAGAATGAGGCAATAGATTGGAAAATCGTATTTAGAAGCGTCTTGCTCACAAGTCACAACACATCAGTAGAAATGTATCTCCCTCGAATTCTGCCCGCTAATCTTATATGAAGCCCTAGATTGGATTGACGTTGGATTCAGCTGAGCGGCCTCAACATCACCTGTTGGCTGTTGCTCTTGTTGCTCTACCGCCAAGATCTTGGCTTTGTGACTGACCACTTCCATCACTTTGTATTTTGTGACAATATCACTGATATCCGCAAAGAATTTCTTCAAATTAACCCATTCAATTCAGACAACTACTACCCCTCCTAACACGCTTAAAAACACATTGCGCCTGCCCCCCATTGGCACCGCCGGGAAGTACTTCTTTGGGCGGTAATTTTATTGTGCCCCCCCCCCCCCCATTGATCAACCTTGCGCACGCCTATGACCATGCAACGATGTTTCCCTGAATGATTGCTTATCAAAGACTCGCAATTACAAAGCACGATTCCTACTACAGAACCTGTCAAGGTTGGAATTTTATCTTTTACACTGTTTGAAAGAAACCCTCGCAACTCGCATCATGCATAAGGCAGTGGCCGCACAGACGGAGGGTTACTTGGATGGTAGTGGGTAGGTACCCACCAAGTAACCCTCGAGCGACTGCACACTCTAACTTAGCCAACCAGTCCAGGCTATAGTGAATCATTGTAGCATCCACTCTCAAGTCTATGTTGTGCGGCCATAGCCTAATGGGCGATGGACACTGCGTGGTGAAGACCAACTACCAACTGCTGTGTGGAAAAGAAAAATTAATACAATTTGGAATTCATACGGACATCTTTTTTACTTCCAATTATCACTGCCGATGCTGATGTTTTTCTTCTGTTCAAAATGACTCATTACATCGAAATTCAAATTACTCTAAGTCAGTATTTTTATGTTTGGCTCTGCAGTTTTGGAGTTCATGTTAAGGTGTCAAATGAAATAAATCCCACCTCTTGACTTGAAGGTTATGTATTCACATTACTTTGTTCTTGTTCAGTCTGCGGCGCAACTCCGCGCCAAGTCTGTGTACTCGCTGCCGCCTCATCTTTACAACGAGCTACCGTCAACTTGAACCGTCAACGTCAAAGTTCAACTTTGACGATTGGCGTTAACGTTTGACGCTCGCGCATGCGCATTCACATGTCACCAAAGAGTTTCAAAAGAAATATCTGTTCGTTTTCCAAAGAAAGCATTTTCTTCTTTTGATTTTGTTGATGTTCACTGGCACACAAATAATAACCTATAAATGACAACCACAAACAGCTGTTGTTTACCTAAAACCACAGAATGCTCTACATCACAACTTTGGGAACCAAGGTCTACTTGATCTCCGCCTAGCGGACGCTCGTCGAACTCCGAAGTTCGACGAGCCTCCGCTAGGCGGAGATCAAGTTGAGCTTGACGGGTACAACGTGTAGAGATGGCCGTGCATTAACGAAGATCAACGAAGTTCACCGATGAATACCGACGCAGCTTCAGTTGCCGTCGAATCGTGAATCAAAAACGCTAACGTGAAACTATTACCGGTTGACGATTCAAGTTGACGCCAATCGTAAACTAGGCTTAATATGAAACCACCGTCTCTCTGTACTGGAAATGTCACGAAAAACATGTGAGATTGGAGGAAAAATAAAAACGTTTTACAGAAATATTATGGATGCATATGACCTAAGTTCAACCAAGTTTTGACAATATTAATTTTGTTTCTTTGGAATTACATCTGGAGAAATCTGTCATTTAAATTTCAAATTGCAGATATTTATTTTGGTATACATCAGAGTGAATTTTTTACAACGTTACACGATCGTATTTGTTCATATAATACCTCTTGGTACAGTTTATGTTGACATTTCAATCAATTTCATTCGCACTTTGTCCAGGTGAGTTTTGCCCAGTCAACTCAATATAGTGTAAGTCAAAAGGTTGGGTAAACAACATATCTTCGACTATATCTTCAAACTTTACCGTCAAATACATTTTCATGGCAGCTTGCATGCAAACATTTACCCGGCATTCCGCAAACATTGAACTATCGTGTGATTTATATTGCCTTGCAACGTATTTTTATTTTTTTTTATTCTGAATTTGTACGTCAAACAAAATCCACTCCCGTCCATTAGTGTTTACTTGTTATGCGTAGATAAAATGTATGAAATCATTACAGTGATATTAGTGGAAGTCCAAGGTGAGAGGTGATGTATACTAGCTCCAACGTAAGTATTCACATACCACCTCAGACCCTTATCTACTGCCTCTTTTATGCGCGCTAATTCTAAGACAATTATCCGATTCTTGACGTTCTTCACACACATTCGTTAATGCAGTCTTTCGCTAAAGCTCGGTTCATAACGAATTACTTTTATTAGCGATTAAGGTTTAAGCGTGACTAAGAATTAAGACTATAAAGGCGCGTTCAGACAGAATGACTATGGACTAAGACTAACAATAGAGTGATTAAGCCTTGGGAAAACAACGTACTCGGAAACATCCATCCCCAAATGTATTTCAACAATGCCAACAATCGAAAATCAACTTTCTTAATCACTTGTTCTTAAACACTAATTAACGCTTAAACATAAATCGTATACTTCAACCCTGTTAAACCTTAAATCGTTAGTCTTAAACACTAATCGTTAGTCTTAGTCATTTTGTGTGAACCCGCCTTAACCAAAATAATGAACCAATCATCACTCGATAACCCACTGTTAATAAACATTAAACCTTAAACACTTCTTGGTAAATCGTTGTGAACACAACACGCCCACCGTTCCAGGTAACCAAGGAAAGTCGTAAACAAACCTTAATGGACATGTTTCAATTATATGGTAGGGACTAGAGAAGTAGGAGATTAGGTGGTTCCATTGGACTCGTCTATCTCGTATACGCATCAAAATAATTACCTTGGGCCAACTTATTAATTCTTAGCCAGAAATCGACAGAAAACCCGTATTGGGACTAGGGGAAGTGGGTTCAAATACCGCATACGTATATTTGGATGTTTGTGATCGTTCTGCGCCAATTTTGGTTCACTTTTAGCTGTGCTTTTAGTATAATTAACAGTGGGTTCCTTGCTATCTTACGTGCAAACTGTTTGTTCCGTGGCCTCGACGGAGCAACAAGACATGCACTCTACCGTGGACACTCATCTTAACGGGCAGAAATAAAACAGCAGACAGCTACATATTTATTGCGGTGTTAGTAGTTTAAATAAATGAAGAAATTATGATATTATTATGTGGTAGTGTCCAGACAGCTACTTTGTGTGTAAAATTGTAAACTGATGATTGCATGTTGTTGTGAGATGGTCAGTACTCAGTTTGATCACTTTTCATCAATGCATCAATGATTATACCACCGGTTTGTAGGAATGCACAACTTATGCTGTAATTGTATCAAATACGTTTGCTTGTAATACTTAACTGGATAATGAATGTTCACTTTTTAAGTATGGTTTGTAATTTAAATTTGAACTGTTACTTAAACAGTACAAACAAATTAAAATAAGTTTATTAGTTATCTGTGATTCAATCATTGTTTGTTACACCATATTATTAATCATGATTACGCCGACACAGATTTGTACACCACTCTGTTGGCCACTCCATATTTATTTCGCTTTTAAAAAATCGTGTTATTTAACAATGAAACTCATTAGGCTTTCAATCCTGTAAATTGCAATTATAGTGTACACTACTAACTCTTTTACTGCTAGTCATGGCTTGATTGTCATTTAAATTAAGTTGAAGCTTAAATATTGAAATTGTAAACAGTCAAATGAGTATTCCATTGCGTACACGAATCGTTCTAAAAATAGATCGCTGACCCGATATTCTGGGCCCGTATTCACTCAATGCTGTGACTGTGTTTAATGCACACAAATTACACTGAAACGCTATCATACCCGATATTTCACCTTTTACCCTCTCACCCCATGTCATAATGAGAGTAAGATATGGAACATAAGTCTGCCCGAACGTGTTTACCCAGAATTTTCCCTCTGTAAAGTGTAAACTCTGTGTCACTCTGTGACACGGAAAAGTGAAAAGTGAAAATATAAATAATAAATAATACTAATAATTATAATAATAATTGTAAAAATAAAAAGATGATAAGTAATAATAATAGCAATAAAAATAATAGTTATAATAATAAAAATAATAATATTAATAATAATAATAATAATAATAATAATAATAATAATAATAATAATAATAATAATAATAATAATAATAATAATAATAATAATAATAATAATAATAATAATAATAATAATAATAATAATAATAATAATAATAATAATAATAATAATAATAATAATAATAATAATAATAATAATAATAATAATAATATTAAAGGAAAATATGTTTTTCATTCTGACAAATTATCTTAGCTGTTTGATTCCAGAAAACGTAATTACACCCGTTTGAGAAACAGTACAAACATTGAGATACAATTAAAGGTACAATAAAACAACGATGATAATAATTGATAAACAATATAAAATGAGCCCTGTGGACGTGGTATCCGCGAATGGCTACCGGAACCGGCTCGAGGAGTCTCCGCGGTGACGTTGCAGAAAGCAGCGGCTTCGGCTCCACCGGGTACTTGCAGTGTAGTGTGCACAGTAAATAAATAAAAAATAAAATAAATTCATATTTAGAGTCTACCCACTCAGTAACGAAACTGATTTTCAGTGAGGGACTTTAATTTAAAGCGACTGAACCAACCCTGTAGGCTCCGAATCGACGAGTGAGCGATAACCAATAAGATCGATATTTCAAATACGAAACATGTGAATCAGTATTTGGACAGTGCGAACACCTGCGGACAAATGTCAGAATCAACGAGGCCGAAATTAAGAACAACCTTGAATTTATTGAACGCTTCGTTGCTAGGACGGCTCCAAAGTCACCGTTTACTTATTCCTAGGACAAGAAGGAATGGAACTGAATCCTTAATAGAAGTAAGAAAACTTCTCCCTGAACCGGGACTTTCTACATTGGAAGCAGGGATGCTAACCACTGGACCAACGAGCTACAGTACTTGTCACTGTATATCCGACAAACGTGTCGAGACCAAAGGGATAAACATTATCGTTTTCGTGTGCATTGGTGTTGACCCCAAGATTTAACTTATCACTCGTCCCCATTCAGAGGTCTGAGACTCTCCAAACAGAGCAGAGAATGTGTGAGTGAAGGAAAAGCTTACGCGAACCTGATCCAAACTCTTCGATCGATCACATGATGGATTAGCTCGATCCATGGCGCCTTACGAACGGATACATTTTATTTTTGGGTGAGTTACTTGCGGCGCGGGAACGCCTCCTGTAAATAGCCTTCATTATTCATCACTTATTAACTCATCGTAAAATGTTATTTAATTCCCTCTGGGCAGGTGGTTGTACATTGCTCCGTTTTGCTGATAAGTGATACTTGTACAATATATAGGGTATTGACGCAAACCTGATCCAGATCACCACAGATTGCAACCTGCCAACCCTGTTTACCAAACCAGGTTGCAATCTGAGTGATATGGACCAGGTTTGCGTTAATACCCAAAGGTGTCTGTAAATTCACAGCATATACTAATTTGCAGCGTGCGTATTTTTCAAAGCCAATACTAGCGCCTTGGTTAGCCGTTTGGACGCACCCTGAAAATTGGTGCATGCTGTGAATTTTCTTTCGGGGCACTTTCTATCTAGAAAGTTTATTATGTCTATTCTAACAGGTTTCCTGCGTGGTTTAATATGATTCTCGTCAAAATCCGATGATTAGTTGTTCGCCAATTGTCAAATTTCAGTGACGACGAAATACGCTCCATTGAAACAAGCTGCAAATTTCGATCAACCAAACTTAAGTTCATTATTGGCTCACCAGACTGCGTACTCGAGCGCTGCGCTTCCCATTCGTGATCCAAGCAAATCCAAGTCATTCTAAAGTAACACAGATGGAAGAACAATAATGCTCACAATTAAATACTGTATTAACTAGTTACAATAATAATCATTAATACTGGCACACAATGTTACAATACAAAGTTCAGTCCTACAAATCAATTTAATAGTAAATGGCTAAATGCATGTTGCGTAGAAAGTTCAACAGTAGGGCTAGGTATAACTTGTTCGTTGAAAGAATAGTTTTCTTTATCGGGTGACAAGACTTTGTCCGAGATTTGCGCCATTGCCCACTATTGATTCCATAGATTCTATGTATAACATGTTCTTGAGGAAAGCGTTTATCTTCGTATGTCTTCCGTTATGCATTTGTTGTGAAACTTAATTGAATGTACACTGAATACATTATATAAACAGAATACACACAAACGCATGGTTAGCGCGTATTGTAATGCAATGGGGAAATATAGACCCAAATTTCAATATTGATACGTCACAAAGAGAAAAAAGGAGAGAATTATAAAAAGTGAGCGAGAAAAACGGTGAAAGAGAGGGAGAGGGGATACAATACAGATGTTGGCTTTATTGATTGATTTATTAATGTAAGCTATTGACTGGTAATAGTATACTTGTTAATGCATAGTTGGTAGGTTGGTCTAAGTTAGTACTCGTGTTACCCGATTTTATGACATAGTTGCCCATTTGCATCCTATTTCACGCTTAGATCAACCAAATCCCCCATGGAAAAACCTTTTTAACACACCAAATACCGGAGTTTGCCTCTGCGCATGTGCCTAATTAACTAAAGTTGAAAGCGGTTTAACGTAGATTTTCCAATCAGACGTATTTGAAAGCTGCACACTAACGCGCAATCCAGGTGGTGGAAGGAAGTGGAGCGATCACAGCGCTGTCTGGTGAATGGACGACTCGCGATGTACCCGCCCCCTGACGTCACGCAGCAACATGGCGCCGAAAGTGAGTCAAAATTCGCTGACAGTTACGGATTCTCGCGTATACCACTCGACACTTATCTTGATCTAGCTGATATGTTATTCTTGTTTATGGTAAAGCCCCGATGAAAGCATATTGAGAATGCATTTTAACAGTTGTCATGTTAGTTTCAAAATAATATACACAGTAGTTAACTAGATATAAGAAATCACGTATCGAAAACGGAAAAGTCGACAATACGAGTTTTTTTGTATCTACTTCAATTGGCGAAAAACTTATCATCGGATTTTGATGGGAGTAATTTTTTAATACGCAGGCAGCCTGTTAGACTAGAAATAAATAAACTTTCTAGATAGAAAGTGCACCGAACGAAAATTTGCAGCATGCACCAATATGCAAGGTGTGTGGTTTCAGGGTCCAAACGACAGTCTGACGAGCTATTAGGCCGTGAAAACGACGCACCCTGCATTTTGGTGCATGCTGTAAATTTTCGTTCGGGGCACTTTCTATCTAGAAAGTCTATTTCTTTCGAGTCTAACAGGTTGCCTTCGTATATAAAAATAGCTCTCGTCAAAATTTGGTGATTAGTTTTCCGTTAATTGAAGTGGATAAGACAAAACTCGAAGTGCCGAATTCTGTCATGTTTAATGCGTGAATTCATTTAACAGGTTAACGACTGTGTCTATAATTTTGAAACCATCATGACAAAAACCGTTAAAATGTAATCTAAATACGCTTTCATATGGGTTTTATCTTCAAAATGAATAATATATCAGCTAGATCGAGATTAGTGTCGTGTGGTGTGCGTGAGAATACGCGCAGAAAGTACGGACTTATCCTCACTTGTCCCTAGTCAGCCAGTGCTCGCCGCAAGCTCCTCCCACCTGAAGTCGTCAATTACTTCGCAAGCTGTGTCACTCCGTCAACGGCCAGTTACGAAGCTCACGTGTCTCTATAAATAATTGTTGTCTGGAAAGTAGTTGCTGGAAGCTTATCTGGGAGCAAATTGAGTTACAAGATCCACGTGTACTAAAATTAATGAAGCAATGTAGTTTAGCATCTTTGGCGGCTCAGTCAGATGGTCAAACAGCTACTTCATTATCGAGGTATGTCCATGAGTCCATGGCACGCCTACAGTGTATTCCACATAGAGATTGCAGTAGGTAATTGCATTTCTCTGCCACTGTCTACCCCCACCCACCCCTTGTGGCAAGTGAAAATACTTTAAGAGACATCTTGATCTTAACAGGTATATTTCACATACCAACTTTTGCACTAAAACACACACAAACAGTAAACAGTGGCAGAGAAATGTAATTACGTCTTACTTGATTCTAACCACCTTGTCGATGAATCTGGCTCGGTCAACATCAATTAGACGCTATATGAAGTCTTGACTGTAGATTTAACGTACGTCAGTCAGGTATATTTTAGTCGTAGGATTTGTGTCTCATATGGTGGGGCAGATGAATAGGCCACATCACATTATGACGTTTGAACTCCCGTATTGTTCGGGCAATGTATATTTTATTTTGCAATTATTCTACGAGTTTTATTCCGTGTTTTTTCCTTTCTTTATTGAATATTGCTTAGCCAACACCATAATTATGTAGACTTGCTGAACTTAAACTTACTTTTAATGGTAAGGCATTACACGATGATAATTTTATCCTTATCCCCAGCGGGCAACCTGTATATTTTACTGGTGGCATAGACTTGTTGATAGTATAACCTGCATACTGTGTAAACGACAGTTTGGACTAATTCCCTTTGTGGGGACAATTTGATTGTGATCGTCTGGTGTTGAACAACCTACTCGACAACTAGGTCATGTGACGTCGGGTCGGAGGTTCATTACAAGAAAGAGACAAATGCGATGAGGAGTAGGATAACTATACGAGTTAAAGGCAGGACAAGGAAAAGAAAAGCTGTAATTTTCTCGCGTTTTACGATCGGCAGAGGGTATCGGTATATACCGGGGGCCAAATTCTACCCCGAGCCCAGACGGGGTTCATTCTGAACCAGTATATGAACACTCATTTTTATTATGAATTATTTACATCTAAAATAGAAATACTTATGCACGTTCCACCACTCATGTGCAGTCATAATGCATTCATTGCAGGAAATATTGACGTGATAAACTGTAAGTGTTGGTGACTTGGATGGTAATAATATACTTTTTACGAGCAATTAGAGTCGACATTTTGAATTTGAAAATCTGCACACTATACAACACAGTTGGTATATCGTTGAAGATTTTCGAAACGTTGTGCCAGTTGTGTATGAATACACTTTCGGATACAATTTTAATTAAAATGTATTTACAATTGATTAATTCATACTGTATATTTTCCTCGGTTAGTGAATGTATGCCTAGGTTTGTTACTATTATTGTGTATTATTATTATCCTCTACATCTACGACCGATATAGAGCCAGCTTCCCCTCGTGTGCGACCTCGTTATAGCTGTGAATGAAACGACTGGGTCACACTTCTTTTGAACAATACGAAATCGGATAATCTTGAATCGGATATGCTAGTGTATCAAATTGTTTCGCGCCAGTTGTTGGTGACACAATGAAGAAGAACAGCTCTTTGCACCTCTTCATGTCTAAGGACGAGCCTAAAGTGACCCTCTCTTCCGAGGTTTGAGACTATGATATGGTGGGGGCACAGAATATCTCCCCATCCACCCCACTTTTTCTAGTTCAATTTTGAACCCCCCCCCCCCCCACACCCCCTGACATTTTACTGGTGCTGTTATAAAATATTAACATCGCCGGCAAACAGTGGCTCAAAGTGAGCTTAGGAAAAAGTAACAAGAGTGAATCAACACGACATCTGTCACAATTTGGAATAAGAAATATGCAAAAGCTTATTTTCAAGAATTGTTTTATTTACTACTTCAATATTCACTGATTTAGGCTAGAATTCGTAGTCGTCCCTTTTCTCTAGGGGCGCCCGTTGTTGCCAGGTAACAGTTGCATGCATGTTATTTCCCATATAGAAAACAAATCCATACCAACAACGGGCGCCCCTAGGGGTAGGGGATGACTATGGATACGGACCAATCTTGACCGTCTATAGTCCAGCGTGTGAAATATGTAATTAGGAAAAATGTATATCCCCGGTAGAGTGGACAAGCTATGAGAGCCCGAGGAGAAATTTTTGTTAGACATGGCTTGAAGCTCCACCCCCTAGTTATGTGACCACCATCCAGGATAACAAGTATGACTGATTACAAATAACATAACATGATATGAATAAATATGATATGATTTTGTCTGGTTGTCACGGGGGTAAGGGGTGGTCACAGCGATGGAAGAAGCAGAACATCTCAACTCTATACCAGTGTGTTCTGTTTCCATGATCACACATCCATGTCCTGGATACGTTCTACGCATTCGATCTTGTTATCGATATCAATTTTTCCTTTCCACTTTCCCCTCAATCATAATTATGAACTATTACTTCCTTTTGTCTAAAAATATGCCCATCCACATCTCAAATGTATTATTTGCGTGCCTCTTTGGTCTTGTTTATTTATTACTGCTTCCAATCCTGAAGGTCCGGGGTTCAATTCCCGGATCATGTTGGGCTTTTTAACTTTAGAAATTGATTTTAGCCTATCTCTATGATACTGGCGTTTATGTAAACGGTGACTTTGGAACTCTTGTAACCGAGTCGCTGAACAAGAAATACATTTTTTTGTACTATATAAAATCCTAGTTTTCCTTCATTAGTTGTACGGGGAGCTTCAATTTAGGACAACAACTTTAACGAAAGTATTGAACCGTGTAATGTGGTAATGAGTCGGTAACAACCGTGGACTGTTTGTGCAGGGGAGCTGCAGAGGGACGACGGCCAACCAGCGGACGTCGTAGCAGTGAAGGTTCTGAAGGAGTCGGCGACGCGCGAGGCAGAAGAGGACTTCATGAGGGAGGTGGACATCATGAGTGCATTCAGACACGTCAACATTCTCTCCCTGATCGGCGTCGTGCTCAGAGGTGAGTCAGGCGTTCATTCTATCTCGAACTGCTGGAGCGACGTTTTTGGTGTCACCCCCCCCCCTTACCCCTCTTCAGAATGCCATAGCTGTATGCTGTAAAGGTATAGTAGCGGCGTTATGTCCGGACTTCAGTCCCAACTAAATATTTTGGTTGCCAGGCTATCAGCTGACTTGATTTCACAGCTTCTGATTGCATGGTGTTTACGTGTTTACCATAGTAAAAACAAGTTAGCGGATACCTGAATATTTAGTTGGAAGTAATAAGACTGGACATAATGCAAGGAAGTTTTGGATTAAGCTTATTTTTTTGAGAAAATCTGTGTATTTCAGATTATGCTTGATAAAAAATATAACTAAACATTTAAATATCGACATAGTTTAACCGACTTCAATTCTTCTAAACACCTTTGCGCCAAATGGAAAATTATAGCGAAAGTTAATATGAATTGGTTTTTAAACAATCATTTGGATGATTTTTCGTTCTTTTAACCCAGATAGAAAACTGCTATTTAGTCTACGGAAAAATTAGATTATCCTCATTCAAAATAATATTTGGAGTGTCTTACTTTTTAAGGAATTGAAAGACAAATTGCGTAGGGAAACCCAAAAACCCAAAATCCGGGATGTCCCGTATATATGGTGATGTAGGCTCCATTCATTTACAAAAATTTTAAAAATATAAATAAATGATAAAAGCAACAACAACCTCGCATTTCATTTTCATTGTATTTCTTCCTCCTTCCCTCCCCCGGCTACCCTGGCCTCTCTGATGTGCTAATGCTATTGTCCTTGTTGCCAGACGCCGGCAGCAGTCCCTGGATGGTGTTTGAGTTCATGCCCCACGGCGACCTGGCCGAGGTCCTGCGTCGCAACAGTCGCCAGCTGTGGAAGCCAGTGCCCGGTCTGGCGACCCTCACCAAGGAGTCGCTACTCTCCGTAGCTCTGCAGATAGCGGCCGGCATGCGCTACTTGGCTGCGCAGAGGTTCGTCCACCGAGACCTCGCCTGTAGAAACTGTCTGGTCGGCACCGACCTGTGCGTCAAGATCGCAGACTTCGGCATGAGTCGCGACGTCTACACCTGCGACTACTACAAGATCGGCGGGTCTCGTCTCCTGCCCGTGCGGTGGATGTCCCCGGAGAGCGTCATGTACGGGAGATTCACGCTGGAGTCTGACGTGTGGTCGTACGGCGTCGTCCTCTGGGAGATCTACAGCCTCGGCAAGCAGCCCTACTACGGCCACTCGAACGAGGAGGTCGTCAAGCTCATCCTCCAGGGGATCATGCTCATCCCCCCCGAGGACTGTCCGCCCATCATCTGCGACCTGATGCGCTCCTGCTGGAAGACCGAGCCACGTGATCGCATACGGTTCCCCGACATCCATGATCGGCTCCACAAGGCGTGGGACCGCAACGCGATGACGCCACCCCGTCGGCACCAGACTCTGAGCACCTTCCGACCCAGTCCGATGCCCCTCCCACGACCGCCGGGGGCGTTTCCTGTCGCCCAGTTCAAGTCGGTTGAGCTGCTGGATACGGAGAATTACCTCCTACCTCAAATACCCCCCGCGTCGCGCTGCGAGTACCTGCAACCTCTACCCGACTGAACGGGGACCAGTGGATCTCTTTCTTCGAATTGTCGATATCGGCGAGTGTTACTAACGGCTGCTCTAATCGAATCAAGGCGTACCGTGCCAACGGAAACACTCGAGAGGATTATGTTCACGAAACTCCGAGGGCAAGTAAAACATAAGCTATAGTAAATATTATAAAGCAGCCTTGTGCGATATACGATAACATGTGCCAGATATATTTCTTCCGTTAATCCGATTCTTCTGGTCACAGTGAGATGAAAGTGAGTTTATTTCGGTATTTTGTGAGCCCTTAGTACAATATAACATAGGGGATTTAGTTTACAGACATCATTTTCATCCCTCGATCAGGAAGATAATTCTACTCTATAATGCCTCCAACACAGAATCAAGCCAAGCAAATGCAAGGCTCAATATGACCGTCTCAGTTCATAAACTATTCTTTGAGTTGTTCATGGTCATCTGTCAACACGATGAACGGCTGTGTCAAAACGGAGGACAGGAAATACCAACGAACGCAGGAGGAAATGGTGACTGATTACCATACGACATAATATTTATATGTTTTTATGTTTACATTTGTGTTATATGTGTTCGCGCGATGCGAGGTAGCGCGACGATGACGGAACGATGATCAGCGTCAGGAGGAGTCATGCGCGCTTGACAAGTCGGAATAAAGTATAACACAACCCTCCCTCGGTATCTATGAATCTATGGGAAGTATTGTGGTGCTGCCGTATCGCATAGTACTAATTTGCTGCACAATCGCCGTCCCAGCCCCTAGTGCAATCAACGTCCCTTCCTCTTAGTACAATCGCCGTCTTGGCCTCTTAGTACAATTGCTCGTCCAATCTTCAGAATATCCTCGAGACATATTTTATATCTTCTAACCTCTAGAAATGTCAGTTGCTGACTTGCTGTGCTTCAACTCGATTTGTATGCATAATGTTATGTTATGTTTTCTATGTCTGCACCTGCAACAGGACCGAGGTCCCACTACTGAAAACTTAATATACTATACAATGATGAATGATATGATTTATACCCCCTCATCAATACTATCAATACTATCATGTGAGCGGTTATATTCTTCCAGTACCCAATAACTTGAACTCTTCTCCTGTGTTTTACGTACTTCAATCGTTGCGCTACCTCTCGGAACATGGTTCGAACGTCGCACTTATCCTTATTGTTGCTGTACAAGCAACGATGATCAAGCGCTACGGTCGAGACTCTAGAACGTTTTTGTTTTTGTTTTGTGTAGAAAAGTTTTGACCGACTTTTTCATCTATTTTAAACTCGTCGATTGGAAATGTTCGAAACAATTAATCTATATACCGGATTGATATCGTTGACGACGCTAAAACAGTAATGAAATACAGAGATATTCTCATATGGGGAGTCTGTGTATAAAATTAGCTGAAATATTATACTTGCGCCCGGATGTTCCGTGTAATAAAAGTGCCTGCTGTATAGATTGCACATCGCTTTACCTAGTATGTCCCTCTTGAGTCTAGATACGCTGAGTATGTTGATAGTTGAGAAGGAATCTCCCAGGGGTCTTGGTAGGACTCAATCCATCCCAGCATTTGCCTTATGACTGAGGAAAACCTATAGAAACTTCAGTCAGGATCGAAGGTCGTGTAAATTGGAGTCTCGCGTGCTATACTGCTGACACGGGGTTCTCATGCTCTGACGCCGGCGTGTAGCGTTAGTCGTTGGCCAATCAGGCAACAGAACGCGTCGTACGCGACTCCTCCCCTTTTCAAATAGGATTAATTTCTATTTGCCCAACGACGAACGCTGTACGCCGGCGCTGGGCCATGATAACCTGGCATGAGACACCTCTTGCATTGCCTCATGCAACAGGCAGATGCTACCCGCAGGACATACTACCGGGCAGCTAAGGGTGTTGTATACAGAAAATGCCATCCATAAAACAATTAGGTACCACCCATGGCTTTCCTTTGGGCTACGGCTAGATGATGAATTCAGGCTTAAACCTTCGTGAATAAATCTTCAGTCAGAATCGAACCCGCATAATTGCAGCTCACACAAATGTGCTCGTTTCACAGAATTTCCTGCTGAAATCCTTCAGTCATTGGAGGGGTCCGCAAATTCGCGTCCCGGACAACTCAGTTCTTCCAGTATACCGACATTCACTCGTGTATCCGCACTCAGAAGAATCACACTGAATGTATTATGTTCGGTCAATTCCATTAACTTATGAAGGTAAATAAACGCAACAAAAGGTGATTTGTTTGGAAACGGGTGACAATAAATGTTTGGTTGCGGTTAATTTCTGGAATCGCGGGACAAATTGGTGAGACCAAAGTTTTCCGTTGGTAAATAGGAATGGAAATATTTTATCGATGTGCCATTTAAGAAATAAAATCTCTATTTTCGAAATGGTGGTTTTTAAAGAATATATGAATGTATTTTAGAAATTAAAATGTATTTTTTATGTACAGTATAATTAATGTGTTTAACGTCCATGCATGTTTGATATGTTGTCAAAACCAGTTGTTATTTGACGTTAAGTGTCCTTCAATGTTATCAGCAATTCAAATCTATGGATATAAACTAAAATGATTCTCCCATTTACCAAAGAATGCTTGAAAATATAAGAGCATGTCAGCTTAAACTATCTAAATATACTATAAGACTTGTCATAAAATACCAAGTACATGTTATTTCACTTATTTGACATTTATATAAGTTACCAATTGCTTTTATCTATTGAGTATAGTTGTTTTGTTTCTCATAGAATTAGTGTTATAAAATTACAATTCATGTTTTCCTAATGTGTGTAATATTACGTAATTCGCTCTCTTGCATATTGTGGTATTACCATTCATTAGCTACATATGTATTTTTAATCTGCTGTGGATCTACCGTTGTATTATCTGTACCAATGTAAGAACAACTTAGTGCAATACACGTTACAATTTTAGTGAAAAGCATACATTTTGTGTCTATATCTCATTGTGAAGAGTAATACCAACACACGTACATGTACAAACAAAGTTAATTATCTCAAGTATATGTTTAATTTGAGTTATCAATGATGTGTTTATGTAAAAGCAAACCAAATAAAGCGTTTAAATATGTACATGAATTTAATTCACTGTCTTTACATTATTGGTTTTTGAAATGTAGTTATCATACATTACAGGGTGGCCAAATATTGCATTTTTATGACGTACTTGGTGAGACCCTATGGAGAAAGCCTATAGTATTACTTTCGTGAGTTCCTAAACCCACCTAGATTATTGACCACATCCTTTGGTTTGATTTACTATATTATTGCTACAAAATTTAAGTAGCCTACTATTAAAATCTAGATTATGATCCTGTATGTACAGGATTAAATAAATACACAAACAGTCATGCCGCAAACAAAGCATGCACTGAGAACTGACAAATACAAACATTGCACGTGAAAATTAATTCTAGTGATGCATAGTTTAGAACCGTCAGACGACAGCAGGCCCGATTATTATAGAGGAATTAAATATTATAGACAAGGACACCAAACCAAAAACAGTTGGCTTCATTCCAGATGTAAGGACACAGCTTAAAAAAGAAACACACACTAAACGCTCAGCTATTGACATGCCACAGGTCAAACCACATTTTTAAATTGTGTAACGGTATAGGTAATGGTGTAATGATATAGGTAATGGTGTAATGTATATGTAATGGTGTAATGGTATAGGTAATGGTGTAATGGTATAGGTAATGGTGTAATGGTATAGGTAATGGTGTAATGGTATAAGAAATGGTATAGGTAATGGTGTAATGGTATAACTAAAACAATATTTCAACACAAAATTTTTTTTAAATTATTTTTTAATTTTTGTAATTTTTGTGTGATGACAAGAATAGAAGATTGATAATATGTTACATACATATTCTTATTCGTATTTGCTTTACGACGTACTGAAGTACTGACTCCTAGGTTACATGACGTCGGCCCTTTTGTTCCCTCTTACACAGAGATACCCTTATGTTATCCCTACGCCCAACGAGGGGAGGTAGGCGTTGAGGTCACCACGAGGAAATGAATATAGTAATAGTAAATAAATAAAAGTGAAATTAATTAAATGATTGATTGATTTCGGTCTTTAATATGGGTGGGATTAAGGCCGGTGATGGCCTTTTCTTACATAATACATTTTGAAAATTAACATGAGATGAATACAATTAAAGATTAATTTAGGAACATCGAAACACAAAATACATATACAAATTTATGGAAACAAATTAATTGTACACATTTATGTAACAAAGATTGTGTTAGATAAGGAACAGGAAAAAGGTTAAAAAAAATAATGCACGAGAGCCCTCTTTGCGGGTACCAGTTACCAACGTTGAGAAACCTGATTGACAACTTAGGCCTATACTATAAGTAGGCCTCTATGCAACGAAGTCTACCGTATTCTGTTAGTAACGCTCCTTCAGATACCGACCTATACGCCACACCCGACCGTTGGAAAGATTTCAAATGACCTAGTTTCCGGCTTCTACAAAGTTCTCTGAAATTATTTCGAACTTCAAAGACCATTACAAAGCGTTGGACTTGCGTGGATCATTCGTAAGTATTCAGCCAGAGGCCTACTTCGGCATTGAAAGTTTGCAGCTCGTCGGCATGTCCTAATGTCCTACATGTAATTTACCAACTTCGTGCTCTGCCAAGGGATATACGATATATTAAGAGAATCCGACAGCGAAATCATTATAAAGTTAACTTTAAACCATTGATGTTCTGACGAGCTGAGTCATAATGCAGGCAGGGGTCGACGCTGGCTCGCTCACCCCAGGCTAGCGAAGCTTTGCTCGGGTTAGTATTAAAACCTCATCTGACTAGCCCGACGGGCGAGTGGGTACAGGTGTATACTAAAGTCAACAGTTTTTATTTTATTAACACCAGAACTTGTGAGTACAAAATGTTCCCCGCAAGCGGCAAGGGTGACAGCTAAGGGAGATCGTTTTGATCGGGGCACGCTTTCAGATACATCCAGACGATAGTATATCTTGCTGTAGCTTTCTATAATTTCATATAATGTTCCATTTAGTATGTATAAAATATAAAAGAAAATCTTATTTAGGCTAATCCTTATTATTATGGTGAAAAATCGTTTCCGGTCACTCTCGTCCCCCTAACTCACACTTCAAACGCGGCGAATGATCGTTTTACATCAATCGGGCTCGGGCTAGAGGACCGTTGTCCGAGGGGCTAGTGGCAAAAAAGTTCATTTCAGGTAATTATTATTCTCTAAATCTACATTCAAAAAAGTGTGTTCCAATTTAATTATTTTTCAGTTCTCCGAAAATATCATTTTTTGTTTGATAACAAAGGTCGGGAAAAAACTTTTTTAATGAAAACTAGAAAAGCACCCAGTTTTAATTTTTAATTTTTCCCGTAATATCAACACCCTTTTAAACGAACCTACATATAGGGACCGTGCGTTGATACAACTAAGTAGCGTCCGTAGTGGCGATCTTTCGAACGAAACACAAGTTGCGTGTTTCGAACATCTATCAGAGTTGTTTGGAAACATGGAGGAATATTGAATTTGGATAGTTGAAAACCCATAAAATGTACCAAATTGACATTAAAAAATACAAATGGAAGATACGAAAAATCTTTTTCGGCAGTTGCATATTGCATAGCCTTTAAACTCTGAAACGTGAACATCATAAACTCGGGTTTGTTATTTACCTATCTATATACAATGCGTGCAGCGCCCGTCTTCACCATCCAAGCTCGGCTGCTGTGGAAAGCACACATCTTTATGGGTGTGGAAACTTACTACTGCTTTACCGCGTTTTGTTTTGTATTTGAAAGTGTCTAGTTTTGTATTACTTCATAACCTTCCCCTACAGTATCCCCTCTTCGATAGCTCGTACCCCTCTCGGCGTTATCACTCGAGCAGTTCATGCAGTCGTACCATCTCGTTGATGCAGTCCAGTCATATTCTTTCTCTGCCTCCTCAATGTAGTTTGTCGTAATGTAATCTCTCGCTCTGAAGCTGTCAGTGCTTCAAGATAGGTTTGTCGCGCACCCAATTTATATTTCCCCTTTTATTATACTTCCTTATTTTCTCTTCTTGCATAACCTTCATCGTACATCAAGCAAGGATCTAACAACACAGCCGTCAACCGTATAGTAAGTCCACTGTCAATAATATTGCTTCCAGCCCAGATAATATACATACAGTCCACTTTCTCAGGCCTTCCCGGCATCAACACCGCAATTACGGAAATTAGAAAAACGATGATATGAAGTTCACGTAGTTTGACCAGCGACAAATTTGTAGCTAGTACTGGAATACACCATGGTCATGCTATACAATTATGTCCAAAAATTGGTTTTGTATCTACCAATTCCCACTCTTTACAGTGATTAAAGTGCGGTAAATAGTTTTGTTGATATTAGAGTCCATTTTGTTTAAATAGGTTTTCCACTGTCCAGCATCAAAGTGTCGAAAATTATAATTCTGTGCAATTTCGGGGAAAGAGTATAGCATCGCGCACTTTGGTGCCAGAGCGATATCCGCGAATGGGGGCGGGGCAGCGCCTCCAATGTTGTTATCATCGTTATCATCGCTCGCAGTTCAACGAACTATAAGTTAAAGGACATCGAAACCCTAGCTCTATTTAATATCCAAAACTTCTATTGATTTATTTTAAAAATTATAGCGAAAACTAGAACCCTCATACCCACTCCAGGAATTAGCTATTAATTATTTTCGAGTTGATAATATTCCCTTGAGCGCGGCCGTTTTTTTGGTCGTGACGTAGCATTTACTAGTCCCGTGCCGCTAGCATCGGCGGGAGACGCGATATGTCGTACGCGCGTCTATTTACCCTGTCATAGCAAACGAACTATTAGCGGTAGCTCACTAAACTCAATCACACGTTAATCTGCAATGTTTTCTCTTCCTACTCAATGCTTAAACGAGAAGAATATCTAACTTACGTAATGGGAAAAAATGATTTTAAATAAGCCAAGTTTTCCGTATTAACTCGCATATTTCAAAGTCTGGTTAATATATTTTGCAACGATATTTTTGCCATTTTAGAAGGCTTGACATAATACGACATGCATGAAGAATGATTAAAAAAATAGAGTATGTCGATATTAAAGATAACCCGCAAGCAGTGATTTAATGAATAAGTGTTGGTATTTCACATTTACCTGGGCAACTAGCCTGGCTGGAGAAGGTTGTCAGCGGCGGCTAGGAGGTGGTCGGTCCGCAAAGCATTTCCAAAAACATCAGGTCTAGTTTTCTTGGTAGCAGCAGTTGGTTCGATTTTTTGTTTATTTCACATTTAATCACTCAGAGCGAATGCAACAATAATATAACACTCAATGAAACTTAAGATTACATTCGTTTCAATGTCGATTTACTGCTGCAGATCATAACTATAATGTTCGGCTTATAGAGAGATCTGATATTTTGAATTTACTATATAATTTGTATTTACTAATAGAAAAGTCTGTATGTAACCTGCCCAGGTCCAACATTCTTCACGTGACTAACGAGTTATTTTGGTATTAGGATAAGTGGCTGACAGGTGGGGGAAGGGGGATGTCTAAGGGTTGGTAGTAGGACTAAATTGCAACAACAACATCATGACAAAAAAAACTCGAAATAACTATTCATTTAGGGATGCCGACTGCCAATAGTGCGGGTGCGAACCGACAACCTGGCGAATGAGAGGCTTGTGTGCTAGAACATTTGAGTAGTGTAGGCCTATATACTCAAAGCGAAACTATCAGCTATTGTACATTGTACAATATATTGGGTACAATTATACTCAAAGCTAAAACATTGTACTTTGAACTTTATCCCTATTGTACACTAACATACTGGGTACAATTTGTCTGATATTCATTATTCTTCATGTTCTGCTAGTTAATGTTTTTGGAATGTGTACTAAACGATAGCACGTCAAGATTAGGTGGACAACACCAACGCTGCAAGCGCAGTGCGGGCGTAAAAACAGTGATACAACGTGGATACATATCACATAACTGTACGCACATCCTAACACAAATTACAATACCGTATTTTTTTAATAATTCTTCATGCATGTCGTATTATGTCAAGCCTTCCAAATCGGCAAAAATGTCGTCGCAAAATATACTAACCAGACTTGGAAATATGCGAGTTAATACGGAAAACTTGGTTTATTTAAAATCAATTTTTCCCATTACGTCAGTTAGATATTCTTCTCGTTGAAGCATTGAGTAGGACGAGAAAACATTGCAGATTAACGTGTAATTGAGTTCAGTGAGCTACCGCTAATAGTTCGTTTGCTATGACAGGGGTAATAGACGCGCGTACGACATATCGCGTCTCCCGCCGATGCTAGCGGCACGGGACTAGTAAAAGCTACGTCACGACCATAAAAAACGGCCGCGCTCAAGGGAATATTATCAACTCGAAAATAATTTATAGCTAATTCCTGGAGTGGGTATGAGGGTTTTAGTTTTCGCTATAATTTTTAAAATAAATCAATAGATGTTATGGATATTAAATAGAGCTAGGGTTTCGATGTCCTTTAAAGAGCAGTCATACATATGGTAAGTTGTTCGTCAACGAATGGTTCGTAGTTCGTCATTTCACTCTCTTATTGTACAGGGAACTATCATTTTTTTTTTTCTACATATAAATATAAAAATCAATTCTAGATTGGCATACCCTAATGAAGAACATAAGAGACGACTTTTGTGAACTTTAAAGAAGCACGAACAATTTAATACTTTTAATATGTCCGACAGTTATCTGGAATTTTGTTCTGATGTTCAATAATTAATAAATAAATAATTAAGCTAATATGTTTTATAGACACCGCCTTCTCAACACACATGGCGAAAAACTTCTCACTCCCACTGTCGCATTGCGGTACCAATGACGTCATCTAAAAATACCGTTGCAGATCACGTGAGGTGGTTAGACCAATCAGAGCTCCAAAAACTCCCGCGCAATTATATGTTGTTCTTTTAGGCGAGCGCCATATTGCCTTCTTGCTTCTCATTGTAGAAGGATGTAGCCTACATTGCACAAAGTCGATTCAACAAGTAAATTAAGTACAACACGTACAGGGCGATTAATTAGTTTGGTGAACTGCACAAGAATTATAGCATCGTATCATGGACTGTGAATCATAATTTCTGATACATGAAAAGAGTTCTACTTCAAAGTGTCGAAATAGCTGCTACACTAAAATCGCAGTGGCGTAGAACTTGGAGGTAAGTCCAACATGATTGTGTGTGATAGGCCTAAATTTCAAGACAAAGAATGTATGGTATCACTGAACAAAATGCATCAATTACAAGTACACTATCGCTAGTAGATATTTAACATCAAACTGTTAGGTTCTTTGTTCCTTTTTTTTTGCATAAAGTGCTCCTGCCAGGTTGTTTGCTGGTAGGCGGTAGGCCAACCCTGGAAATGAGTTTTTGTGTAGGAGGGGCAGACCAATTTTACTAAAATAATCTAATATACTAATCATTATTTCATCAGTTTCTTTAGTTTTGAAAAACTGTTTAAAAAATGTATGAGAAATTTGTCCTGTGCCACCATTTTAGTTTTTTTCAGTGGTAGGTCCACCCTCGACATGAACCTTTTTAATTTTAGTCAAACATGTATTTACTGTTCATCAGCTACAGTACATTATAGTTTACTTCCGTACAAAAAAAAAACACCTTATAAGATGTTGAAAAGTGTTTATATTTAATTGTGGGTCTATCCATATAGGTCCAGTGTTATGAGCCGCCATTTTTTTTTTTGTACGTAATGTCAATCTTGTATGGTAGTATAATTGTATCTTTCAGTGGTTCATTAAGATAAAATATTATTAATAATAGGTTTATCTTTTCTCAATTTGAGAAATATCACTGCGTGGTCGCCGGTTCCGTGCCAGTTTTATTTCAGTTCAGTTCTTATTAATCCTTTTATGCAGGGTACAAACCTGATTGAATGTATTTCCAAGGAGGGTTTCTTCAGTCCCAACGCGATATGATTGAGACATAAACAGCCATCAGACATTGATTCTAAACTAGACACAACACTAAACATTCAAATACCACAATATCTTTTTAGTAACCTAAAGAGGTTCATGAATCGCTTAAAAAAATATATATAAAAAAATTAAAATTTAAAATAAATTAATTAACAAGTATATGATCAGGATAGTTCAGTGTGCAGTGTACAGTGTTTTCACTAACTTTGCATTCAATTTGTCAATATACTACTAAACGTTGATATTGTCAACCTACACTATTTACATACACAAGTGTCATTGACTTGAGCAAACCCCATTCATATAGAAAATGTCACCTGACAACTCGTATCCACAGCAAAGTAAATCAAGTGGTTGCACATTCGTTGTATACGAACTTGTTTGCTACGTCATCGAGTGCTTTTCGATCGATCGTTACTATTTTGACAACACAACACGCCCAGTCAGAGAATTCCACGAAGAGAGAACATTTAAGAAATAATTTTGACAAACTGTTTGGAAATAAAATCAGAAACTAAAAACAAAGTCATTAATACTATTGTAGCTTGCATTATTTGCGACTTTTCACCCGTGTCACAAAACTTTAAAAACTTTTGTCTTCCGTCGGTAAAAAAAAAATGCCAAACTTTGTAAATCATTTATACGTACTTGTTTTTTTTTTACTACAACAATCATGTATCATCAACAGCCCCCCCCCCCCCCCTCATACGACATTATCACTTTCAAGTAGCTAAATTTAAAACAATTTATTTACTAATAATATTAATATTCCACAAATACAATTGTTCAGCTGGTGTTCGTAATTGCCGTGACGATTAGGCTTTAATTCCTTCACGCCAGGTTCGAACCCTGGCCCCGATATGAAAGTCATGAAGTGTGTTTTATCAGTACATAATATTTCATTTATTGTTTTAGTTATAATAGCATTGTAACCGAAATACGAGTTGTAAAATATAATCATCATAACGTATTAAATTAAATTAATGTAGTTAAAACCTAAAACACTAGGAATGTTTTTTAAATTCATCTAGTTGGTGCACCTATCTTAGTTTCCGCGTTAAAATAAAAAACTATGCATGTTTTTTACATTTTTCTAGGTGGTACACTTGCCTTAGTTTTTGCACCATTTCGGTACCATTGACGTCATCCAAAAACGTTACAGATCACGTGGGATGGTTAGACCAATCAGAGCGCTCCAAAAAAGCGGGGTTTCTCAGCTAAGATCTTGTTGAGCGCCATATTGTTTCCTTGTTTCTTACTCCGGAAGGATGTGCCTTGCACAACGTTTTTAATTCCAATTATATTTTGTGATTATTTGATTGTCTACTGGTGTAACAGTAGGCCTAATCATAGCAACATATGGCCAGTAAACCATAGTTGAGGTTTCGTGAAGAGTTCTACGTCCATTAAGTGACGAAAATACTGCTCGTAGAATTAGGCTGGGGTTAAGTAACTACGGCTAATCATCCGCGACTAAGTCGCGTCGGTAAAATGAAAATACAACAATTTCTTATCATATAAAAATATTACCCTCTTGTCAACACACTCGCGGAGTTCCTTGCAATCAGCAAAGTCAAATGGCAGTAGAGGTATTTCCGTACAGATTTAAGCTAATTCGTATCTCAGGAATGTTAGTTTATAGCATGGATTTATAATAGTAACTATGATTATAGAATTGGGTTCATATCCTGACAGTGGTTACTTCCTAGTTTTTGTAGAACTTCATGCAATATCCTTCGCTATCCACTACTAATCTTTTACTCTTTCAGTCAATAAATGTTAGTTTTCGCCACGTGATGCGCTTCGTATTATTTTAGTGGCGCGCTCAGTAGTGGCTACTTGGAACCACCCCGATGTTCTGCAATCTGGAGAAAGCAGCAACATATCAAATATATACATAGGGGGGGGGGGGGGGGGCAAGGGAACTGTTGCCGCCCCCCCCCCCCCCCCATTAGGATAGGTTTTTTTTTTTGCAGAATGAGGCATTAGATTGGAAAAACGAATTTAGTAGCTAGCGTCTTGCTCAGAAGTGTTAAAAAGAGAAACTTGATTCACTTAAAATATAAAACACTCAGTCAGGATTACGATATTTCTTTATTTACTTAAAAAAAAACACAATCATACAGACCCACTAGGCCATAGATAACAACCGTCTCCGCGTCGTTACTATTGTTGACCCGCTCAGCGCCTTGGCGATTTCAAATCTTAAATATGTATTTCTAACATTCGGCCATTCTGCAATTATTATCGGCCTCGATAATAAAAATATTGACGTTACATAGGCAAATCATAAACTAACAAATACAAATACAAGCGTTGTTCTCCCGTCTTCTTCTTGACAAGAAGTACCGGTCTTGCATAGGGCGATGTAGTTTCTGTCACAACACCTGCCTCCTTCCATTCTTTTACAATTCCGCGTATCGTCTCGCGCTCGGCTGCGTTCGTTTTGTAAGGGCGACTGGCAACTGGTTTACTTCCGGGTTCTTCGACAATCTGCATGGTCGCTAAGTTGGTACACCCTAACTCTTCTAGTGTCAGAGAGAAGCAGTCTCTGTACTCGTTCACCAATTCCAGTAACTCGGTAGCTTGTAGCTGACTGACACTGTAATCGATATTTAGATCTTCAAGGTCGATAGGACGAAACGGCAGACGCTTGCCCTCGTCGTGCAAAATGTTGTTCGTAGTCGTACAGTTTTCAATAACTCGGCCTCGCGCCACAGAACTATTGTCGGTTAGAGTTATTTCCTTGTCGCTGCTGTTCATAATTGGTACAATCGTTTGACCTCCGATAATAGAAAACACTTGATGAAAATCGCCTTGGTCGCAAACCATGGTAAAGTCTTGCGTTGATTCCGACCGTACTTGTAGAAAGTTCATAGAATTTGCCGGAAGTACAACTTTACTCGCGACTGGTCGTAAATAAACTCGATTTGACAAGTCTACCGTCATGGTCGAGAACGGTTCTTCGGTACGGTAGCCTATTATTAATTGGTCATCAATTCTCGCGTAAGCAATTGTTGGTTGATCCAACCAGGTCCTACCTATTAACATTTCCGTTGGTTGCGCCTGGTCTGGAACAACAAGAACTCCAACTTCTTCGCCGACGATTCCATCTATTTCAACTTTAACAATTGATTGTCCTATCGGCTTCGTGAGGTTGTCTGCGATTCCAAATCCGACTAGCGTTGACGTTGTTGGTTGAATCTTCAACTGGCATCGGATGGCTGCTGATGCTTGGATGGTACACGTTGAGCTTCCGGGATCAATCAGGGCTTGTAGCTCGTAGTTTTCAATTTTAGCCGTTTTCACATACTTTGAAGTGTTACTTCCTTGGTCGTCCAACGTTATAAGACTTACTGACTCGGGTTGCTTATTATTACAGTATTTCTTCGTGTGGCCTTCCATCCCACATTCGATACATTTTAATGGGCGTCGTGCCTCCATGCAATCTCGTGAAATGTGTCCCATTTTATTGCAATTAAAACACTTTACGTTCGCACCGTTAAAAGAGCTTGGCGTAGCTTTAGTACTTATCTTGGGTTCCGTCTTCATCGCTGAAGCCTCCGTCTTCATGAATGGTCCATCCGTCCGTTTAACGCTGGTCTCCATTAATCGTGGTTGAGCTGGCTGTGGCGCTGCCTTCTCTCGTCGTGGAATTCGTTCAACTCTTTCTTTATGGATTTCTTCGAAATAACGTACATCTTGAAGTAGCTGATCGGCGTTTGCATGATATCTCGCCATCAACATGTCGCACAATTCACGTGACCATAGTCCGATTAAGACTTGCGACTTTGTTTCGTTCAAGTCCAGGTTGACATCGTGACACAGGGCAATCTTTTCGTGGAAATACGCACTTGTGCTTTCACCATGCACTTGTACACGTTGCTGCATCAGCTTCCAGCGTTCCGGTAAGCTTGATCCACCTACAAATGTCGCTCTAAACTGGCTGACGAAATCTGCCCAGTTGTGGAATTTTCTATAGCGATACCAATGTGATGCTGCCCCAACAAGATGGGTACGTGCACTCTCAAGTATGAACGAATCGTTCCATTTGTGGATCTCACCTGTACTTTCCACAGAATGTATCCATGACGATGCTTTCGAACTGGATCCTTCTCCATCAAAACATGGAATGCTCTTATGCAAATCAGGCATGACCCTATATTCAGGTTCTGTAGGCCTTACCGTTAGTGCATTTAGCATTATTGTCATCTGTTCATCTTTTCTTCTGTTTTGTTCAATCATGAGCTGCATCATGGCTTCTACAGTCATCGTACCTTGGTTTATTTCTTTGAATGAATCAGATGTAGGCCTAAGCCTAGGCCTGCCGGGAGGTTGTTGAGTTTGATCCTCTTGACTAGCTTGGTACAGTAGTTCGATCTTATTATCGATCTGTGTGTTATTAACGTTAGACATGATTAATTATAATTAGTAATTCACGTTTGAATTGAACTAATTACAGGCAACGTAAAGTTCGTTTAACAAACGTATTACCTCACGCGCACAGAATTGAGATTAAGGTATCACACGTGCTCGTTTTTGTCCGAATTATTTGTAATTCACGTTTGAATTTACGTAATTGTTCGTATTATTTTCCTTTATACAAACATTTGTATCCTCAAGCGCACGGAAGAGAAGATCTCACACGTGGTATTTTGCAAGGTAATTGTTTAGTATCACTGATCGCGTTTCGTACTCACTTTTTTTCTGTATTCCTTTGCGATATTGATCATATGCGCAGTATATTATTGTTATTTCATGATTTATCTGTAAGCTCCAGTGATTTTTAATACAAATAGTCTCTTCTTTCATATTAAATTATCGTTTTGAAGTTGCATCGATTTGACAACACAATCACGTTAAATATGGCAATATGGCGGACGTGCGAGGGCGCAGCTGTTCGGAGCACACATAAAGTGTAGTCTACCAACGTATGTACATGAAAAAACCCTACCTCTTGCGCCCGAAAGTGACTTTGCCCGAGGTTAGGGGGTGGTTTTGGATAGTTTGCCAGAGGTTAGGGGGGGGGGTTTGGATGTACGTGCAAACTAGGCCCCTATGATTAAATACCCCTTCTTCAAATTATGCAATTATGCAGATTTGCGCCCGAAAGTGACTTTGCCCGAGGTTAGGGGGTGGTTTTGGATAGTTTGCAATTGGCAGCACTGCACCGGACACAAGCAGGAAACAAGGAAGAAGACGTCAACTTTTCATATAAAAACTTCAAACAATCATTTATTACTCTTAAAAACTAACTACAATATTATAATAAGCATCAAAAGAAAGACAATTAAACATTGTTCAATGAAAATAACACTTTAAACAAGACTTTGGCGTTTTGCATTGGAAAAAGTGAGTAAGAAGCGCGATCAGTGATACTAAAGTCCGATTCACACAACGTTATAAGAATGGTATAAGGTATAGGTATAGTCACAAGCCGAGTTGGGCCATAGGGATTACGTACAAGGGTTCACACAAATGTGTCATTGCAATAGCAATAGCAATTGGTATAAGACTGGTATAAGATTTCAACTTTCTTATGACGGACCAATCATACGTTGAAACGTCACTTATAACACGCCAATGAGATGCTAGCAACTTGAATCAATGTAACAGATGCTTTCATTGTAAATTATTAGTCAAAACAAAATCTCACCATATACATCCGGTTCACATCAAATAGACCTTGCATCCGGTAACTACGTGCAAAATATCTTCTCCCATCGGCGTCATTAATGATTTAACAACACAACAATAATGAATAATAATAATTATTGTTTTTCTTATTATTTTTAACTATTGTTTTGAATTATTGTCAATAGATTCGATGCCGGTTTAAAACGTAAATTACAGCTGCGGGAAGTCAGCTGATTGACAGCCAGCTGTAGTTACTCAAACTGCCGCCAGAGCAAGTCAAAAAAGTCTACAAAAGAATGTAGTATCTTTTCAGGAAAATCTTTGGCGTCCTTAGCTTATACCTTATACCAACTTATACCACTTTCTTATACCCTATTCTTATTGCTATTGCAATACCTTATAACTTTGTGTGAATCGGACTTAAACAAATACCTTTTGCAACGTTTTGCATCTTGACCGACGACTTCGTTTTTTCGGCGGATTATTAGTCCATATCGCACTTCTGATGTTAAAAAGAGAAACTTGATTCACTTAAAATATAAAACACTCAGTCAGGATTACGATATTTCTTTATTTACTTAAAAAAAAACACAATCATACAGACCCACTAGGCCATAGATAACAACCGTCTCCGCGTCGTTACTATTGTTGACCCGCTCAGCGCCTTGGCGATTTCAAATCTTAAATATGTATTTCTAACAGAAGTAAAATACATCATCAGTAGACATTTCTCTGGCTCGCTAATAGGGCACTAGCAACACCAACAGACAACAATGGAACAAATGAATTGAACTGATGGACCAACAATCAGCTGTCAAAATAATAAAATTGCAACCATAGAAATAAAAAGAAGTGTAGCAATAGAATAGAATAGAATAGAATAGAATATTTATTTGGGTTCAATTTTACATTTTGATGACAATAATTTGTGTATTGTATTACACTTATTTGTGGCCTGACTTGTAGTGTTTGGCCTATATATTAAGTAAGAACATTTCATAAAGATAAAGATAATTAATAAGAACATTTCATAAAGATAAAGATAATTGTGTATATAGGCTATACTTAATTCTAGATATTATATATACATTTTTGTAGTAGTAACTGCTCGCCATTTAAAACTTTTAATGATAGACAACGACTAAGTGAAAGTTTTGCAACTATATTTGTTTGTTTTTTTGTTTTGTTTTCCAAAATCAGAAGAAATTATTTTTTGAAGGCTTGTTGTTTGTTCATCGATTCAATTCAATAGTTTCATTGCTGTCTTTTGGTGTTGCTAGTGCCCTATATTATCTGAAGTCCTAGATTGAAATGACATTGGAATCAGCTGACCGGCCTCAGCATCACCTGTTGGTTTTGTGACTGACCACTTCCATCACTTAGTAACAATATCACTGATATCCACAAAGAATTTTGTGAAATTAACCCATTCAACAGACAACATGTACTCTTAGTACGCTTACATACATTAAAAAACGCATGTTTTAAAAAAAATCGACTGCGGCGCTTTTTTGTGGGGGGCATCCCCCCACACGATTGTGCCCTCCCCATTGATCAACCTCTGCGCATGCCTATGATACTATAGTAAACAACCTATCGGCTTGAACATATTATCACAGTATGAGGAGGTACTGTGATATTATACTCGCCCTCAGTGTTGCCAGATCCACCCTTACGGCCTCGTGAGAAGCATTACACTCATCAGTCAAATCGATGTCAGTGAACTTATCCCCCCCACATGTCGCATTATAATTCTGAAATTCTCAGTATAATTAGTGTGCGTCGTTCCGATTTAGTGTGTCCAAACCCCAGAATTAGTGCGACCTTAGTTTAGAAGATATTGCACAAACTAACACACAGTCGTGAATGTCTGATATTACAGCTGTTGTGGATGTTCTCGGCGTGACGCGGCACGGATTAAGTTTTCAATCAGTACATCCTCTGAACACAGCTCGCTGATTGGCAATGGTATACTGGCGTGATACCTATAGGGCACTAGCAACACCAAAGACAACAATGGAACAAATGAATTGAACTGATGGACAAGCAATCAGCTGTCAAAATAATAAAATTGCAACCATAGAAATAAAAACATGTGTAGCAATAGTAACTGCTCGCCATTTCAAGGCGCGTTCAGACAGAATGACTATGGACGACTAACAATAGAGTGATTACGCATTGGGAAAACAACGTACTCGGAAACATCCATCCCCAAATGTATTTCAACAATGCCAACAACGAAAATCAACTTTCTTAATCACTCGTTCTTAAACACTAATCACTATAAAAGTTTGTTAACGCTTAAACATAAATCGTATACTTCAACCCTGTTAAACCTTAAATCGTTAGTCTTAAACACTAATCGTTAGTCTTAGTCATTTTGTGTGAACCCGCCTTAAAACTTTTAATGATAGACAACGACTTAGTGAAAGTTTTGTAAGTGTATTTGTTTGTTTTTTGTTTTGTTTTCCAAAATCAGAAGAAATCATTTTTTGACAGCTTGTTGTTTGTCCATCGATTCAATTCATTTGTTTCATTGTTGTATTTTGGTGTTGCTAGTGCCCTATTGTTATCCAGATGATAGGGCACAAACATACGGTATTGCTCTCTAACAACATCAATAACATGCTTCAAAGCCTACAACTTCATCAGCGCGATGCGATAAAAGAATGCGAATACAATGGATAATATGGCAAACAGCTCCCGAGGCTTTATGAGTGGATGTGTGTGCATATGGATCATCTGCATCCAATCGCAGTGCGGATGTTGTTCAAAGACTATCTGCTGTAATAACCCTAAAATTATGTGGCAAAAGCACGGGCTTACAGCTTAATGTGTGCATTCTAGACTGAGTTGGCTACATAACAGTTAAAAACTGTATATCGCTATATTGCAACTTATATGGACTTTTAGAACAGTACCAGTACTCCCATATAAGTATACCTTATTTTGGTTGTGCCTTGTTAGTTGATAAGCTTAAAATATAATTTAAATAAATGATGTATACATTCACAGATCAAATTTCTAAACCGAAAACTTCCATGTAGTAGGTCTAAGTATCCAAACTTCTAAATAGAGGGAATGGTCGTCAATAAAATCTTTATACTCACGATGTGAGTCTAAAGATTTTAGTAGGTGCATTTGAAGCCATAGAATAAAATATGTGAATCACATATTTTACTCTAGCTTCAAATGCCCCTACAGTGAAATTATTACACTTAGGGCGGAATGCACAGTAGAATTGTATGATTTGTTTATAGTTGCTATGCAGCTTGTTCTTTTTATGGAAAATAGCATGTAATAAAACAATTCCATAGCAACAAATCCTGTATACTTACCTTGGCACTTGACTGTGCATACGACCCTTAGGAGTTAGGATGTTACCATGCCGCACGTATTTGATGTAGGGTCCAGAGCCCATGTATGGGTCCGATGCGTGCGATGCGTCTGTTTTTTCGATTCATCTCGCAGTCGAAGTCGAATGCGTATGGGCTGTGATTGAATGAACCGAAAAGACGGACGCATCGCGCACGGATAGGACGCATACATGGGCTGGACCCTTATAATGATGAAATGTAAGGCCTACGATTACGAAGTATGACTCAAGGAAACGTCTAGCAATTACCCTACTTAACATTTTGTTATCATTATTTTGTATTATTATGGTTTAACCATGGAGTTGTAACATTATAAATCCATGGTTTAAACAATGGTTTAACGACAAGTAGAAATACACCAAGTGGAACTCTAGTAACCTTTACCAGGCTGTGACCACTGTGACCCGTCCAACGTTGTTGCTACGAAACGGTTGTGCCAACTGTTTGAGATAGGTAGGCGTATGTCTGCAAAGCAGACATTCTTTTTTTTCAAACTAGTTGGAATTTGAAACGTTTCAATTTTGGTCTGTGCGCTAGAATAAATTATCCGACGACGTGTTCTAGTATTGTTTCTTGCAATTACCTCTCGTGATGGTTAAAGCAACGTTGCAATGGGAGCGAGCCGCCCCCTGTAGGAGGAATGACTTCATTCAGTCGTCGGAATTCACCAACCAGAAACCTCCAGTGTTTCACAGGGAGCTTCCGTTCTCTGTAATTTGCAACAAACATGTGAGTACAACTGCAGCTGGGCCACCCCTCTAACGTTCATGAGCTTTTGATTGTCTGTTACGTTCAATATAATGTAGGCAATATTAAACGGTTAAGTTTGAATGTAGGTAGGGAGGGACTATTCATTTCAGGATGTAATACAGAATATGGCTCCAGCTCCTAATAAATACATCTGTGGATGATTGACCCAAAAGCCTGGTGCAACAAAGTCATACAAATGTCACAAGGGGTATAGTTACAAGCCGTGATGGGCTATATGGATTACGTACAAGGGTTTACACACTCGCGTCATTGCAATAGCAATTGCAATACGGCTGGTATAAGAGAGTTCAGATATTTCAACTTTTTATTGCAATACCATATTCCTTACGACGGACCAATCGTGCGTTGAATCGACATATAACACGCCAATGAAATGCTAGCAACGTGAGTCAAGACATCATAGTCAAAACAACTACGACACTAGTCAGGGATGTAACGTCACATACGAGACAAAACCATAGTCACAAATGCCATGTCTTCTTTGTATAGGTTCTTTGACGACTTTGATCTTATAACAAATCCTTATAACTATTGCGCCTATTGCAATACCTTGTGACTTTGTGTGCCCCCCGCTATAGTTTAGACCTATACTCTATTTGTTCTACATGGCACCTCTACATTTTTTAGCCATTAATCTGTTTTAATTTTGTATGAGCATTGAACAAGCGTAAGACGTTGGTCAACTGGATACCCTTCTAGTTTACAACCGTACGGAGACCGATAGCCGCAGTTGTTACTGCGACGGTACACGACATTGTGCGCGGTTGTTATAACCCACGCACTTCGACCGGCCGTCTATAGCTGCGTTGAGCCGCCTAGGCCTATATTGAACACACCGGTCGGTAGCGTACTGTGTTCGTGACAGAAGTTGATTGAATCATAATTATATCGCCCTGGAGACCTCTCATCACGGGGGGGGGGGGGGGTCCTTGCTTTTAAAGAGAAATCACAATTAGTTAAATCATTAGTATCAAGGATGATTGACGTCCTACCTCACGGTTTCCTCAGTGCATGTTAAATGGTGTCATTTACGTTTTTTTTAAATAATATATAGGTTTATTATAAACAATATTTCATTATTCACTTGACGTCACGGGCATTGTTGGTGGCCATACTTCTGTACATTAGGTATTGCAGTATACCTCAGTGGCGGCGCTACGGGGGGGGGGGCATGGGGGCAGTTTCCTTCAAAAAATTGGCCTGCCCCCCCGCTTGCTCCCCATTCAAAGCACATAGAGCACTATTATGAATGAATTTATAATAAGTTATTTCTTAGGTACCGTAAGTCAAGTAATACTTCCAAAATTATCGATATTTTCAGAACAAGCTAAGTTGCATGCTGACATCAGCTTGGCATAACAGAGCTCCAAGTATTGTATAGTTTACACAATCACCGAGTTGAAAAACGGTTCACTAATAACAGTCGCGTGTTGATCGGGGTAAGTGCCACGAATCCAAAATTACCGATGTTCTCAAAAACCCTTAGTTGAGACCATTGGCCGAACATTATCGCTGTGATATGGACAGTTTTTAGGCTGAGGTGAAACTATTCCCACGTATTTGAAAAATCAGACTATGCCAAAGTGGATTCGACAGTCAAATTAGCGATCGTGTTAAACAAATATAAAATCTAATTTAATTAACTTTACAAACTGTCAGTGATTGCAGTTCTGCCCACTGATCCTATTTCGCCCTCTATAGTGCAGGGTGCGAGCGATCATTTTAAGTTGGCGCCAAATAAAGTATCTACGGTATAATATGGGCAATTCACTCGTCTCTCTAATTTGGCTGTACTAGCAATTTAAAAAAACACTCACTTAATCTTTGAACTTAAATCAAGTAGTGAATAGATTTGCAGTTTCTCACAATAACAGACGAACACAACTAGTGTAGGACTCCATTCTTCAATCCATCTGCTCGTCTGCATTTTCTTCCGTGGGATTTTTGGTGAGAAAATAATCATTTACATTCATAATCGTCACAATGTCGAGTTCCAGCGTGTACGATTTTTGGCGGTGGGTGGAGGCGTTGGTGGTTTCAACGAATAATGTGATAGGTTCTGTCTTGCCCCCTCAACATATTGCGTTGCCCCTGCTCTGCTCCCCCATTGATTCATTTATGGCGCTGTCACTGCAGTTCCTGCACATAGCGGCCATCATCCTGTACATTACGTATTACAGTTCCTACACATAGCAGCCATCATCATGTGCATTATGTACTACAGTTCCTACACATAGCAGCCATCAACCCGTACATTAGGTATTGCAGTTCTTACACATAGCAGCCATCATCCTGTACATTAGGTATTGCAGTTCCTACACATAGCGGCCATCATCCTGTACATTACGTATTACAGTTCCTACACATAGCAGCCATCATGTGCATTATGTACTACAGTTCCTACACATAGCAGCCATCAACCCGTACATTAGGTATTGCAGTTCTTACACATAGCAGCCATCATCCTGTACATTAGGCATTGCAGTTCCTACACATAGCAGCCATCATCCCGTACATTTGGTACCGGTAGGGCCTATTGCAGTTTCTACACATAACGGCCATCTCCCCGTAAAGTGATTGTTGAAGACAAACAAATAAGCATATTCCATACCAAGAATATATTTCAAGCGTGGCGAAGAATTATACGTGCGTCCGGTTTACTTATTAAAAATCTGTATAGTAATTTTTTTAATTTATAATAGGCCTATTTAACAACATTTCTATTCTCGTGGCTTCCGAACGTTATTGGCGGCCATATTGTAATGATTTTTTTGCCAGAGTCGATAAAGAAGTTTCCAGGTATTGCGTTTGCAATTCCTAGCAGCCATTACCCTGTAGATAAAGCATTATTGTAGACCAAGAAATCAACATTTTTTATATCGAGGCAAAAGTTGACATCTAGATGTAATGTAAACTGATTTTTTAAAATTCTACAACAAACAAACAAACAAACAAAGTGTCGTATACTTCTTCCGTGTCTATATTTAGCTTCCTCTGTAAAATCGTCACAATGCCAATATTAATCTCCGTAACCATTGTAAGATTAACGATCATGAAGACTGAAACAAGAAAGTTGTGTTTAGTTGTTATAGTTAAACCTAGTACATTAATGAAGTAGATTTGTTTCTAAAATCAACAACATAAGCAGATAGGCTACGTATATAGGACCCATCGTCATATTTACTAGCAGTAGAGTACCGGTACGTCGTTAATAATAATGAAAAAAAAAATAGGGCCTTCTGGATTTTGTGTTTTCGAATTGTTTGTACTTTTGGTGGAGATGCCGGGGTCATTCCATGAAAAATCAACCAATTTGGAATTAATTTGTTGCTGACATGTTTGGGATATTTTTCAAATTAAACTCATTGATAACTTCTTGTTTGTAGACAACAACACAATTTTTTTTATTTTTTTCGGATGAACGGTTTAGAAGTTACGGGCCTTGAAAGTTCAGTCCGCGTCGCGAAAATGGCAAATTTAAGGGTTTGCGTTTAATAATGCCACACCCAAAGGGGTGAAGCTTTTGGTTTGATTTTTCCTTTCTAGGACCATAATTGAATAGTTCTACTAGAATATGTTTTCAGAAATTTGATACTTAACATGCAAGTAGTCCAAACTGAAGGTCAAAGTCATCATATTAATTTGTCGTTTTTGCAGATTTTGGGGTGTAATAACTCTGAGGGGGTTGAAGATAACCATCCAATTCTTTTTGCCTAATATACTCTTTAGCCTTGTGTATTAGGAAAAAAATACAATTTTTTGTTTTTCTGTAGCCTTCATACCCAAAAATATTCCCAAAATGTAGCGAAAGTCAAATTTTGACATTTTCAAGGTCAAGTTATAGAAAAGGGGTAACAACAAAAAAATTGAAAATTTGGTGTTTTGTTTAACTATCTGCAAAGAACAAAACTGCCAAATATTTATGTGTTACTCAATCTGGTTTAGGAGTTACAGCCCCTCTAAAAAGGCAGTAATTCACCCACTTTACCAGTAGGCGTACAGTGTGATTCTCAAATATAAAACACGATTTAGGCCAATATTTTACCAAATTACCTTTAAAAATAAGTAAACATGTCTTTACCATGTCCCGAAAATCCAGTTTACGGGGGTGGAAAAAGGGGGTGATTTTTTATGAGGACACCAATATCTAAAAAACCGAAGATGTTACAGATGTGAAAGTTGGTATTTAGATTATCCTTCAAAAATAAAGGAATAGTACATGTTTTACCACTTTCCTTAAACCCTGTTAAGAAGGATGAAAAGGGGTGGTGCAGTGTAGGGGGTGAATTTTTTTATCTCTAAAACCAAAGATATTATTTGAGTTGTGAAAATTGGTACACAGATTCTTCTGCATAAACAAACACGTATTTTACCATTTTTCAAAAATGTAGTTAATGGTGGTCAAAAAGGGGGTAGTTTTTTAAATGCAGGATACCTGTACCGGTATCTAACAAACCGACACTGTTAAAGCCGTAAAAAATTGATATTAAGATTAACCTTAAAAAACTAAGTAGTACACGTGTGATACCATTTTCTGAAAATCCCGTTAATGGGGGTGAGAAGCGGGGGTGGATTTTTTTTTAAAGATTCCTATACCTCCAAAATCGTTAACGGTAACCGTAAACGCTACAGGCTTGAAAATTTGTATACTAAATATTTCTTGAAACATAAAGAAACAAGTATTTGAATATTTTTTGCTAATCCAGTTAAGGGGGTGAAAACACGGGGTGATTTTTTAAAACTAAAAAACGGAACATGTTAGTCGTGAAATTTGGTATTACTATTACATACTCATTTAAAAATATGTAAACAATTGATTTACAATTTTTTGAAAATCCAGTTAGGGGTGCGGGGGTTACAAGAGGGGGTGAATTATTTTTTGAGCATAAGTATATTTCGAAAACGGATGATGTTGCAGATGTGAAAATTGGTATTTAGATTCTTCTTTAAGATTAAATAAACACATGTTTTACAATTTTTCTGAAATCAATTTAAGACAAGTGTAAACGGGGTTAAAAAGGAGGGAGTGAATATTTTATTTCAATAAATGAAAATGTTTTAGACGAGAAGCTCAGCATTTAGTTTAGATTAGATAATTAAAGATAGTTAGATAATTCAGTTTAGAATTAAAAGACACTAGTTTTACCATTTTCTGAAAATCCAGTTGAGAAAAAATGAAAACGTGGGGGTGAATTTTAGTATGAGCACCACCCCTTTTCATCCTTCTTAACAGGATGTTAGGAAAATGGTAAAAGATGTACTATTCCAATATTTTTTAAGGACAATCTTGCCACAAATTTTCATGTCTGTAACATCTTTGGTTTTTGAGATATTGGTGTCCTCACAAAAAATCACCCCCTTTTTCCACCCCCGTAAACTGGATTTTCGGGACATGGTAAAGACATGTTTATTTATTTTTAAAGGTAATTTGGTAAAATATTGGCCTAAATAGTGTTTTATATTTGAGAATCACACTGTACGCCTACTGGTAAAGTGGGCAAATTACTGCCTTTTTAGAGGGGCTGTAACTCCTAAACCATATTGAGTAACACATAAATATTTAGCAGTTTTGTTCTTTGCAGATAGTTAAACAAAACACCAAATTTTCAATTTTTTAGAAGTTACCCCTTTTCTATAACTTGACCTTGAAAATGTCAAAATTTGACTTTTGCTACATTTTGGGAATATTTTTGGGTATGAAGGGTACAGAAAAACAACATTTTTTATTTTTTTCCTATTACACAAGGCTAAAGAGTATATTAGGCAAAAAGAATTGGATGGTTATCTTCAACCCCCTCAGAGTTATTACACCCCAAAATCTGCAAAAACGACAAATTAATAAGATGACTTTGACCTTCAGTTTGGACTACTTGCATGTTAAGTATCAAATTTCTGAAAACATATTCTAGTAGAACTATTCAATTATGGTCCTAGAAAGGAAAAATCAAACCAAAAGCTTCACTCCTTTAGGTGTGGCACTATTAAACGCAAACCCTTAAATTTGCCATTTTCGCGACGCGGACTGAACTTTCAAGGCCCGTAACTTCTAAACCGTTCATCCGAAAAAAATAAAAAAAATTGTGTTACTATCTGCAAGTAAGTAGTTATCAATGATCCAACTTGGAAAAATATCAGAAATAAGTCGGCAACCTACATTGGTTGAACTTCCATGGAATGACCCGCCGGGTAGAATTTTGTTATTGATAATATTAATATTATTACTATTATTTTATTATATGTATGAGTATGAGTGTAGGACATACAATCTCGGTCAAAACCAGCGTTAACATGTCGTACGGACGTAATGTCAAGTATTTTTATGTGTGTACCTTACTTAACTTCACTTGTTACTAATCTTATCAGACTCACTCAAAGACGGACAATTACGGATGTAACGGTCTAAAATTAATCCTTGTTGCATCATACACTGTTAAAACACCATAAAATAATAATACGATCTTCTTTGCGTTAACTATGTTAACATGTGATAATAGCTGAAAATGCTAAATAAAATTAATTGAATTGAATTGAATTCGGTATTTCTTCTTTTGTTGTGCTTATTGTTTAACTTTGAATTGCAAACACTATAAAATTTGGCTATTCCAGTTTCTTTGCACAACAGGCTGAGCTAGCATACTCCTAATTTACCCAGAAATCGTTATGTTGATCGTTTTAAAATCTTACACACCCCCAATCAAAACAGAGACATTTTATTTTTTAAGCTATTACAAATCATTTTAAACATGGCTACTGGGGGAAGCATCGCGGGCATCTTAAAACACACACGCAATATATTTTTCTCGTTTTAAAACAGAAGAATAATTTTTCCAAAACCTGGTGGGAAGACTGAAAATCCAATTTTGGAGACACAACTAACAGACCAGCATGTTCAGTTGATGCAGACACTCGTGTGTTGGAAGCGATCACTATAGTCTTGACGTTCCTTGCAGAATCCGCACCCGAACATGTTCTGGCTGCTAGGATACGAGTACCAACGTATGTGGCAGGAGGAGCAAACTAAATACGAGAAGACAAGCTATCCGCCATCCGAGAACGAGGCTTTCTTCCGCCGATATGTGATTAAAGGCTTAGTGAAGAAGCAAGCGCAGAGGAACGCAAATCAGCTGTTCAAGATGAAACGGTGAGTATTATTATACGTTTAGTCTCACGATTTATGTACATTTGCCAATCAGATATATCAGTAATTTATGTTAAAATAGTGTGTGCTAATCGAGGGAAGAAGTTGCTAAATTAGGGCCGGTGCTACGAGCAGCTAATAAGAAAGTTAGTAGATAATAACTTGTTTTTACCATGGCACCACCAATAATGAATCGCTTATTAGCTCCTATATAAATCAACAAATATTAAATAAATAAATAAATAAATAGATAATATAAATTCAGTTCATAATAGCGGGCTCAAGGGTCGGTACTATGAACAGCTAAGCTATTTAAAATCCACCAATCAGAAGCCTTAAGGGCTTCCATGGTGAAAACAAGTTATTAGCTAGTAACTTTTCGGTCTAACGTGGTCCAACCATGGACCAACAGTGCTGCAATAGAAGTCCGACATAGTCCGACGACCTTGCTCGTTCCATACCCGCCATGTTGAACATTTTGGTTGTATGTTTATACTTTAACATGTGTACGTACATGGTGATTTCAGAAACAGAATCAGTACTTGAATTTTGGTTTTATGCCGGGCTAATCATTTTAAATATAAATAGATAATCATCGAAAAGAGATGAAAAATTTATTTCGTTTGGATAGAATTTTCCCGCGCATTTTTTTACTTTCGCAAGCGCATTGAGTTTGTCTGTTTTTATTTATTATTAATTTTTTTATAATAATATTGTCTATGATAATATATAGTCTATGATAATAATATATAGTCTATGGTAATATTGTCTAGCCCCGCATAATTCCAAATTTTTACTTCAAGATGTCGTTTAAAAGACAGTATTAAAAACGTTAAATACTCCCGCTTTTCAAGTAGTTATACTCTTTTATTTTATCACTATGCGTGTTTGCTTTCAGATTCAAGAATATTCCAGCTAAAACTGTCAATCGGAGGTCAAACCCTCCTGCAGAACCAGTCGAGAATTAAAGTAAGTTTCAACGATCTTTAAAAAATGTGCAGCACTGAAATCGAGCGTTCGATGATGCAGCGATTCTAGAAATTTTTTTATTCTGGTGTATCTCATTCATTTACGGCACAATTTTATGTGACATTACATATTCAAGCACGTCAATCGAAATTTACAAAAATCAAATTATTATTCACTACTGTTTTAAACTACTCTAAATGTGCAATAACATAAAATAAGCTTTCTAGTAAGGTTGCCCATCGATGATAACAACATCGACATCGAAATCAAAACATCGATGTCACATCGCGATGTCGGAAATTTGTCGACATCGACATCAAACCTGAAATAATCGACATCGGGAAAAAGTTCCTTGAACAATGTAAAAACTAAAAAGAAAAACAACAAAATCGTTTCTTGTTCATCGCAAAACCTTCTGGTAAGTTGATACTACGTGTTGTAATCTTGTCGACGAGCGGAGTACCGATTTTTTTATTATTCTTCTTTTGTGTAAAAAAAAATCGATTTATGAAAAAAAATCGATGTCGCAAATTTGCATTGACATCGATTATTAATCGATTAATCGATGGCGATGGGCAACCTTACTTTCTAGGCTCACGCACGAAAATGTTACGTACATCAAATTGGTCTTGATAAATGATTTTATCTCATTTTTGAGCATACATGTTAGAAGGAGGCAGGTACATTGAAACAACTTACATGCCAGTGATAGCGCTAGCCCAGATTTATCCCTTGCCACCGCACGAGCTGATTTAAACCCACGAGAAATAACTGTTTTGAATCATATCTCAATACTGCTACATCACTTCAGAAAAGTGAACACAATAATGACTTATCTCAATACTGCTACATCACTTCAGAAAAGTGAACACAATAATGACTCAACCAATTGGTTCGAAATAACTTAACACTGTTAAAACAATACTAGAAAGTAAATTTTAATTAACAAGCCTTATAATTAAAATAGTTGATTATATCTATTTTTCACTTGTTATATTTTAGTTTACGTTTGAGCCGTTTTAATTTTTCGATGAGGTGGGCCATGATTACAAAACGGTTATTTCGAACAAACCCTAGGCCCAACGGCCATGTACCGTAATCCTGACCGGACCGCCCGAGCTGGTCATTGTTATTTTCTTCGTCATTGATCGGTCCGGTCGTCGCGTCTACGGTACATGGCCAACATAAACTTACTATAGGTTGCTATGACAATGAAACATTCTTCTCTGTGCCTTCCCCAAGGTCCAAAGAAAGGTCCAAGAACCAAATGAATCAATCAAATCCCGATTAACTGAATCGAATCCCTTTGAAATTGAATTATATTGTTTCAAATGAAAACAGTGGTCTTTGGACTAAGTTCGGAGGCCACCACAATGATAAAATTCTTCAATAGTAAAACTTATTTTTTTAATTTCCCGACATAGGACTGACAAGGGAAGGGTAGGGTACATATGTGTACGCGTCGGTTGTAAAAATTGCTCTGTTTACCTCATATACACGCACAACTCGTAAACTCAGCTAGATTTGTTTCTTATTGATTTCTTCTGTTTCAGGTGAACGAGAAAAAATGTCATAGAAACATTCATATGACATCACACCATCGACATGATTATAGCTTATCAGTACACAGTGGGTTGTACAATCAGATTCATTTCATCAAACAAATTCAATATTTGAAGTGCGAAACATCCAAACAAGATATTTATTTGCAAAGCATAATTTATGTGTCCGAATTCATCATTATAAAATATATTTATTACCAACACCTTAAACTATTTATTTACTAAACTAATAAAGCAATTCCGAAACAATATACCATGAGTTGTGTACAAGATAGTAATATGTTGCGTAAGAGTGTCGCATAAGAACAGCCGTGTTTCGTATCTTTCTAAACATATTGCCCTCGAGATGGCCTTAGAAGTGATCTGAGGTATTATTTTGAAAAGAAAGATTCTAAAACCTATTCATTAGGATATTTTATTCTGGTTGTATTTTAACCTTTCATCAACTTTTTTTAACAGTTTTAACTGTGGTTTTAACCTATTATGTAAATTAATTTTGTAAATGAGCTGTGAACAAAGGACAATTCGCCGACAAAACAATGCCGACAGCTACGTTTGGTTTGGTTTATTAATGTACAAACACTTCCTGGCTAGGAATATGTATAAATTGACGTTTGTGATTTATTAACGTTACGAAATAAAGTCACTTGATATGATGTGAGATGGGTATCCAGAAGAGGGGATTTATCATTTAGCCATCCCCGGTGGGAATACCTTTCAGTAAAACGGAGCCAGGGATGAAATTACCAGAGGGGGGAAATCCCCCCCCCCCCATCCCCCGTCAATTCGCGCCCTGGTTTAACGTAATTGCTACACTTCACTTACCCATTTTCCTTTTTACTAAACAGTGTCGCCAGCTCTGACCACTGGTCAGACCTTGTATTCATAAGGAAATACCATTATAGCAACAAGAGCAAAAAATATAACTGTCAAACTGTTGCATTTTTGCAACTGAGACCCAAAACGCAACGTACATATGCACAGTTTTACGCAAACCTGATCCAGATCACTACAGATTCCAATCTGCCCACCCTGTTTATCAAGCCAGATTGCAATCCGAGTGATCTAGATCAGGTTTGTGGTAATCGGGATCGGGATCGCAATCGTACCTTTTCTCATGCTGTACATTACGATGTTATTGCAACAGCGCCATAATAACCACGTGAGCCGTGACGCATTGCCCATCTGCCAGCATGGAGAGAAGCGGAGAGATCAGATCTACCAAGATGGCGTAAGAGGCCCTGAATGTGACAATGGGTACATTCCGAAACCTCCTGTAAATGATGGGGTTGCAGGGGTTCCAGCATTAGCTAGCACGTCCTGGCGTCACATTATGTCAAGTATTTCGGAACGCCTAATGGAGGAATGCGCGCTAAAAATTTGTAATGAAATAAAAAAAAACAATATTCTCAATATTGTTTCCCAATAATAACGAATACAAAATGAAATATTATAAAACCCTGCAAAGCGTGGTATTACATCATTCCTGACAATTTGACGATCTTCTAAATAATTGCATTTTGAAAACGCCGCCGAACCGGCTGGCAGGAAGTGGGACATGTTGGCACCCTCGTGTAGCTGATAATCACCCACCAGACCCATCCCACCAACAGGTTGTGCTTGAAGTGAAACCATTTATCTACCTTTCAGTTTTACACAACTCATCTGTCAGCAAAAAAGAGTGGGTATTTTGTTGATATAGTAGCATGCAAGTTACATTCATTTCCACTGTAACAATGCATGTTGCGTGTATGTAGCCTAGACAATTCCTCACTTTTACTTAATTATATTCCCAAAAGAATGCAACACATAATTCTCTATAGTCGCAATCAGGAGGTACACCATGCTGTTCAGTCTTTGTCATCATGTCTGATATTCTTGTATCTGTAATCACAAACTGCTACTTTTTCTCTTAGCAATTAAAAAAAGAATACATGACTGGGACAAAGTGATCGGTCACTATGAAAGGAAATATTAATAAATAAACAGAGAACTTGCCAATATACAGTGCCTTTATTAACTTTCCATAAACTAGAGAAAAAAAAGTAACTTGTTTACAAGATCCACTAACATTCATAATATGCATTAATTAATCTTGTTTGTATCATTACAGCAAATACCTTACAACCGATAGGTTGTATACTAAGGTATTTGATTCCAGTATGGCATCTTATTCTTACCTCTCATATAAGCTGATGAAATTGTTGTCAGTTGGCATGGCATTCTTTAGGAAGCATCAAATGTTGGATGTAACAACATTTCTTCAGAACTACCCTCATGCCAAAAGTCCCATAAAATGACCTGATTGTTAGAAAATACATAGAGCCAAGTTCACCAGAAATACATATTTAAACTACGAAAATGTAACACAGAAGAGATCCGTTGAAAATGGAGGTATGTAAGTAAGATGCCTGATAAGCATTTGTACTGGTACACTGATAAAATGAAGCTCATTAATATGCATCTCAAAAGTTGAGACCAAATTGTTATAAAACTTATTATTATTTATTAACCTTACAATATTGAATGAGACTAAATTAATGAAATATTTTTATTGCCAAAACACTAAGAAACACACAAGTGAAGATACCTTTGCTCGACTATCACTTTCCATCTTAGAGTTGACATAAATCTCCCAATGTTTTACAATCCAACAGAATACACCTTTTGGTAATAATTGAAAGCTATGTTATCGTATCGGAGGCATACTACAGAAATTCATCAGGCTATGAATAAGTGATTGTGAGTAAAGCCTCTAAGTGTTTGCTTGACTTTAGGCAATGAACATTCATGAACACAAGAACATGCAGACCTGACAACTAGAAGTCTAGTACCTATCTTGCAAGGTTAACAGTTAGTGCCTCCATATCATAATATGTATGTGTATTATTATATAGCAAGCATTCCTCTAATGACCGGATTCCATGACTCTTGCCAAGTGGCAAGATGACACACGGTGACCAATCACAGTGTTTTTCGTCGCAGTGCTGCCGCACGGCAAGACATAGAAACCGGCCATAATGGCTTATTACTGAATCTTCAACAAAGTCTGCATACATGAAGTGAACTGAATACATAACAATGTGAGCATCAGAGCAAGGTCCACTAGATCGCTAGTAGCGTGCGCACAGCGTCGACGACACCCCACCAGGGGATTTAGTGAACCTTGCACCAGAGTACCTGTGTGGGCTATAATGCCATCCCCTTCTTTGTTGCACCAAGTCACGGACACGTTCTAAAGTGTCGCATCATCTTGAAGGACATGTACTAGAATAATTAATCTATACACTGATAAAGAAGACTACCACCATGTTTTGTATTTAAAAAGCATGCATTAAATATACTATATAGGAGCATTTTTATATTAAACCAAACAAAAGATAATCTAGACGTCGGGCATATCTTGATGGGCATTACAGAACGGATCACTTATCAATATCATTGATGCCCCAAATTCAGATACAAAATAACAGAAATCTGTCATGGCTCATCATGATAAGAAAGAAAACATTCTTTACTTCTTACAAATAGTAACGGCATCTCAAGATGGTTTTCATCTGCAACAACCAGCCACATGCTTTTTTCATTTCATAATCCAATGGTTCACTACTGGTACTTATGTAAAGCTTGACATTTTTTTTCCTGCTCTTTTATTGGGATTCTTTGGAAACTAAGTTTATGACTGTATGAGCTTACTACATGTTGAACACTTCAAAAAAAGGTTTACTTATTGTTTATCTCCAAAAATGTACAAATATTGAAATGTGACAATAAGTTAATGTTAAACAGAAGGGCTGCCGTTCGACATCAATGTTTCAATTCAATGTCGACATGGCGAAAAATCTAGACATTGATTTAATAGATATAAATCGAAATTATCGACTTTCAAACATGAAGCACTCGACTAACAGCAAGCCAGAGTAAATAGTATTTGACACTTTTTCCTTGGATATGGTCGCCGTATGCGACGTTTTTTTCCGATGTTTATTAATGTTTATTGTTGTTGAGCAGCTGTAAATTGTGTAAAGTGTGCAGTCAAGTGCAGCTGTAAAGTGCGAAAAACAAAATAGTAGCAATGTGCTGTGCTCGGCTAATTGCAACTGGCATATATTTTACCTGTGACAATTTTATTTTATTTTATTCCGACATCGATTTGAAAATGCTGTTGAACGGCAGCCCTATTAAAAAGTAATAAAAATAAAACATTAAATAAAATATTATCATGCATTCTTTAAAAAATGTGCTTGTTCATTATTAAGTTGTATATGACTTTGGTTGGTGATACTGTACGGTACCAAATACGTGGCATCATTCCAGACTTTTACTGCCATGACGAACGAAACTTCCAACCAATGTTTAGAAATGAAAATATATCTTTACTAAAACCAAAATAAAATACATTTCTATTTAGAAAGAGGCATTTCATTTTTAAAACAATACAACAAAATCACAAATAATATCAACAGCAGTACTGTTATTAGAAAGGTTGCATAGCAGCCATGTCTGCAATATACGTGTGACAACTATTTACGACAATATTGTACACAGGCATCCAAAAACTATTGGCTCTTACTTATTACAAACGACAATAATATTGTAGAATGTGTTGGATACATGTGATGAATAATAATGTTTAACAATGTACCGGGATACCAAAATGATACTAGTATGCACTAGTGACGTGCAACGATATTTTCTCAATATTGATATCAACACCATTTTGCCAATAAAGTATCGCAATATCGTTCCATTTTTGTCTGTGGTAATAAAACGATGAACCATCACAAAAATATATGCCTATGTTTACAAGTTACAATGAAGACATTAAAGTCTTTTAATTAGGGATGCTGGAGGGCAACTGGTTACTCACTTCGTGCCTAGATATTTCTTCTCTGACGACGAATGCATCTACAAGCGTTTGAGCGAGACATTATGCAGTAATGCGGGATTCTGCAGAAGGCTTAAATCTATCATGGAGGGGAAAAAAGAGCGAGACCAAGCGACGGAGTTTGTGAGAAAGAGAGAAAACCCCATGATTAGCATTAGTATTATTGTATATAAACTAGGTGTAAATATTTTAAGCTGACCAGATCATTTAAAAACTATACAGTCTATGTAGACGAGTTATGTGGAAGTACATCAATGCTAGAAATCTGATATTACACACACTTCTTACAGTGACTGACAAAGATTTACATTAGGCCTAATTGATTTTACATTTTTATTCGATATCACGATATTTCTAATATGGAGAAACTATATCGATATCGAATGTTGACCATTTATTCACGATATTGTTGCACCTCACTAGAATGCAGATTGCAGACCCAGTGTCGAGTAGTGAATGAGAGCTGCTTAAACACTACAAAATCAACATAATTTGCTAAAACTCATCAGAAACAGTTAACGTAGGCCTCGAGTTTAACAAATTAACAATCAAATTAACCAATTAATGTTATATATGAATATGATACAATGTAGGGAACTTGACAAATATATGTCCAATTGTAGAAATTGTAGGTTCATTCAATACTGTGTACTGTACTTTTATTACATATTAGTATTACTCATTGTATTTTAGATGAGTCCAATTACTCAGTTCAATTTTAGATCATCTCACAGGTAAATTAAATATAGAGCTTAATGCAATATTAGCATAGCATTGTATTCAAAGGTATCGAAATTGGTAATGTAATACCAGGTCCCTAGACCTATCATTACACACATGCTCACATTTAAATTCACCTCGTCGAGATTAATCTCAACTCGATCATATACATGTTCGTGCACAGACTTACCACACATAAAAACGAAGGGGGCAAACACTAACCTGCTTTATTCCCACTGCTTTTTTTTAGGACTCTAGTATCGGACTAAAATTCAGCAGATGTTTCGTACTTCCTTCAAGGCCTGGATGTAAAGATGTTCCCTAATTAGGGGTACCCTCTGGTTGCTTTAGAATCAGGGGATCGAACCCGAAAACCGGAAAAAAAACAATATTTTTCCCGAACCGGAAACGATTACGAAAAAGTGGCCAAACCGTAAACCGAAACGAAAACCGATATTTTGGGTTTTGGCTAAAGTTTTTTTTTTCAGTACAAACCTCCGTACAAAATCTCAAAATTGCAATAAAAATAAAAATATAAAAACAAAAAATGCAAAGGGAAAAATTATTTTGTGAAGTTTTCCAATTTGTTCCACTGGGATTTGGGAGGTCTTCTTTTGAAGGTTGGTGATGACAATACTCGATGGACGGCTGGGTTCCTTTTATATATGCAATAATAGGAACGGAAAGTATAAATGATGGTAACACCTGTCACAAGTACAACTCTAAAGTCCCAACCTTTGGCACCATGATACTTGGTTGACATTTTATTAGAATTGGAAGGTGTGTTCGGCGGGGATCACAAAACGCACGGAAAGAAGAGTTTGGTTTCCACTTTCCTGGAAGTTAAAGATCAAGAACATTGGAGACGAATATGCCTAAATAAATATTATGTTGTCTTGACCGTTGACACTAATCTGATAATTACAGGGTTAAGATGAGACTTCGCAGTCGGAACGTGCAAACACCCCACCCTCGAACGTAAAGCAAACTTTTGTGGCGAATGACCATGCACTGTTACTTTTAGGTCAGTCGCGTTTCAGCTTCCGTTTCGTAGATATGGGTAGAGAAAAGGAAATGTGTTCAGCAACTTTTTTAAGTTGAACACAACCACAAATGAACGGAAGTCCTGTATCTGGCACGACGACTCATTCAAATCAATTTCAATTTCAAAACAATTTGATTGAAATTGAATTGAATGAGTCGTCGTGCCAGATACAGGACTGCAACGTGATCATGAAGGTAATAGATCCGATAACACATAATATTACAAAAAAATTATCTTTTTTGTACTATTTCCTCACTTTGAAAATGTACAATATGAACACTGCTGAACCGGTTCAAGCCGGTTTAAATCGAACCGTTGTTTATTATTTGTCGAACCGAACACCGAACCGAAATGATTTTCCCGAACCTAACCCCGTTTAGAAGGAATTTGTATCAAACAATTATTGTTTGATACAAATTCCGTAACAGTGAGGAGCTTCCCCAATGTAGGGGGCATCTATGCATCTAGGCCAAAAAGCCTTATAAAATTAATAATTTAGTAGATCCTGTTAAATGGACTTATGCTGCTATGATAACCATTCTCTACTTCAGCTTGCACCAGTTTCTAGTTCCAAGTGGTCACATTACTGAAAGGTTTCTTGCCTGTTTTTTTTTGCCACTGTATACCCCGACGTCATATGACTAAACAGTTGAGTTTGTTGTTATTAAACGCCAACTAATAATAATTTGGAAAAAAAAAAACTGTATAAGCAGGTGTTAGAGTGAATAGTTTTTACTCTTCACCTCTCGTCTTCTCCGTGTGACGGCAACGTGAAAAATCTCGTAAGCTACACACTACGTATCTCTACTAGTAAAAGAGTAACTTTTTTCTTTGCTTTTTACTTTTTTGCGGCCCTGTATTATGAACTTCGGATAAATATTTAGAAGGCTAATAACTTGTTTTCACCATGGCAACAACCAATCAGAAGCCTGGTTGAGTGGTTGGCATGGTGAAAACAAGTTAGTAGCTTACTAAATATTTATCCGAAGTTCATAATACCAGGTCTAACTTACCCATGTAACAGCCGCTATACCAAGGCCAAAGATACCTCCCATATAAAACTACATGTGAAAACCATCAAGACTTTATTTTTCCTTCCTGATCAGAAGCACAGAGACTAGCTTTAAAAAAATAACATGCATAAGGGACATTTTAACGTTGAAATAAATCTGCATTGTCTTTAATGCCAAATGAACTAAGCAAGTAATTTGTGTAATTATGCATGCTTTAGTCTGTAAACTTCCCACCTTAGGTTTAGAGATTGCCAGAATTAAATTTAGCTCTGACCAAAACTAAGAGCATCCACATTGAATTAGAATGTGGCATAAAATCAAACTAAGTGCTCGGATAAAACGGGTTACTAAGTTCACAACCTTGATTTAAACACAAGAGTGGGTGGGTATATAATATATTCTGCCTGCAAGCACTGATATGAAACCTGAGAAAGAGTTTCAAATGTTGAACATAGTCTCTAGCCTAAACTACAACTACAATGAAATGGGTAATTTAGCCTAGGAGCATATTTAAAGATCAACATAGCTTATCAGGAGATAAAGAGTTAAGAAAAAGCCAACACTGAATCACAAAGATTAAAGTCCTAACATATAGAGTACTAACAAATGGGCAAACATTACACTAAGAATTCATATAATGTGGGTGTGTGGATTATTTACACTCTTAGTACAGATATATCTATAGGCTTTTCTCTCTCTACACACATATTATATTATGCTACTAAAGTTTCATTAACAAGCGAAGACAAGTCGTTGGGTTCAGTCAGCGTCATGACAATCCTCACCCGAGAGACCCGACTCTTGAGGATTACATTGTTACACCAAATTCAAATATATATACCATATCTTTGCAAAGGTAGGCCTATATAAATGTACACATCAAATGCTTAAAATAAAGGGCCACAATATTTACATTCTCGAAGAAAATATGTATTTGCAAAACTTGCGATTCTAGTCTCATATAAGGAAGCAAGTAAAAACCAGATACAAGAAAGTGTTCTATTGTTTTTGATTGGGATACATATTGTAAGAAATCAATGAAAACTGTAGTAAACTAAATTAAATACAATATAATTATCATAATAATTAATAAGTGATTCAAATATTAAATCCAGCTTCCAACCTTCCTATTTTGCACCACACCTTTAGTTATGGCTTGTCTTAGTTACTGTACTGTACAAAACATTACCGTAATTAGTAAATCCTATCCCACGTCGATGTGATAAGTATAATGTGTGTTATCTAGGCCTCTACATGATGCCCTGGCAACTGCTTGATGTGAATAGCACATTTAGATTGACATGTTTATAATTTTCTGTTGGACAGAACCAAGATCGATAACTTTGTCATCCTTATTGACAAAAAAAATGTAGAAAAACATCAATCCACAACTGCACAACCAGCAGCACAGTGCCTAAAAGGAAATGTAGTATATTATATCAGTATCACATTCATCAACAGAGACTGCAGTAACCTATGCAACCTCGTTCTTTAAATAGAGTTAGTTGAGTAGTACATAATAAACATTTTATGTATAACATCTACACAGAAACTACCAGATAATTTAAGTTAGTAGCCTAACATCACCAAAGTTGAAAAGACCTCATCATGGAATCACCAAGTGCACCAATTTTATTCCATGAACAAAAGTATGTTTGCACAAACCGAGGTATCATCAATCGTAATATTTGGCAGGTTGTAACAGTGAGCAGGTAATGAGGTAAGGAAAATTTTTCGTACAAGCCGTCGTCGGAATTGGCGTCGTCGGCGGCGTGGCTAACCAAACTGAAAGGTGAAGCCACTTGGGAAGCCGCCGCCGCCACCGCTGGAGAAGTTGAACTGATGACTGCCCGCGCCCTGGTCGCCGAAGAACGCCTGGAACACGTTGCTGGGGTCAATGTCGCTCCCCATCTCCATGTCGTCAAGATCGTGCCCGTTGTCGTAACGCGCCCGCTTCTTGGGGTCCGACAGGATCCCGTACGCTTCGCCGATCTCCTTGAACTTCCTTTCTTGCTCCTTCTTTTCCCCCTCGGACGCACTCGCGTGGCGATCTGTAAAACGAGGTCTCTGGTCACGTGGAACGTCTAAAGGCTGGTCTAGACGAACCTTGAATTTGTGATTAAGAAAATTATATGTCCAAAGGACCAAAACACATAGGTTATAAGCATCCACACAACGACAAAAGATTTGTGACCTGTTACTTGTGTTGTGATCTAGAGATTTGACCAACGTTGAACTCAACTAACAAAGTCATAGTTCTAAATAGTCTTTATAGCCTTAAAGGATTCGAAATCCAAAAATTCGAGTAGTGCGATCTGATTATCTGACAACGATCCAGGTGTTCCCCGTAGTACAATAGTGAAAGTTTCACACCCAGGAATGTTTGGTTAGGGTTTTATGACCTTTTGAAGGTTTCTGTTGTGCCACCCTCAGCTGTCGGTCGGAATTCCACCCGTAGTAGAGAAGAGAAAAAAGGAAGTGACCGCTGTATTTATGAGTATGGCTAGAGCTAGCAACAGAGACATAATGGAAAGCTATTAACTATTAGTTTGAATTTTGTAAAATATATGTATATCGATTATCAATACAGAAGGAAGGATCCGCAATGGGAACACACATCATAAAACTAATTTAACAGGCAAATTGCAGATCGATACTAGTATTAAACGCACTCCCAGTAGGCGATCGCCGATCTGTGAGTAGTAGATTGACTATTGAGATATATGCCAGTTGTCTTCATAACACTGTGAAAAGCAGCCATCTTAAGTTCACCTTCACAAATGCTAAGTGCATACATGCCTTGAAGTCAATAATTTAATATGTATAACAGCCATACTTCCGTCTCCCAGCAGGCATTTATACACGTTCTTTACCTCGCAGTCTGTCTCTGATTTCACTAAGTTTTGTCTGCCAAATGCAGTGCACTACTGGCTCAAAATATTTTTTAGTTGGTTAATCGAAATTTGTAAATGGGACCAACATGTTCAATTCAATGTTCATTCAATGTATTCAATGTTCAATTCTGTGTAAAGATAGCACTGTAACATGGAGAGAATAGCCCGTCTGGGCCCGGGGAAGAATAGGCCCAGAGTGACTCTGCTAGTCGTAAGAGGCGGCGAAAGGAGACCCGTCTCGGCCCGGGGTAGAATAGGACAAGAGTTACTCTGCTAGTCGTAAGAGGCGACGAAAACCCTTCCCTCCCACTGTCCCAATGAAGATTTCTCCTCCCACTTGGCCCTGCCCTCCCTTGCTGGACTCCCCTTATTGATAGACGACTCCCGTGATATAGATGGACCTGATTCGGAAAACGTCATATGACCTAAGCTGTGGAGTACGTCGTTAAACACCACCAATAATAATGGAGAGAATAATTGCGGATATACCGAAAACATTTAAACAGGCACGACACATTTAAGCAATGCTTCAAGTCTGACTTACTGACTGTACATCTGGCCCTAAGTGGTTTTCAGAGGGAGTGAAACCACTATGTAATCGTAAGCTTAAGAGTGATTTTATTTACAGCAGTATTTAATATTTATGCATACGGTAGGCCTACTATACTTTGGATTTTAAATTTCATAAAATTAGAGTCCAAAGCACTAGATCCAAAATAAAGCAAGATGGAATTGCGAAGTCGTACATTGTGGTCAAGCAGTCGAACTCGCACACCTGTGGCCCTGCTACTGGAGCTGACAAAGTAGTTCACTGCACTTGCCTGCACTGGCGCTCTCTGTAATGCATTGATTGAACTACGTGTTCGAAGCCTACAAAGAAGGTTTGTGTCTTTGTCCTGCATATAATCATGGTGTAAGTTGGCAGTGTAAACAGGAACCACGCGACAATGCAGGCTGTGCGAGCTACACTGCATAGATATACAAAGAAACGCACTTTTGCAAGCAGCGCAACATTTTCAAATTTAATAAAAATAAGCGTGTTTTACAAAACAAAAACATGTAGTAGTCTTATGCCCGGTTCCCAAGCTCTTACGGCGAACGTTGACGGTGGACGTTGGCCAATCGTAGCCATTTACGGCAACGCTGGCCCCGCCTCTTTGACGGTCGTCGAGAATAGATTCTATTTCTATTTTTTACGGTCAGCGTTCGATGTTACTGACGCTCACTGCCTTCCACATTGCGTATTTACACAAAAACAAGGTCTACTTGATCTCCGCCAGGCGGAGATCAAGTAGACCTTGACACGAAAAGTTTGGTTTAGCAAGCTGTGTCCGCCACACGCTTCTAAGCTTTTGTGAACATGTCGTATGCCGACTCTTTTTTGGAGATTTTAAAGAAGAAGCCAGCCCTGTGCGATGTTACATTAGCAGAATACAAGAACAAGCTGAAGAAGGACCACATTTGGTCACAAATATCGGCCACATTGAACATTGACAGTAAGTAGATTGCAATAATCCCATGTCTCACGAAGTGTTCCAGCTCTGACTAGCCACACCAAAAGACAACAATGAAACAAATGAATTAAATCGATGGACAAACAACAAGCTGTTAAAAATAATTTTTTCTGATTTTGGAAACCTGTTCAGAATTAACCTTCTCGTACTTCTTCTAAGAACCATTTTCATTCAGTCAATCCACAACCAGCTGCCAACTGTCACTATCAGCTGTCACACGGCAACAACATTGTCAACGTAGGCCTACGCTGAACGTTAAAACGTCGAGCATGTGAATGCCCACTCAACGGCCAGCGTCAACGCCGGACGTTGACGGCCGCCGTAAGAGCTTGGGAACCCGCCATTAGGGTCAATTGCATAGTCGTTCCTCACGTTCACCTCAACTCAGCCTTTTCTCAGACTCGCCCAACCACCAATCACAGAGCAGCATTGCCATGTGGTCTGCTCTGTGATTGGTGGTTGGGCGAGTCTGAGGAAAGGCTGAGTTGAGGAGCACGTGAGGAACCACTATGCATTTGACCCCTAGTGTACATTGTTGAGAACGATTCTAAATCACATTTCAAGTACATATTTAATAACAAATAAACAGTGAACGCTTCTTTCATCGTAATTACGTGTCGATAAACTAAACTTCCTTGCATTTCAACGCTCCCCCCCTCGGGAGCTGGTGCTGCATATCCTGAATCGATGCAGCTACACCGGTCAAAGAAACAACTAGCAGTGTAGCTGCATTGGGACAAGAAACGTGAAAGTGCTACACTCCTTGCATACATGCAGAGAGTGCAGGACAAAGAAACAAAGCTATTGTAGTATCTAATTTACATCTTGAATGATTAATATTCTCGGATTGCAATATTTAAAACTAAAAATAAGCTGGGTTTCGCACATTGCTTGGATTCTAGCGCTATTTTAGTTTCATGGCTCTGGATCCCGACTCCCAAGTAGGTAATCCAAAACACTTCCGAAATTTGGGTGAAAACTGAAAAGATGGTTGATTTTACAGAATCACTAAGTATATCCAGCCAGACCTTTGAATTTCATGGCACTCCATAAGCATCTCAGCTAAGAAAAGAGAATGTATGATTTTTTACTTTCTTACCTGGGTGATATACAAGAGCTCTTTTTCTGTAGGCTTTTTTGATCTCGTCATTTGACGCACTCTTGTCAATTCCCAAGATCTTGTAGTAGTCTTTGCGTTTCGATTTCTTCAAAGCCAGCTTCGCTTCTGCTAGCAATCTCTTATTTTCTGAAAGAAAGAAATAAAGTCCATGTTATGTAGCCATTATAATAAGATGGTACCTACCTGTCTATCATTCATAAATCATAATACATTTTCTGGAATTAGTAGGTGAGTCAATCATTAGTCTTGATGATGATAATACTGGAGTTATATGTCTCACGTTTTGGCCACTATGTTAATTGAGACAATGAGTGGGTGAAGGTGAAAAGGCACCACATGATCTCCTTGCCCAAGTCAGGATTCGAACCTGAAGCATAGGAACTGTTGTTTACCAGACTGACACCTGATTGACCGCAGCCAACTAGTATGGCAGCTAGCAGTCTTTACTCTTTATATATATATATATAGTGGATATAAGAGCTAGGCCAAAAGGCTGGTAATATGATAGGTAGAAGGATAGACCCCAAGAGCTTACCTGAATTGTAGACCATTAGCCTATGGTATAGAGAGGAAATAAATGTCCTATATGTCCTAAAATAAATGTCATATAGGCCTATATGTTGGTATTAATCTCTAAACCACAACGGTCTACAATTCAGGTAAACTGTTGGAGTCTATCCTTCTGCCTATCATATATATATCTCTCGGCCTCCTATCCAACTTTACAAGTCTTAGCAGTCTTGATAAACTAAATTAGTTCAAATAAAATGGTATGCCCTTGGCTTAGGAAGAGCCTGAGCTTGGCCAATGGGTATTTATTTATTATTGTGGTATGTGTAGTATTATAATTTATAAGTCAGCAAACAATTTTATATAAAACATAAAAACTAGGATTTCTAGTGTTCTTCATCTGGTATCTTCTTTGAACATTGTTATATATTACCCACTTACAAAGAGAAACCAGGATGGTACTAACAGCCTACCTCTGCTTTTATCGATTTTGATCACTTTTTCATAGTCACGGACAGCTTCTTCAAAATCATTGAGATCGGAGTAACATTTTGCTCGCCGCAACAGAGCCTTGACGTAAGTGTCATCTAGTTGTACCGCAGCTGTGCAGTCGGCAATAGACTCGTTCAAACGGCCGAGCTTTGAAGAAACTGTAGCCCTGTTGTAGAATAGCTTGGCGTTTGTTGAGTTATTAGTTGGATCGATTGTCATTGCTTCGGTGTATAAGGTGTAGGCTTCGGTCAAACGACCATTCTTAAAGGCTTCATTGCCTTCCTCTTTTTTTCGTTTTAGGACTTTTGCTCGCTAGGGAAAAAATAAAGGCAGGTTTAAATATATAATGTCAGAAAAATGCTTGTCACACTTTTACAACTTCAAAGCATTCCACTATAGCCTATGTCCAAAAAGACCCAAAGGGTCAAAAGAAGGGTAGACTACTACCTGTATAAAGTACCGGTATGCATGCACACGATAATGGGTATTTGATGATTGCGGTGATGGCTAACAGGGCTCGACATGTTACAAGCTCGGGATGACCAACACTTCCGTTAGTATGACTTGAACAACCACTTTTCCTTTTGCATTCAACTCACGATTGCAGCAAAGAAATTGTTTGCAGAAATAGCACTTTGGGATGTTTTCATCAAGTTTCAACAAAGATAATAAGACTAAAATACTTCTAATCAATTTCAACTTCCTGCTCTGTTTCCTGTCTGATGAGGGGTTACGTAGCATGAGATACATTTTATTTACAGCTTTACCTACCTATTTAAATTATAATTAAAAAAATATATATAGGCCTATCCATACACATAAAAAAAGGTCTAATTTCAGTTCAGTTCACCTGTCACATTCATCAGTAAAGGCACATCTTAGTGCGGCAAACAAGAGGAGAGTGCAAAAAGAGTGGATTAATAAAGGGAAAGATAAGGCATGGCAAATGATAACTACTGGAAATATCGAGAAGTATGGAAATAGACGAACAGCTACTGCACAGTTTGGACTTCAAACAGGACATGATCTGCTTGGAAAGCACCTACATCGAATAGGAATTACCAACAGCAGTATGTGCAGTCTATGTGGGAGGGAAGAACAGAACAGAGAGCATCTGATGAGTAGAGATGCAAGTTTTTCGCAATGCGCGATAAAACGAAAAGTGTAACAAAACACTCTAGAGTGCTGGTTTCAACATTTCTTTACGTTATGCGTAACTGGGATTCAGATTCAAATCGCGAAATAACACCATAAAATGCTTATAAAACGAATTATGAGTTTATTTGCGATATAACACCATAATTGCCACTTTCTTGCAAAATAACACCATTATTAACAGTAATTCGTAATTTTGTATTCCCTTCCGTTCAAATCTTCACAAGAATTACGAGACAAAAAGCGAAAATAAGCAGTCCGCATCATCACCACTTACTTCTCTGCAGTCTAATCTAATCTTTTCACGCCCATCACTATATATACATTTATGGCCATACACATAATAGTTTAGAAAATGTAACCTTTTATAGTTTTATCAATGATTTTATGCAAAAACACGATTTTCGATTAAAAGAACAATAACACCACAAAACACCATAATTCTCAATTTCTCAAACGAAAAGTGAAGAAAAATAAAACCATTTTCTTGCATCTCTACTGATGAGTGATGATGAGATGTCCAAGTCTTAAAGACGAAGTAGATGCCATTCCACCTGGCATGAGCTATGAGGAAAAGGAAGCCTGTCTCTACTGGAAAACCAGAAAATGCATGATGGCCCATTAAGCCAAAAATGCAGACATACGAAAAGAAGAGATTTCAGTTCGAATTTAATTTGTCTGTTAATTTTGGCAAATGGCTAGATGCACTACATACAGTACAGTGCAAAGGTTTTTGTGCTAGAGGCTTATTATGAACATAGTCTTAGTCATCATATTATGTAGTCTCTAAAACCAGCAGTAGGCTACACTGGTATAATCATTGAGTTTGTTAGTGTAGGGTAGAGACCCAGCGGCCATTGGCGGCTCTCTACCAATAAATTTCCCGTGGACTCGAGTAGTGCGAGCGCGTACCGCTAGAAAGCGCTACACGTACCCACTGATGTCAGCGTTCCTGTGGAAAGAAAGGGATACTACGTAGTACGCGCAGATGCGACGTCAGAAGATCACGTGGTGTAGTCCAAGCCTAGGTCTAGGCCCAACTCTTTTAGTCTAGGCCATTACTAGGCTACAATAAGCCTAGGCCTACATTAACCCATCCGCATCAGTTGCCTCATTTGGCTGGCCGCCCCCGGAAACCACGCACTTCTAGCGCGCGCCAAGGTTAACACGAATACGTCTTCATTGTCACTTTCGTCAATGTCCATACCAATGTCCACATCGCTATCACTGTCACTGATAATAGTAGACCTAGCTGTTTTACTAGCCGGAACAAGCACATTCGTATCTCTAGGCATACACCTACACGCGAGACCTAGGCCTAGTGTCACTGTCATTGTCTATTTCACAATCGCTCTCACTCTCATTTGAAACCACAATATTTTGTAAGTTTGGGTTGTTGTAAACACCTTCTCCATCACTGTCACTAAAATCAGATCCTAAAACGTCTAAAATCTGTATAATGTCACTTTCTTTGCCCCGAAAACAACGACTGCTTTCCGGCCCGAGTCCATCTTGACAAATTTGACAGCTGATCTAAGTTTCGGTTCGAGATGAGCGGAGATAAAATCGATTTTCAGAACAAACAAAAGCCGACAGAGTTCAAGAAATGCACACTAGAATCGCTACTAGCTTGAGCAAGAGATTGCAGGAATTAGTTTCGATATCGTACGCTAGATAGCACCACTATACATGTTCAAAGTGAAGCGCGCGCAAGTGCGTACCAGTCCGCTTCTGGTTACCGCGGCCAGTTTCGTATAAGCGTACCAGTCCGCTTACCGATGCGGATGGGTTAATAGGCCTACATTAGTAACGTAGTATTACAGCCTAGTCTATATAATGTATAAAACCTTATATAATGTGTTGTAATAAAGTATTAGCTTACTTATTGTTAACTTCGTGCCCGTTTGACATGTTTATCAGAACAAATGATAATGCTTTAATAACAATATCCACCGCCATCTGGATACGACTACCTTACCGACTTCCCATCTGCGCGTACTACGTAGTATCCCTTTCTTTCCACAGGAACGCTGACATCAGTGAGTACATGTAGCGCTTTCTAGCGGTACGCGCTCGCACTACTAGAGTCCACGGGAAATTTATTGGTAGAGAGCCGCCAATGGCCGCTGGGTCTCTACCCTACACTAACAAACTCAATGGTATAATTTATTTCAAGACAATTGTTGAACTGAATTCTCATTTATATTAAAGAAGTGGCAACACATAAAGTAATGACCACAAAGAATAATAATAAACTACAAATAAACATGCCTTAAGCAAGCTCAAAGTCACATCATTGATTACAAGTGGCTCTCAACTACAGATCGGGGGCCATCTGCGGGGAATCGGAGACTGACAAGGTCAAGACCCCCGTACCACGAGCTGCAGATGATGCAAAACATGAAATAATATTGTGCTCCTGTGTGGATACCTTGTAGATTTCCATGGCCTTTGTGTGGTCAGGGGCGAGTCTCAGTACGTGCTGGAAGTGGCTGAAGGCTTGGTCCACGTTGTCTTGATAATACAGACACATACCACGCACGTAAACTGCATCTGCATTCTGTTTGTCGATGTGAAGAATGTCACTAGAGTAAAAAGTAAGAAAAATAACTCGTTGTACATAGGTAAGAAGGTGACAACATTTAGGTCAGCAGTCAGCACACGTGAGTGTTCTTCATACCACAGCACAGCAAATGGTAATCGGACTTGCTGGCAGATTGTTTTAAAATAAACATTCATTCAAGAGGTAAATTCCCCATCCATGTTTTCATTATAGGCTACAGTAGCAATGAAAAAAAAAACTTATATAGCAATTTGTATGGCCATTTGCCGTTTTATAGAAAACATAATAAAATCAAACAGTTAGTACAAAGCAATAGCAAGTAAGTACAGATTTCATACTTAGCTCGGCTGTGCATTTGTTAAGCTTAGGTATGTACTTACTTGGCAATTTCCTGGGCTTCTTGATAGCGACCGATGAGTGCAAGGCTTTCCGCCTTGCGGATTTTAAATTTGGCGCAAGGCATTTGCTCAAGGACACGATCCATACAATACACAACTTTACGATAGTCTTTTTTGCAATATGCTTTCTCCCCTTCTTCCAGAAATCGCTTGACAGTTTCAATTTTTTGTATTTCTGGTGCTATAGTTGTGTTGTTAGGTTCAATTTGTTTAACCATAGCTAGAGCATTCTCAGCCACAGAGATGTCACCCAGAGCCAGACTGCATTTGGAGATTCGGATGTAGCCCTAAAACAGGATTTAATTTGGATGTGTAGGCCTACATGCCAACTAAACTGATTACATAAATAAAATGTACGTATTTTACGGCTAAGTAGACGACATAGTTTCAAGTTTCAATACAATTCAAAACACCCAGGTAAATTTTTCCAGCCCAGCCTTACTTGTTCATGTGGCAGCTGCACAAATATTGTTAAAAGTCAGTGTGCACTATTTAGGACAACTAACTTTGGGTCTTCAATCTATCTACATAACTTAATGGAATCTTAAAATACAACTTCTATTGCATTCACAAACAGGTGAGGTTCCTCTTGTATCATTTAAAGAACACAGCATAGCCCAATATTAGCAAAAAGAGCCAATATGTGGAGAGATATTAATATGGGATTGCTAATTTAATTGTGCCATCTTAGATCAGCAGAGGGATGTGTCAAAAGTTTAAAATTGGTATTGTAAAATGTCTGACTCTTGAAACATCACTTTATCATTTATCAGGCAATATGTTCAGACTGGAATGATAACCACTACCAAGTAATCTTGCCATGCTTAAGGTTTTATGTGCGTAAGCCTGTTTTATTAGTACCCGAGTCACCTTACGTAAATTAGCATATGAGGTAGTGTTTCAATCCTAGTAACATTCCAACGTAAGACTTGAGCCAGCTGACTTATTTTGCTACTGCATTATTAAACAATTAAATAAATTAGGTAAGCCTACTAGCAAGAGGTAAGAAATGGAGAATAGAAACAAATTAAGTTTTAGCTAAAAGCAGGTACAAAATTATCAGTATACTGGTACTAATTGACTAGCTTAATGCAGATTATGCTACATTGAAACTCACTTTGACAAATGTGTTATCCAATGCGATAGATTTCCGTGCATCTTCTAAAGCTTCTTTGTACTGATGGAGCATCATATAGCAAGCTGATCGGTTCCCATAGTACGATGGAGAGTTTGGACAGAGCTCTGCAAGGATTCAGAGAGAATGCATTAATATGCAAAATTTTCATTTTGTATAATCATAAATACCCGTGCACCTATAATGTTTCAACATGTATCCATGTACAATGAATATGTATTCAGAAATAAAAAACAGAAACAGTACTTTAATCTTTCATAGTACCATATGGTTCATACCTATGGCTTCAGTGTAGAATGGAAGTGCTTGGTGGTATTTTTTAGTTTTATACATTTGATTCCCATTTTCTTTCTTTATTTCTGCCAATCTGGAAATGAGACAGTTAACATTATTGAAAGCAACAACATAGTTAGCAACTGTAGTTGCCAAGTGCAGAACTTCTCGGGTTAGACCCCCACCCCCCAAAACTACATCAAGAGAGCACCCATTCAGCAGTGGCAAAGGGTGAATATTTGATAGGAGACAATTATACACACAGACACACATGGGGGTCTGGGGGAGCCCCCAAGGTGTTTTTTTTCCTTAGGTATTTCTGTTAGGTTTACATGGGTTTTGAAGATATTTTAGATACAAAATGGAAATAATTTTAGTCCTTCATTTAGGTAAATATAATAATAATATAAAAATATATATAGGCTAATAATATATAATAATAGTGAGTGGTAAGCCCTTGTCAATATTCCTGATACTTGTACATAGTCTATCACAACTTCATTTTCTTCCATTGTAAACAAACGCCTTTAGGCCTATAAATTTAAGTAATTAATATCCTTTACAGAATAAAGTTTGTACCGTACACTAAAACACAACTTAAATACAATACAAATCACTAGCTGGAACTGTAACAAGCTAGAGAGAAAAAACGGGTACATTTTACTTCATGCTGAGTCTCGTTACTCGCTTGTTTCTAGCACAGGTGAGGGGGTGAGCACGTGCGTGGCAACGTAGAATGGTATCGGCTGGCTTTCCGGAAGAGTCAGTTTAGAATCTTTCTCAGAGCACACAATAGACTTCCAGTGAGTCGTATTGTGTTATCGTGTACATTCAAAGCTTTGCCCGGGAAAAGGTTAGCCTAAATAGTAAATATCATTTATCGCATGTAAAATAGTTATTTACAATTTTGGACATTAGATTTTGTATTAATTTGTTTTTGTTTTTAGACACTGTCTCAATGTCTAACCCGACACTTCGCCACTATTATAGGCCTACAGTAGTTTATTGAATTAGTAAGTTAATAATTTGGTATCTCATACAGAAATTGGTTGATCTCACCATTTTACAGAATTGGAGTGTGCCAACCATTTGTCTTTCATAATAATATACTATACATACTAATAATAATAATGTTGAGTAATCCCTTCACATTTTCTTCTTGAATAGGCCTACAAACAGCATCAAATAACTACAGCTAAGAGTAAAATGTTTCAGCACTGGAGAAAGGCTTTTAGAGCCTTTAGTGCTTTAGAGGCTGAGATTTTTCCCCTGATCCCGTATGGCTAACACTGCATGTTTGTTTTTAAGCAACTTGGGTTAATGATGCATTCTGGCTGATCCTTCGTATTTTAGAATTTACAATGTAATTTATTAACAAAATTCTCACAAACAAAAATCAAGATTAGTGACACAATTATATATATATATCTCTGGCTCCTGTTTCCAACTTAAGTTAGGTCAGGGGGTGGCTATAGCCACCAGGATTCTAGGGCACTTCAAGAACTCCTAACACCGGCTTGCCAGGCCTGTCATGTCCTCTTCAAATTCACTCTCTTTTCTTAATAATACAGAATTACAATTCAAACAATATAGGCCTCTGACAGCCTAATTAATACATATTATAGCCTTGATGCTTTGCATCCATGTTTTAAATGCTAAATTGACTTACAAGATCACAAGACAACATTAAAAGCCAAGATCTGCAACTAGACACAAGACATAAGAAAATATGGTAGTGTCCTTCTCACGTGTGTTACGTAGGCCTATGTAATTTATGCCAGAGAACTACGAGTTTAAGAGATGCGCAGAAACCATCACAGCTACCGGTAGTATCAAATATTTACCAGATTATTAATTGTGAAGCCACGTCTTACTACTCATTTACTTACGATTGCCTGCCAATGGGTGTTCTAACAGCAATAACAGAGAAAGAACTCTCTGAACTCATTTTAAAAATGTGCTAACTTTAATTATGATTTTGAAATGGTGTCAAAAGGTCCTGATAATACACAGAAATCTTGATGTTCTTGATTTAGATACATCGATAACATGTTGTTTTGAGATCAGGCCTAGCCTACGTGTCAGCTCACCTAAGCCATTAGCCTGATATGGAGACATACAAAATAATAACAAAAAAAATAGACAAAACAAATGAAAGTTAAATAATATATATAACTTTAACTGGCGGTGGCCACTGCTGGTTAAAAAGTTTCAAATTGTAATCAAACATTTTCACTGCAACCTGTTCCACAATGTTAGAAATTACAATCATTTAATGATGAACAATGATCGAATCTATGGCCAAAACAAGCAAATTCAATTCAATGACATTGTTATTTAATTTTTATAATATGATTAATAAATCGTGGGATGATGTGGCAACAGTTCAACTGTGTGAAGACAGAGAAAACTCAGAAAAGATTGGAATAAATTGGTGGATAGGCACGAGAAAGATGAAGAAGAAACGCTTATATGGGAAGCTTTGTTGATTGATTGATATTTGTGCTTTATCTACAAAGATTGATTGATTCATGGGGCTTACCGCTTAACGTCTCATATTTGTGCAACAATGGCTAGTCGAGATGATGAGCTGGTGATAGTGAAGATGAGGAAGATGACGAAGAATAAAGCCACATCCGAATCAGAGCCATTGTACGTTGCACGTGGATCGTCATATGGCATGCAAGCAAGGGAGGGCAGGGCCAACTGGGAGGAACGACCTACAAGGGACAGTGGGGGGGGGGGAATGGACATGGTCTCCTTTCGTTGCCTCTTACGACTAGCAAAGTCACACGGGGCCTATTCTTCCCCGGGCCCAGACGAGTTTTTTATCTACAAGTTTCATGCCCTAAATAACTGTGGAAAACCACCACTCAATCCAACACTTGGAACTGAGTTAAAAGATTATTATTATTATTACTAGGATAACGCTCTGTTTGACACGTTGATAAGCGAGCGCGTCCATATCTACGAACATTCTGGCGAAAAGATCTCAAAGCTAATAAACACAACAATTAAAAACAATTCAAGAATGCGCATTGCAAAATTTTTCCTAATTTCCATAGCTATTATACTTCCCAATATTGTTGAATGCAGTGCAATGTGCGTTGCTAAGAATTTTCGTCGTCATGTTTTCAACACAGTCCGCCACCGTTACTAACAGTTATTGACAGCAATAGAACTCCAAATTTTATGCCTATTATACGTATCAGATCGCGTTTAAGTTACTATATTCGTGACCGGACAAAAATGTACTATAAGATAGCTACCTCACATTTTGCCGTTACTGTGTTTTAGAAAAATATTTTCGAGTAACTTTTGTGTAACTTTGCCAATATTTATCAGATCGCCATAACATGAACATATTCGTGACCGGAAAAATCTGTAGAAAAATATGGCTATCTCACATTTTACCACCATTTTGTTTCAGAAAAATATTTTGCAGTAACTATGGTGTAACTTTGTAACTTTTCGAACAATTTTGCGTTAAAACTATACACCTTCAATCCACATCGAGGCTTGTGGATGGTCCAAATTTCAAGTTGATCGGACTTTCCGTTCGACCGCTATCGACAGACATAAAATTAAAAAAAAAAAACAGAACGAAGTGCCATAAGAGTCTAGTGGAGACGCTCGCTTCGCTCACTTAATTATATATATATATATATATATATATATATAAAAATATGTGTGGCTGGTCAACTCAAGTGTAACCCAAGCGTTGCAGTGTTGTTCCACCGCCACAATCTATCTTAATGCACTACATCCAGTCATTGAATTACCGGTCCCGGTGGTCTAGGGGTTATGGCGCCCACCCGGCAAGTGGGAGACCTGGGTTCGATTCCCAGTCGGGGTTGGTTTTTTAATTTCTGGATTTCACATAACAACCACGTCAAGAGTGTTCTTGATAAATATTCATATAGATATATATATATATATATATTAGGGATGACATCGGGTACCCGGCTCCAAAGTATTACCCGGAGCCGTTTTTCGGGTCCGGGTAATTTTTTAGTCCGTTTCTAGGCTATATTTACGCGCCAGTATTGCTGCGGTTGATTTCGATGGAGCCAGCAGGTACAGCGCGAGCCTACCCTTCCACAACACGTGACCCGGCGGGGAACAGAACGGACGCGAACCGACTTGCATTCGTTACTCTTGTCTCTTTGTTCATTGTTTAACATTCTGGTGAACATTCTGGCTAACACTTGTTCTATTACTATTTATTTTACTTGAAATAGCATGTTTTATGTACGTGCTTCAGTTGTGTATTGCGAATTTTTGTTTTTTACTCTAAGTGATTACTGCAGGCGTATTCGAAGGGGCTATTCGAGCGGGTGGCATGTACGTCATTAGTCCCTCGTCTTTGCGCCCCGCGTCCTTCACGCCTTCAGGCCTTGCGACGACCTTCAAATCAAGCCTACACATCGAAAAATACGTTTTCAGGATCCGGGTACCCGGATAATATGAGAGCTGGAACCGGTTCCGAATTTTATTACCCGATGTCATCCCTAATATATATATATCTGGCTTCTGTTTCCAACTTAAGTTAGGTCAGGGGGTGGCTATAGCCACCATGGTTTCTAGGGCACTTCAAGAGTTACTAACATCGGCTTGCCAGGCCTGTCATGTCCTCTTAAAATTCACTCTCACTTCTCCCCACTAGCTTGTGCCATCCACTTCTGTCTTCCCACAGTCTTCTTGCTTGTACTTCTTGCCAACTTCCACCTCTGCCTTCTACATCATTTCTTATTTGATCTTGCCACCTCTCTCTCGGTCTACCAACTCTTCTTTTAACTTGGTCTCCACCTTCCAATTTTGTCCTCGGGATTCTGTTCTCTCCCATTCTTCTGGCATGTCCATACCACCTCAAACTTTCTCGTCCTATTTTATATATGTAATGTTATATGAAATAAGACGAGAAAGATTGAGGTCAGCTTCTCAACTCCAACTTTTGTCCTGATTTCCCGGCTTTTAATTTTGTCTTGTTTTTGTTTTATTCCGGCTATACACCTCTTACAAACTTCATGGAGGCTGCCTGGATCCTACTTGCATCTCTCTCTCCTAGTGTCCAGGTCACTGAACCATATGTAATTGTAAGGATGGGTAAATAGTATACCTTATATAGTAGCACCTTACATTCTCTAGGGAAATCCTCATTCCACAGTAACTTTCTTACTTGCTGATAAAAAGATTCTGCCTGTGCTACCCTTTTAACAATCTCACTTCCCATCTTTGCCTCCTTTGTGATAATGCTTGTATGCAAACTCTTCTGTCTTCTCCAGTTCCTCTTCTCCAATTTGTATTTTGTCTCTAATTGTTCTACTCATTCCCTTCTTTCTTGATCTTTCCATCACCAAAGTTTTACTTTTAGCTATACTCATTTTTAGTCCAAATTCCTCTGTTATGAGTTTCCATTTCATCACTTTCATCTGAACCTCTTCAGCTGTATCTCCCCATACTAGAATATCATCAGCATAAATCAATGTCCTTTACCTGGTCCTTTTAACCCTGGTTACACCTTATTTAAAATTTCGTCCATGACAGTTGAGATATATATATATATATTGAGATATTATATATCGGTATATCACTACTCTTTATTCCAGCATCATTTAGTTGGGTATTATTTTATTGTTGCAATATACAAACTCGGTCAAAACCGGCATAAACATGTTGTACGGACACAAATGTCAAGTATTTCCATGTGTTTACCTTATTGAAATCTACTTAGAACTACTATTATTAATTATTATACTATTATACTATTATAGGCCTACTATTATTATTATTATTATTATTATTAGGCTATTATTATTATTATTATTATTATTATTATTATTTTATTGTAGCAATCCATACAAACTCGGTAAAAACCGGCATAAACATGTTGTAAGGACATAACATGTCAAGTATTTCCATGTGCTTACCTTATTAATAATAAACTCTACTTAAAACTAATTAAATATATCATTGTTTATATTATTTTTCTAAAACAAACTGTAGATGATATACATGGTCGTGGCCGATTTGTACTCATCCCAGAATTTGCTCTTATCGTATGGCGGAAACCATGGAAACCACCATTAGGATGGAGAATTTCTTGGTCTTCATTCTTCTAGTTCAACAATTTTCATACTATGTATCCTACACGTGTTCAAAATTATTGCTTTTTGCATCTCGTTGTATAAGTTTGGTTGGAGACCAATTAGTTTAATACTGTCATGGAGTTTTTGCGGAACAATACCATTTGCTGACATAATTAACGTATTCTGCTTTCACGTCCTCTTTATTTCAATAGATAACTCCTTATATCTGTTAATCTTTTCTTGCCAAGTTGTCTCTAGTGACACATTGTGGCATAAAGGAACAGCAACATCAATTAAAATCGTTTCTTGTCAATAAGTATGATATCAGGTCTATTGTGATGTATGGTTTGGTCTCTTATAACTGCCTGGTCAAAATATAATTTGTAGTCTTTACTATCTTGTACCTTTTTAGGCTTGCATTTGCAATATGCAGTGCTTGTGTTTATAAGTGTATAGTTTATGGCTAATTTTGTATGTAGCTTATGTTTGCAACAATTGGTTATGCTGATTAAGATAATCTGTTGGACAAAGCATTTTGCACCCAGATACGATATATGTAGGGCTAGAGGTCCTTGTAAATGGTTTTATTTTTTAGCACATTTCGTTTTATTAAATCCAAATTTCGCTGTTGAGCAGTAATTTCAGCTTTTTGGCGGTGTTTCAATTTTAATTTACCAAATCTAATTTGTATCTAGTATTCTAACGTATGTGGCATGCCTACATTGTCGCGAAAGAAAAGAAGACAAAAAAGAAAGCTGTCGCTAGGAATGCGGAATGCAGTCAACGCACAAGCTACGAGAAAAATCTGTTGCGAGCTGGTTTGGCAGGGGTGGAAGGGTCACTGCAGTCACTGCAGAAAATGTTGAAAATACGTTTTTGACAGAAATTCGGCGATTTCGCGTCAATTCAACAGCTTCAGTCTTTTTCATTTTTATAACAGTAAACTTATGCTATTTCGCGTATACATGGGATTTCGTTTTATTTCGCGATTCAAAAAGACTATTTTTGGACTCACAACAGACTGTAATGCCAACATATTTCAATTGCTGCACGTTTCAAGTGATTTCGCGCTATTGCGCATTGCGAAATACAAGGATCTCTAGATATATGTTCAATTCACCATTCATATTACATTTCCTACACTTACCATCCACTGTGACGCCTTTCACTATTATCTTTTTATACCTGGGAAAACAACATGATGGTCTAAGATAGAACATATTAGTGATGACGTTAGAAACAATGGCTGCTGAGCTGTGTCATTCCAAACAACTTTCTGCATGGCTTGATACTGTAAATAGTTACTTATTATTAAAATTGTCACCTGGAGCAAATTTTATTTTTTTAAGTATCCATAAATATCCATAGTGGAGGCATCTAGAACCTTAATCTATGCTGATAATGTAAATGTTCTAATAGGGGGAAAGTTGGGGGACAATATGGGGAAGTGGGGGGACTAAGGTTATCTCTGCAAGATTTTTCCTGCAAGAATTCCATAATAAATGGCTATTTTACTAAATTTGAATTACTATGATTTCTAAGTGGCCTACACGCTTATAGGCCAACAAATGGTGACTTAGGAGCCGGCATATTAACTAATAATACACGTAACATAATCTCCAATGAAAACCAGAAGCCTAAATTACTGAGTGGGTACAGACAATAATATACTACAGAATTCAAAAAGCTAGCAACTGCTACTAGTGTATGAAAGGTCTGGTATGGGATAGAGAGGTAGGCCTTCCAACCAGTGAAGATGATATTGTACGCAGCAAAATTTAAAATCGTGGCAGAAAGAGGAAAAGCTAATTTATGTCAGTGAGCAAAAATGAGATTTCTGACATTGGGTAAGACAAGTGGCTTGATCCGAAAAATGAACATTAGAGAAATGATGGGTACACGACGAAACGTCGGAGAGTAGGCTTAGTCGGGGTTCAGGAAGGTCACGGCTTAAAATACGGTACATGAAACACATGACAGAAGAAAGTATGCCCAGGAGAACATGTGAAAGGAGAATGGAAGGAAGAAGATAAAGGAGGAAAAGCAATTGCAAGGAGTACACAGCAAGAGACGGCTCAGTAACTGAAAGGATGTGGAAGAGGTAGTCTACAATTGTGGGAGGATATGGTACAAAGAAGTAGACAAACTTTCTTGTGAAAGCCAAACTTACACTAGGTAACAGAAGTAGGAAGTGGTGGTAAATGTTGAATATGGGTCTGCACACTAAAATGGCAAAAAAAAAATCCATAGGCCTACTGGTATTCCAAAAATATCCTAGTGCTAGGGATGTCCGGCAGCTGGGAAAAGTAGTTTGCAGGCAAAAGTAGATGCTGTTTTCTTTTGTAAAAATATCCTAGCTAGCTAGGGATGTCAGGCAGCTGGGAAGTCATTTGATGGCTAAAGTAGATGTTGTTTCCTTTTTCCAAAAATATCTTAGCTCTGGGGATGTCAGGCAGCAGAGCAGCAGTCGTTTAGCAGGGTGTATTATGTTGTCGCCCTGTAAGAAGCCATTCTTACCTAGCCTTCGGAAAGTGAAGAAATCAGTGCTCTACATCGTGATTTCTACATATTTTAGGGGTCAAAAGCTGGGTATGACCGTCCATGTTGGTTGTATGTAGGTAACTGCTGTAGGCTGTAGTCCTGTCGTAGTAGACGATTTCGGGACCAAAACACTGCTTAAAGTCAGACCTGGTTAAATAACTTAAAAAGTAGGCCTAGTGAAATTCCAAAGCCAAATGTAATAGAATTGTTGTGAAGTTACCTTTCAAAAATGTACCTAATTCAATTTCAATAGGTAGCGTAGTGAAATTATTTTGAAATTACATTAAAAATAAAATAATGTCCTTTCAATTATATCTTATCATTAGGCCTATCACAGGAATGTTGAAGAAGGCAAGAAAATAAAAATAGGTACTTTTAAAAGCCACATTAAAAGCAAGGGAGGCCTAGTTGTAAGTCTGTTTATGTGCAGTCTGTATTAGAAATACCAGTAAGCCTATTAATTTAATATTGCATATTTTGTTGATGTTTCAAAGGCAGCCAACGGTACCTATCGCATTACCCTACTTCCCTCAAATTACCATAGAATGGGCCTAAGTAGTGAAATTATTTGTCTGTTACATTCAGAATATTATCGAAGCGAACATTGTGGATGACCCATCAGGATAAATGGTGCGTTTCTCTTGCTTTAGACTACACATTAGCTATAAATTGCTAATTTGGTAGTCCCTATCTTCAACGCAGTTATGCTAGAGTAGGCCGAGGCCAACTTGTTTCTTTCCTTCAACTTCTAGGCCCTAACTACAAAAGGTATTGAAGGAGCCCTCTCCTCTGGGTAAATGGCTAGGGCCTAGGCCTAGGCCTAGGGTCAAACAGCCAATAGCCGGACGCCTTAAGCACTTTCACATGTTCGCACAGCTGTCAAAAGTGTAAAATGGCGTCTATGAGCTCAAGGTTATGTTTTTCTAGTAAGTAGCACGCTATTGGTCAGTTGTAGCAAGTTTCAGCCAATCACGCACCTCCTTTCATATTCATAAGTGAATTTCAGTCGAAAAATAAAAACCTCGGAGTAACCGGACACTTATATTTCATTAACCGAACATGCTTATTTTAATGAAAAAACGACGTTTTAAATATTAAAAAGCTATTTAATGGCAAGCTAATGCAATTTGGGTTACAATAAAATGAAAAGAAATACATTTTTCTTTACAGTTACCCCACAACGAGTTTTTCCCTGGAAGCCTAAATTTTCGATGAAGTGTTCGGTTATTGGAGGGTGTTCGGCTATTGACTAATTGACCCTAGTTCTTCCGACTTTTGATCATGATTCACGATATCAAAATAAAGTTATGAGAGTTGTATAGGATTTTAGAAGACAACCCATAGGCATACTAGGCCTAGGCCTAGGCCTAACTTAGGGCCTACACCCTGATTGTCCACATGGCAGCGACCTGTCCTGTCACTCCTGTGCCTCCAAGTTGTCAACGTAGGTAATGCATTGGGTAGGCCTAGGCCTAGCCTAGCCCCTCATATTTCGCAGCAAGCCTCTCTATCAAGAACCCAGCGGACACACCAGACAGGCCTAGGCCTCCGCCTAATAAGTACATCTAGACAAGCCTAGGCCTAGGTCTAGCTACGATGTCAAGCTGAGGCACTGTCTTAAGGTTCCTAGGTCTAGGCTAGGCCTACATTTTCTTTTCCGAAATTGCAGACCATTCAGATAGCCTATATTGTACATTGAACATTAACTCTCTGGAGACAAGGACTAGACCTAGGCTAGGCTTAGTTAGCCTGTCTAGGAAGTAGGCCTAGGCTCTAGGGAGTAAAAACGTCGTGATGGGCTACTTCGCTAAGGCCTAGAAGGGTAAGCCTAGGCCCAGCAAACCACGTAGGCCTAGGCCTAGGGTCTAGGCCTATGCCTATCTCATAAACGGAAAACACGATTACTTCAAATTTAAATTAAGGCTTACTTACTCTTCGCTATTGTTTGGAATTATGTCTTCAAGTCCGCCCACCTTCATGTCCAACTCGTTCATCGTATCTGCCATTAAAAACACACAATAGACGACATCAAAAGGAAAAGGATGATATTGGCTTTACAGCACAACCAACCTAGCGTCATCACACACAGCATGTCAGGTCAGTTCCCGATTCGTTAGGTTGGCAATGAGGGCCGTGTGTTCGGCCCACGATAATTGTGGGAATAGCCACTGCGAAAATGTAACCCCCCGAGTGAAATGTCAATTCAATTTAGGCCTTAACAGAAATTTAGTAAATAATTAAGAAACTGGGTGGCAGCAAAGTGCTAGCCTAGGCCTACAATGTGATTACTGGAAAAGTGATGAGTCAAATCATGGTAAAATGGTCAAATGACAACGCTTCCTAGCGGCGCTGTCTTTTGCAACTCAAGAAGGCCGTGGTTTATTACTTGTGCTCTCAGCTCAGTTTTATTTGGACAAATGAACACCGAACAGTCAGCACACCTCTTCAGCATTGAGCATAACTTGTAATCTTAATATTGAATTGCATATGCCTAGTGCTTTGTAAGACTGGTAAGTGTTCTATATGGTATCTTAATGTGCCGTTTCATAACAATTTGATTAGGCCTACCTAGACAGTTTCTACGTTGTCGGACATGGGTTAAGTAGGCCTAGGCCTAGCCTAGGCCTAGGCCCTACCTAACTAAGGACTAAGGTTAACCGCTTAACTTTGGACTTCAGGATTGACACAGGTCTAGATTAGGTTATAATCACACAACAAATAGGATTTGGCTAAGTGAAAGTGTAAGCCGCTATACATCTGGGGCCTAGGCCTAAGTAGCCTAGGCTAGGGCCTAGTACCTAGAGCCTAGGCTAGGCCTAACCCTAGGTTCCATATGCACAGACAACCTGTCAAGTTCAGTACAGGATTTGTTGCTATGAAATTGGTTTATTACATGCTATTTCCATAAGAATAACAAACTCCATAGAAACCATAAACAAATCCTAGGCTTATGCTTTAAAACTTGACTGTGTGTCTGGCTCTAGGCCCTAGGTCTCTTGAGGGCTAGGCTAGGCTAGGCCTATGTACCTAGGCCTAGGCCTAGGAATAAGCCACTGTCTCCATGCTCAATTAACCTCGTTGTATTAAGAGCTGTTAGGTCTAGGCATCATAATATGTGGTGGCTTGGTCTAAGCGTAGTCGTGTAAACGTTTAAATGCCCACGCAAAAATATGCATGTAAAAATTTAATAAAAATCCAAAACTGGCCTATGTGCACACTAAAAGTGCTAGCCTGGGCCTAGGGCCTAGGCTAGTTAATGAATTAGAATTAAGCACTTCAAGGCTGCAAACAGGTCATAACTGCCCAGTGGGAACCTGTCTCCACCTCCCCCCCACCCTCCCTCGTCACATCCTACTAGGCATAGGGCTGGGTGAAAACGTTTAATTTTCTGCAAATGATCTGCGAGTGCCTGTGATCTGTGAGTGCCTATGTGCACACAAAAGGTGCTGGCCTGGGTCTAGGGCCTAAGCTAGTTAATGAATTAGAATTAAGCACTTCAAGGCTGCAAACAGGTCATAACTGCCCCCCACCCTCCCTCGTCACATCCTACTAGGCATAGGGCTGGGAGAAAACGTTCAATTTTCTGCAAATGATCTGCGAGTTTGGGTTTTGAGTTAAGGAGGGAGATTGGTTGGGTGAGGTATAGGCCTCCACCTAGGGCACAGTTAAATATATGGAAATTTTTACATGTATATTTTTGCGTGGCATTTAAACGTTTACACGACTCGGCCCTACTTCCTACCCTTCAATCTATTTCTCAATTCCTTTGCACTTAACAACTTTCTCGATAACTCATTTCATTCTCTGGCTGTTCTCTCAACATAAACAGTGGATTGAGGTAACATGAAACCAATCAAAAACGAAAAGTGTAAAGTTGGCCTAGACCCAACCTATCTTTTACTTTTCTTTAAAACATTTGCATTTCCAGAATTTATTTTGAATAGGTGTCAATGGCGTCAAATTTCAAGATAGCAGCACCTATAACAATCCTCTAAAACAACCGTATAATTACTTTCTACTTATTTAGTGAGAAATTCATGTCAAATGTTTTGTAACTGAGTGAAAGAGCTCCAAACTAATCTAATAAAGAATAGATGCATATACGTGGTGCGCAAACCCCACCCTCGAACGTAAAGCAAACTTTTGTGGCAAATGACCATGCACTGTTACTTTTATGTCAGTCCCGTTTCAGCTTCCGTCTCGTAGATATGGTTAGGAGAAAAGAAAATGTGTTCCGTAACTTTTTAAATTGAACCCAAAATATTTTAATTTCGGTTCAGTTTTTAGTTCGGGAGTAGGCCTAACAGTTCGGTTTGGTTTGAGCAAATAAAAAATAACGGTTCGGTTCAGCAAGGTTCGTATTGTAGGCTACATTTTCAATGTGAGGAAATAGTATAAAAAAGATCACTTTTTTTTTTTTTTAATAGGCCTACTGTGTTATCGAATCTCTTACCTAAATGATCACGTTGCAGTCCTGTATCTGGCACAACGACTCATTTGTGGTTGCGTTAAATTTAAAAAGTTACGGAACACATTTTCTTTTCTCCTACCCATATTTACGAGACGGAAGCTGCACCGCGACTGACATAAAAGTAACAGTGCATGGTCATTTGCCACAAAAGTTTGCTTTACGTTCGAGGGTGGGGTTTGCACAACGACCTCACGGATCATACCAACAACAACATTTAAACTACCGTGCAAGCCCAACCTGTCACTTTCGGCCGGAAAGAGATGGAAAGTTGTCACTTTATAAACATAAAAATCAAACTCACATTTTGAAGTGAGAAAAGGATGTTGCCGCTACCTATTTATAGATGAGGACCTATCCCTATCTATTTCACATGATCGAACCAATATCGAGAAATGTGAAATATTCCATATTGTAGGCCTACTGTTCCGTTAACAGTCGATGATATAACCTCAAGTAGGCTAAACAGCTTTCAATAGGTTTCCCGATTTTTTAATATTTAGGCATTTACATGTATCCAATATAATATTTAATTTACACCTTAAATGATTATTATTCACAAATAAAGACATATTTACGACTAAATATAAACATTTTTCACAAAGTTTTTGGTTTCGAGCGCCATGTTCGTTTGTTTCACGGCATGTGGATGTCGAGTATTTGCTAACACTTTTAAAATTTGAGTGGAAAGATCTGCGATTCTATAGAATCGATATATCCAAGTTTGCTTTATGGTTGTACCGGTAGGCCTATATGTAAAATAAAAAATTAAAGCCAATTTTTATTTTATTTTCAGGTAGGCCTATGAAGAGATTTCCAGAAGAAACTCTTGGAGTGCAACTCTGCAACTAAAAGGTTTTTGACTTGTTTGCCGAAGACTTGGTTAAGACATCGGGTATTACCCGATTTTGGGCATTAACTTGCCTAACCATTCGTTTCCAAAAACGAAGGAACATTGTGGTAGGCCTGTGTTGTGTGCAATGACGCAATGTATTTTAGCCATATAGGCCTAGATTCCAATTTAGTACAGTATGGAATAATTGTTTTTGAATATTCGAGCCAAATCTAGCAAATTTTAACTTATTGATTCAGAGTTTAGTTAGGCCTGGACAAGGCTATGATTTTTGAAAATATAGGCTATTAACCTCCTTTCATGTTTAAGAGACAAACTGGTAGTTTTATCAGTCTCACTCGATCACAGAGATAGCAAAAGACAATGGGTAATAAAAACAGTTGCTGTGCGTACTCGAGTCCTCCGCCTGGACGGAAGGATATCGGAAAATTTCCCGAGTACTTGCCAGAGGGAGAAGAGAGTATAGGGAACCTCCAACACATCAGCGAGCGTGAACCTGAGGATTGGGATGCTGATCCTTCGTTACATCCAAAAGCAGGAACCATCTTTATGGAGCGCTCAAAGGCTTCAATAGAAAGTAAGTCTTAGCCTTGGACCAATCCTTTTGTGTTCCTAACACTTGCTTTCAGGTTACTGCTAGTGATGCAATGTTGAAAATTTTCAACACCCCTTGAAAATTTAAAAAAAAAAATTCAATACTTGCTTATTGTTAGGCTGTAGGCATATGCCTAACTAAAGTGTAGATGGTTTTACTAATTTAATAGTAGGTTTGCACATCCCAGCTAGTTCAAAACACTGCTAAGGCAATACTACTTTTATATATCAACCATGTTAGTGTTACTATATATCTGTATAAAAGTATGTAGGAACTTACAACTGGGATTTAAATGAAAATATTCAAAATTACTATGTAGGCTTATAGCCCTTTTACTAAGTAAAGTGCTACTGTACAAGTCTTGTACAGTAGCACATAAGAATGTTCTGTTTATTTACGCTTCTGTTATCAACTTATCACACATCAGGTTAGGATGGAGAGAGGTCTGTAGTACTAGTGCAAGAGACTATAGCTCAAGAGATTTCAGTTTCAATTTCAGCTACCGACCTCATGTAAAGCCTAGATTTCAGTCGTGCAAGTGCTCAGCGTGGTGATGTGCAATGAAGTTTTTAGCCAATCAGCATGCTGTATTTCCCAGCCGAGGTAGTCCAAGGTTGTGCTGATTGGCTGAAAGTATCGTCCATTACATGCCAAGCACATCCGAAATAGAAATTCAGTCTTAAAAATTGACTTTGTAGTGTTGCATACTGCATCTCAGCACCTGTAATTAGGGGTGTGCGAATAGTGTTTTTCATTTCAAATACGAATATTGAATAGTACACAACTGAAAGTCGAATATCGAATATTTTTCACGATAATGCAGACTAGGCCAACACACAATTAATTAATTTATACATATAATTAGTTTTCAAGGTTTATTGACTAATTGTACCAGGATTGTTAGCAAATACAAGGCAAATAATGTGCAGTAAACTGTAAATTGGGGGCAAACAGCAGGACATTCGAAACCAATTCAAAACGTATAGGCCCTACTTCGTAAATATCGGATACGTCGAAAATTCGAATAGTTGAATGCGAATATCAAATTATTCCTGAATACTTAGAAAATTTCAAATATTCACACACTATCTGTAATGTATGAAAAGGTCAAAGCATCGTGGATTAAAGTTTTCAATTGGCTGCAGTCTTGACTTTGGGTTCCCATGCAATTTTTTCCCATTTCCTCAAGACTAGGCATTTTGTTATAGATTTATTTAAATATAACATTTTTTTTATTTTTCATTTATTTATTTATTTATTTATTTATTTATTTATTTATTTATTTATTTATTTATTTATTTATTTATTTAATGGGTACCCCTGTTCAGTTTTTAAAATGATTTTCAAAGGAAGACAATAAATAAAACTACTTAGGTGGCTCGTTGGTCGAGTAAGGTACCGTAGCTTGTTGGTCCAGTGGTTAGCATACCTGCTTCAAATGTAGAAGATCCTGGGTTCAAATTCCGCTTCAGGCAGAAGTTAAACTTCTAATATGCATTCAATTCCATCACGTCTTGGCTTAGGAATAAAAAGTAAACGGTGACTTTGGAGCCGTCCTAGCAACGAACACTCAATAAATTCAAAGATGTGCTGAATCGACCTTGTTGATTCTGGCATTTTGTCCGCAGGTGTTTGCACTGTCCAATCACTGATTCAAGTGTTTCATATTTGAAATATAAATCTTTGATTGGTTATCGCTTACTCGTCGATGGTGCTCGCTGCTCGGAGCCTACAGGGTTGGTTTAGTCGCTTTAAATTAAAGTTCCCCACTGAAAACCAGTCTTGTTACTGAGTGGGTAGACTCTATAAATACGAATTTATTTTTTTTATTTTTATTTTACTGGCTACAATGTTAATAATAATTAACAGGCTATGAGAAACACTGAAAAAAGAAAACAAAACAAACTACCTACTATTGAAAGATATGAAGAAAACAAATTTGTTGAGTACAATTAAAATATGCTAATTTAGGAAAATAATGAAATTTATTAACATGACTAAGAAAATGTAGTGTTGCCTATGTAGGCCTTCTTGTGAGTCTATTTTCTTTATTGGCCTACTATAACAGAAATACACTCACAAATACATAGGCTACACTCCATTTTGTTTTCCTTTAAATTGTCCATGAATTATAGGTTGTATTGTCTACTTTGCTTATGTTGTACCTACACAACAAAATATACTAACCAAGTACATTTTTTTGCAGATGGTATGGTCAGGAAAAAAAGTCAAAACCATGTATGTATTTTTGACTTGCTTATTTTTCCCAATGTGTAAACCACAAACTTTAAATTTACTCAGAATTGTATTCATTCTAGCTTGTAGATGTTCGTCCTCTCCAAAAAAGTAGTTCGTGTTCAACTATATATTTGGATGACAGCACCGTGTCACAGCCAAACCTCAAAAACACTGTGAAATGTGTGGCTTTGGCCATATACTACCATATCAAAAATAGAACCTCACATCGACAGCTAGATATCTTTGATGAGAAACTTCATCCCCTCACGGTGAGTTATTCTGTACCAAAATGATACTTTAATATTTATAGATTGGTAACATACTACATAATGAGATAACTTAGCATCATAAAAACTTAGTGTTTAATACTTTTAAGTAGCAAATAGTTGTTCCCCCCCCCCCCCCCCACACACACACACACACAATTACATATAAGATTTTGCATAGGCTAATTAAAAAGATCCTTGGGCAAAGAGATGGTATATATTTCATTACATCAATCTTTCTTTAATCAACCACTTTGCACAAAATTTACTTCAGTCTTCAGTCGTTGAACTTTAGGCCTATATCTACATATACTAGTTCAAGGAACAGCCATGGGTATCCTTATGGATGCCATATTTTGTTCATGGGGAAACTTAAGAAGGATTTTCTTGCAAAACAGGAGTGTACAACCCTCTCCTGGCTTAGGTTTGTTGTTGACATCTTCGTGATTTGGACACACGTACATGAAGCCTATAGCTCTTTCCTATAGGAGCTCAACACATCATGCTCTTATGAACTTCACTTGGGATATATCTACCATCACATCACCTTTCTGGACGTTGATGTATTCCTCGAGGAAGGCCTCATTAAAACGACCATCCACTTCAAGCCCACTAACTGCCAACAGTACCTTCACCATGATAGCGGTCATCCCACATATACCAAACATGCCTTGCCTTATTCACTGGGGGTTAGAAGACGACGCATCTGTTCCACCAATTGTGACCTTGCCAATTACTGCCAGCAAATAACTAGTACATTCGTGGCCAGAGGCTACGACCGCACCAGGGTGGAACGCAAGTCCATCGCCCACCGAGGACCATGACTCTAGCAATCAGCGACATTATCCTGCTAACCACTGAGTGGCACCGAGGTCTCCAGGCCCTCAATGTCATCCTAAATAATGGCTTTAATACTCTCCAGACCTCTCCGAGAACTAGGGAAATATTCAGGCGTCCTCCCAACATCAGAGACCTGGTGTTAAACGCGACTGTTAAACCAGAGAAACTGTAACAGCTCAGCCCGCAGGGTCCTACCCCTGCAAAAGGCCTAGATGCCCATGCATTATGCATCCACCCTCCACCACCTTTGAGGCCCAAGCCACAGGCCGAGTTTACCCCATCCAGCACGGAGAATATCATCATTTAACCAGCCCAGATGCACAAGCTGTTCGGCTTAGTATGTAGGATTCGCAAAAACCCTCTCAGTGCTTGAATCATAAAATCTCTTCCTGCCAGTTGCAACCCTGGAGAGCTTTGTCGATGGGAGTTGGCTCACCAGTGGATAACTAAATCGCTCACTCCACCCAACTTAAACATAGGGTGTAGGGGAACCTTGTCCCTGCTTCCCCTCCACCTTCTGAGCCTTCCAGCCCCCAGGTGAAAAATAAATTACCTAATGCTATTGCAATGCTATATATCTTCACTTAAACAAGTAGACATAAAACCCAGAGAGTAAAATAAAATAATAAAAGCATAGGTTTACAAGGACAGTATTACAACCATGAAAATATTACTTCTAAGAAATGAACGAAGAAAACGAACTTCTTTCGGCTTCTACGGGCTTCTAGCCAGTTATATGGTCAGTGATCAGAATGCCAAAACATGTCTTAAGTCAGGGGTGGCAAATTACCAGTCGCTCGCTCGCCCAGGCGAGTAAAAATTTCATACTGGCCCTTAAATTATCAAAAACTAAAAAGTACACATTTTCATTCATTTCACAAACACACACACACCCACACAACATTTCTGTTTGTGGATATATATATATATATATATATATATATATATCTTGACCCCGTTTCCAACATTAATTATCGGGTAGGGGGGAGTAGCAAAGTACTCCATGTCTTGGGCTAATGTCTTTGTTGCCGGCTAGCCAGGCCTGACACAACCACCTCCTCAACCTCTTCCTCGATCACTTCTTAAATTAATAATTGGAATCGGTTTTTTATGCGTTGACCTATGTCACGCAATCTTGAATAAATACCTAAAATATCTTTCCCTTATGCTACTCTTCTTTTTCATTTTTAGCCTGCAATATAAGGTTCCTATGTCACCTTATTTTTCTGCAAATTCGTCTGAAATCGCGTTTCAGATAATCACCATACTGCAGCCCTAAAAAACAAAAAATCGTCTTTGGCGAAATTTTTCTTAAGATTCCGGCGGCTTGGGCTCTAGGCCCTGGCTATTCCGTGCAACATCATAACAGTTATGATGTGTACTATGACACATTGTTGCTGGCTCCTAGATTATTGGGGGATTTGTCCACCCCTGTCTTAAGTTTACCGGCGCTATTAAAAACGATTGTCCTCTACTAAAACAGGGATTTTCTGCTGACAAAAGTAGAATGCATGATTTACACCCATAATTAGCAAACCTGGTGGTAGGTTGGATGTTGTAAACACATCAAAACACTAGGGATGGGATAGTGTACACGCTTCAATGCGTGTACACGTTTACTGTTTCTCTCGAAACAATAAACGCGCCGTGTGTAATACTATACTGTGTGCGACCGGCCACGGAGGGCTTGGCGCTGACGAGTGGTTTCATGCGATGTGCGACCGTCCTCACTCCTCAGTTGTCACTTAACCCTCCCCCCCCCCCCCCCCCCTCTATTCCGCAAAGCGGCCAGCCCCGGGATGGCCAAGCGACACTGTGACTCTACTTTTGCCAAGGTCACGCATGGCCTATCTCTTGTTCCCGCTAAATCAACATTGCAGTCGAAATGTATATAGCATCAAATTAATAAATAATTTCGGCCTATTTTAGGCGTCACATATAATCCGAGGCCACTGCCAGAAACATAGATGTGCATCAGCATACGCCCGAAAAACATATTCAATAGGTATTTTTTCGGACGGAATATTTACGTGTTAAAGAATAATTTTGGCATAAACCTGGCAACTGATCCGAGGTCAGAACCATGAAACACGCAGGATTACGTCTTGAAACCGTTTGCGGGAACAACAGTTTAAAACATAATTTTTCGGCCTAGACAGAACATGATTTTTTTTCGAAAGCGGGACCCCACGGACGTGTACACGGCTTTGCAAGCAGCAGTGTACACGTTTAGTGAAGTACACGCTTTTGCCCATCCCTACCAAACACACATCAAACAAAACACAAGAATTTCAAGAAATAAAATAAAAAATAAACCTTCCTCGTTTACATCGTTGCAAATGCTATTTTTTTTATACTTATATTCCAAAAATGTGGCGGCTGGGGCTCTCCTAGGACTTTGAACGACTGTGTGCATGAAGTCCTATCCTTAGTCTGGATTCCACTTCATCCATAGCATTAAACCCACTCTTCTTTTAACATTTCTTCTTGAAATAAATAATAAAGAAAAGATAACTATTATCATCACATGTATTGTTGACTGTTGTACAACCTTAAACCGAACAAACGTGCCAACCTTGATCTTCAACTGACAGCAAAAATCAAATAAATTGTCAGTGACATGCTTACAAAAATAGCCTACTCCCCTAGTTACAATTTCTCCCACTAGGAGGTGTTTGTGTGATTAAGCGTGTGGAATATGAAAACTTTTTTTTTTCTTGTGCAGAGGTTGGCTTCCTCAGCAGCCATTCCTCTTCCTTGCTATCCAATATAAAATGGCTTCTTTTTCTGACCTGCCCATGACTTAATACTTATTGTGAATGACTGATTTTGTATTTCTAGAGAGATGGTGTCAGTGAAGATTATGATACACATAGTCCAGAACATCGCCAAATCTACAAATTTGTCAGGACGTTATTCAATGCAGCACAATTGACCGCTGAATGTGCAATTATCACGCTTGTGTACTTAGAAAGGTAGTTCATCTTGATTTTAATCTTTAAAAGTTTTTGTACATTTGCTTTACAGTTTCTAATCTGTGTTAAATTTGTGTATTGCTTAAGGTTACTTACATATGCGGAGATAGACATAACACCAGCAAATTGGAAACGAATTGTACTGGGAGCAATTCTTTTGGCATCCAAAGTCTGGGATGACCAAGCAGTTTGGAATGTTGATTATTGCCAAATATTGAAGGATATAACTGTTGAAGACATGTGAGTAAATTTCGTTCTTCAGTGTGTAATGGAATGGTAAAAACCTTCTCTTGTAGCCGACTGATGATTTTATTGGACGTTTCTAGGAACGAATTGGAGCGACAATTCTTAGAAATGCTGCAGTTCAACATCAACGTTCCCTCCAGCGTGTACGCAAAGTACTACTTTGATCTTCGCACCCTGGCCGAGGCCAACGAACTTTCGTTCCCCGGAGAGCCGCTCAGCAAAGAGCGCGCCCAGAAACTAGAAGCCATGTCGCGTGTCTGTGAGGATAAAGTTACTGCCGAAGCATTGCGTAACGGACTAAAGAAGTGGTCGAGTATGGACAACGTAAACAATGGAGGACCTCGGAGGAGTGTAGCGATTCTCTCCTGAGTTGTCAGTGTACGTTACGTACTCGTCTAATATCGTAGTAGGTGGAAGTTTGAAATGGTATGAGTTGCTGAAGGGCGCTATGCTCAATTAGGCCTAAGTAACATTCAGTAAACTTTGGTCCAAAGTGCAGAGTAGCACAATAATATTCCTGGATGAGTGTGTGATAATCTGTGTGATCAGTTAGTGTATATGTCCAATACAAGATAATGTATGACAGTATGTGATGTAATGTAATAAGGCTGCAATGGCGATCTCACAACGAAGGCAAAGAGGCAGGCAGGTATTACGCCTATTTCAGAATTAATTATGTTAAGAAAGGACCATCATGACCAATGGCATAAATTATAGATTGGATTTAGGCAGTGAACCCTTTTACTTAACGATCATTTCTTTATATAGTGCACATCACCTGTGTTTTTTTGTTATGTCTGGAAATATATATTGAACACATTTTGCTATGGACTTTATTAAAATGCCTCCACTTTAGGAAGCCTTTCTAAAATCTTAATTGAGGCTTAATGCTTTGCTTGAAAATAACATTATATAACAGCAGTATGTATGCAGAAGTCGAAATGAATACTTGCCCGAGGCTAGTGTTACATTGATCGGGTCATTAAGTATTAATTAAATCATTTCATTAGCCTGATGGGAGAGTATTTAATGATTTTATTAAACTTCTGAATTTACTTCAGGAAATCAGAATATTTCATGCCGATAGCTAACGGTATCAAACTTTATATGACTATGACCGAACATTGAACATGTTTTAAAAATTGCTAAAAGTAACATCTGTGGCAATCTAGAAATCTTGTCACAAGCTAATGCAAATACAACCAAAGAGCCTTTACCAAATACAATCATAATAGTCTCAGTAGAAACATGTTTTGTTTTTTTAAATCATGGTCACCCTAGATATGAAGGAATACTAAAAAAATTATTGAAAAGCAAGTAGATGGGATAGCCCTAGATAGACCAAGACTGGAATACTGTACAGTGTACATGCAACAGTTAATCCATTCCACAATCAATAATTAACCGATAATACTACATAACAAATACAGTTTTGGTACAGAATAATATAGTCACACAATGAATAAACATTATGTAAACCGACTTATCTAGAGACTAGCTAACCACCACTCCATTTACAAATTGTGTATATTGTTTGGTACCTCTAGTAGGCCTACTCTGTACTGTTTTAATAATAATTGCTTGACATAATGTATTACTACAGCTGTGCAAGGTGTATTCCATTTCCATACCTGTATTAGGAAATTTAAATCCTCATAATTTATGCCAAGTACCATGTTCAAATTACATTGAAGGGTGAGCAAGCTGATACAAATAATTTTGCCAACAAATATTTATGTTTAGATTTAAACTTAAAATGTTCAGTACATGGCAATATTTTAATCTTCCATTCATGTTTTTTCTTAAGCTTTTTATGTCTTATAGTAAACTTGTTGGTTTTGCTTAATACTGTTATATTTGTTCTTACCTATTTTCAATACTTGAATTGAAATTATTAACAGTCACAAAATTAATACCTACTCGCAATTAATTGGACAAAAGGTTCATGCAGCCTATCCAAAACAGTTTTAATGAAATAAAATATGCGAATGAAATATGAAATATGCGATTCGCCGATTACTTCTTTAACTTAAATTAAAAAATTAACAACTTTTGTCTAAGCAGTATTGGTATATATAATCTATATCAAGGATGATCTAAATAGTTTTTCCATTGATTGATACACAGTGCATCCATTGATCAAAATTTAATTGCAAGAAAGTTGTACGTTGCTGAGTGGTGGGCAGGTCTTTTAGCTGTATACGTTATTCCAGTAGCACACACGTGCTAAAACAACTTGTTTGCACCATACCGCCTCAAGTTATACTTGGATAAAATTAATTCCGGGTAAAACTAATGTGGTCGTCTTTCCTCAATTTTAGGTTATGATAGTAGATGCCAATCGGCTGGAATAGTACAGAATGTGAGGATAGGATCCAACAGCTTCACGATCCATGAAGGTAAGCTGTTGGATCTTTTCCTCACATTCTACACTTTCCTCAACTTTAAATGAATACGTAATTATCATTCCTTAAAAGTTGCTGCTCAGGATACAAAACTTGTAAAATATAATGTAATTCATCTCATTCATAGTCTACCATAGGTTAGGTTCATGATAGGGCCTATTGCATTTCAAATCAACCGGGTATAAAAATCTTACTGCATTACAATTTTTGATACTTTTAGATACATGCTTGACATCACGCATAATTATGCCAAACCCATAAATAATCTAAAAGTAATAATTGGTAGTCTGTTTCCGTTTCAAGCAGGCTGTGATAATCTACAAGAGTCGAGTTCCAATATTCAGCAAGCGTCCACGTACTCACCACTCCCACAACTTGCTCTCAACTGCTGGCTAGTGCATTCCAGTATTCAGCACTGCTGAATTTCCTTGCAATGGAACAAAATGCACGATGTCTGTTTATTGTAAGAAAAGAAGGGTCACTCGGTAGAAATAGTCAACAGTGATGGCTAAATATTGGAACATGGTAAAGTCCTAGCACAGACTAGATATCTTACTAGTAAGTAGTAATTAACAAATGACAACAATTATTTTATTTGTACATCCACAAGCCAGATAGGAACCAAAAGCTATCATTGAAATCCCTAGGTTAGAAAAATGAATGGAAGTATGTCTCTAGTTAAACAGTTGTTGTATTCCATGCTTAACATTTACTAATAACAAGGAAATTATTTTGTTCTGTGATCCTGAAGATGTGTACTACTAATGTTGTTCCACTGTAACCTAAAAGTAGGATACTTCAGCTACAGTAGTGGACTGTGCTCTTACAATGATGGCTCAAGTTGGGCTGTTGCTGCACGAGTGCTAACTATATTTTGAAAATATAATGACTAGGTCTTCAGTTTTCATCAAACCAATTGGAATTTTGAACTATAGTCTAGTAGAACTATTTTGTACAGGTGATAAACTGGTAACTTTTGATTGTATCTTTTGTTACGACTTGCTCAGCCAGAAGTGTTACATACAGGGGAACTTCAGTTAGTAACTTAGTATATATTATTATTACTCATTTGTCAATTTTTGAAGGTGGTTCCTTGAGAAGCATATAAATGATGTTCCACTCTTACTGCCATATATAAACGAGCCAAAGCAAATTAAAAGATCGATCTGAGTGTGTGAGCAGTAGGCTGTGCATGTCCTGCCCGACATTGCTATCAATTCTTCCATTTTTATTATTGTGAAATAATAGTTAAAAGTAAACTATGTACTGTAATAAGCATTTACTAGGCCTACTACATTTTAATGTTATGCCTATAGATGTTATTTCTCTTCATTTGAGTGTGCTTGGCATATGTATTACTATTAGCATTTACATTCTGGATTTATTGCCCTCTAATCAATTAAAAATGCGTCACTGTAGGTTTTCAAGTTTGTTTGGCGAGTCTTTGTTGATTCTACCATGACGTGCTTCTTAGATTTCTCCTTGGTACTATATTTGTGTCGACACAATAGGTAGTCACATATGTTACACACTTGTTCACTAAATCTCCCCACATTTACTTATATGTAGGCCTATGTATTACAGCAACTATTTTAGTATTGTAATGTACAGTCTTGTTGTGTACATTATACATATTTTGTATATATATATACAGTGTTGGAACAACATGGCAAAGTGGTTATACTCTGAACATTAACCATATTATTTGATTGCATGACTGATGCTTTCCATATGCAGTGTATTTCATTTAATTATTGATTGATTGCAAACTGAAACAATTATCTGCCAGGAAAATCTGTTGGCAAATTTGAGATATTCAGATTCCATGCACTGTAATTGGGAAATTGGCCAATACCCAGAAATTTGTGTTCTTTAATTAATAAATAAATACTATAATGTATTTATATATATTTAACTATACACAAAATTTGTATACATAAAACAAGTACTATAATTTATTAAAACAAGAATTTCTAGTAATCTTAAAATTTTCATAAATAACTTCAATTTTGGTAAAAAAAAAAAAAACTAAAAAATAGAAGAGTCAATTCAACAAAACAATTTTACAGTCTCCTTAAACGCATGTGGCCATTTGGAATCAAGACCTAATGGTACCAGCTTTTTAATAACACATGAACATGTGAACATGTTTTACACTGCCAGTTAAGAGCACAATGTATCAAATTTTCTAGTTATGAAACCAGAAATTAAAACGAGTGGATCAAACATGATGATATTTGATGATGTATAATATATACATATAGGAAATTATGGAGATGAGGTCTAAAGGCTAGTACGTACACAGAGGGAAAGAAATATAGACCAACAGCTTACACAAAAATACACAAAGGTATACTGTTGGCTCCTATCCTCTTTTCTCTCTCATGTGGGTGTATAGGCCTATATATATATATATACATATATATACTGAATTAGAGGCCAAAAGGCTGGTAATATGATAGGTAGAAGGATAGACTCCAACAGCTTACCTGAACTGTAGACCGTTGTGGTAGAGATTAAATAACAACATATAAAAAGGACACAACACAAGTTTTCCGAGACGTTTCGACACAAGACCTTTTGGTATACAAAATAAAATCTAAATAGTGTAGGACTAGATAAAACAATGCTATAATATTGCTTTTGATGTTATGGGTATTGCCCAAAACTTCGAATGTTCATATATTTTCCTGATCTATTGAATGTCCACAACTATAGTGCCACAGCTGTCCAATTATCTTTTGTTATCAATTACACTAGTTCAATATGCATGCACATCTATTTTTCATTGTGGAAGGAATATGACCCTGCAGAAGCTTCATAACAAAAACAAGTGAGAACATCCCATTGTGCTTTTATAAGAACTAATGACATAAAACACATTTCCAGTATAATCATTAGGGTTTATTTTTTATTAATTCACTTCAGAATAAATGTAATGCAAAATATAATAGCAAACTTACTAATTATTATAATTCTGTAAATGTTTTCATATTGGATTGTCTTTAGTTCTTCTAATGAAATGACAATGAGATAAATACCTATGGTCACTTGTTCAATGTTACATAGCATTGTATGCAACTAAAACGGTCTGTCATTTCACACTGTTATATTATAATAATATGTAATAATAATAATAATAATACCCTCTCCCATTAAGACTATAATTGTGCTTACAAGAGTTAATTAAAATTAAGGGGAAGTTACATAATATGTACTATTTTGTTATCATCCTTTTGCAAACAGGTGTTCTAGAACCTCTTGTAGTGTGCAGCATGAGTAGTCATGATATTTTACTGATACTTTTATGTATAAATATTACATAACATATAGTATTGTAGTATCCTCGCCAATATAATTTTTTACGTCAGTGAAATGGAGAACTTAAGTTTTTACTAGAGGTCTGCAGGTAGTACTTTTGAGGTTTGGATAGTAAAAATAACTACGGGCATCGGGTTAGGTCTGGGTAACGAAATAAAAATCAATCATCATCTAGCTGTCCCTGTTTCAATTATGAAGTTGGGTAGGGGGGTTGTTCCCACCATTTACTTGGGCCTCCGGTCTACCTAAGCCGGCTAGCCATGCCTGATGATTCCTCCCTTTCTTCTTTATCTTGCTCTAGCACTTGTTCCTTGGACATCTCTATTTCAATATCTTCTGGTCTCCACAAGTTCTCTCCACTCCATAGATTCCTGTCTTCCCAACACTTTTCCTACAAAATTCTACCCACAGTTCTTTTTGTTTTTGCACATCTGTTTCAATCGCCTCTTCCTATCTTAGCCTTGCCCTGTCCCCATCATCTTCTAATTGTCTCTTCGGGATCCTCTCTGCATGTGTCCAAACCACCTAAGCCTTTCTTTTCCTAACTTGAAGTTTAAGCTTTTGACCTCTAATTCTTTCCTGATCTTTTTACTCTAAATAACTAACATAAATAACTAAAAAAAAAAATGTGTATATAGTAGGGATGCACACGATAATCGATAGTATCGTTCGATATTCGATATGCAATAAAATTTCGACAATCGATAATACAAATATTATCGAATGGTCTGATTTCTAAAAAAACGGGTTCGTAAAGCATTATTTCGTTCTTCTCGGACCTTTCTAGTATTGAAATACTCAAAGATACTGCCTCAATACTAGGCCTCGGGCCTCGTAAAATGTGATTATACTCTCAGCAGTGTCACGTCAGATGTGTCCAATTAATGTTGCCATATCGTTTTGTGCTCGATTAGGCGACATATCACTGAAACTGTAAAAGATTGCTTCAATTTTGTAAATTTATTATCGTTCGATATTATCGATCGATAATGCAGTCATCTTTTGATTATCGATAGTTTTTATTTTATCGATGTGCATCCCTAGTATATAGTATATATATATATATATACTGGATTAAAGAGAGGCCAAAAGGCTAGTAATATGATGGTAGAAGGATAGACCCTAACAGCTTACCTGAATTGTAGACTGTTGTGGTATAGCGATAAAAGACAACATATATAAAGGGCAACACAAGTTTTCCGAGACGTTTCGGTACAAGACCTTGATCACTCGGTAGTAAGAAGACTACTTAGTACTAGTAGTCTTCTAAAAAAGCACATATTGATCTTTTTAATTTTCGTTAATTGAGACATGGTAATACACTTACAAAATTATTAACGATCCTTTAAATAAGTTACTACATAACCTTTTCTAAGTATGTACTTAAAAAAACAAAAGACCTACCTGAAAAACTCTAGGTTTTGTTTTTAAATAACCCGAATTTCAGATATGTACAAATACCCGATACTGCCTGATATTTCGGGTACCCGCAGACCCTTAGTTTTTACTTATATAATATTTTGTCAAGTAGGCCTGAAGACTGCGCCACCGTTTTAAAACTATTGTTCTTGCATGTTTTGAGCAGGAAATTATTTGCAGATTTACAGAGAGTGTAAATATCAAAGTTAAAATGGTATTTGTTTCCGATATAGTGCTTAAAATATATTTTCAGTTCAGTTTCTCATTCTTTTTCATAATATCAGAGTAAATATGTAGGTGAAAACTACCATTTCCTAACTTAATTATCTTAAAAAGTTATATTGAAGAGTGAGTGCACTAATGCTGTCAATAGTTCCAACTAGAGATGGTGCATTCATAATTATTACTATAATATGTATCATTTGATTTCTTTAAAAGTAAAGGCTAAACAACACAAAGACGATGCAAATTGGCATGAATATTATTTTTCAATCTAGTGTATACCTAATTGACTCTGTTCTTTCTTTGGCTAACACAGTACTGTAATATCGTACCTTGGAATGGCTTCCAGGGTAGTAAGAGATAAGATGCTTCCCATTCCATGGTCAAGTTGATGTCGCAGACCTAATGTACTGTATTTACTTACCTCTTCCCAGGTTTATGATTTAAATGTGATTTAAATACTATAAATAATTAAATAAGAGTGAAATGTAGATACTACCTAACTTGTACTATAATAACAGTATCACTCAAATTTTTTACAGCAAGCTTTAAAAAAATGAATAATTACAATAAAAGTGTTTAAATTTCAACTTGTTGATCAACATTTAAAATTTAAATTTGAAACCTCTGCATTTTACTTTCATATCCTAAGGACAGAACTTCCATTAGCAAGTGCAGCACTCTAGTACACTCGCCAACACTTATATAAACAATGGTTAGCAAATACCGTAGTAGAATAATACTGGACACTGTTCATATTTAACATACGAGAAGGCAGCGACACGTAACATTGTGGTAATACAGCAATGATAGCTGCTTTGTTCAATGCTATTTTCGGACTTTAAAACGTCTTAGTAAGGCTAACAATTACGCATATCAGTGTATTGAAAACACATGTAGTAGACATGATTTTAAATTTAAATCTATAATTGTAACCAAATTAGTCATACTATTAGTTTAGTCATGTAACCTTGCGAGCAGCACTCCATATGTGTCGCTGCAAATTTAGGCCAGTGTCCTTCCTGTATTACAACCGATGGCAATAGGTTGTATATTAGAGTATTTACAGTTAGTGCAGAAACTTCTTTGTCAACACCTCTTCGGGTTAGTTCGTGAGTTGTGTGAATGACTAGATTCATTGTTAATTGTCTACTTTGCTTGGTTATATTAAAATTAGCTTGGCGTACATTATTGGTTCACGAAACACATTCTAGCTCTAACGCAGGACTATTTTGCCTAGATAAAGTTACACAGTGCCTTTTGAAATATGCAAGTTCTGCAGGGCGATTCTGTATGGGCGACGATAAATTTATCAGCGGTTTTAGTCGTTACTGAAGGCGAATGCAAGGCGGTGATTGGCTCATCGCCTTCTTCTAACAACTGAAACCGGTGATAAACGTATCGTCGCCCAAACAGAATCGCCCTACTGGGCCATAGGCAACCCATTTCCCTTTGTTGCTTTCATGGGCTGTTGGAATTGCGAAGTCAAGTGGTACGTTCAAGGGTTATTCCTTATGCTTCTTACAAACCAGCACAACAAAAACAAATTAATTGAACTGGTGGACGAGCCACAGGTTATCAACAAATTAACATTGCTAAAGGCTGGTCCACACAGATTTTTAAGACATAATGCATAAGGTTTTAAGACGTTGTTTTAAAAACAACAATGAAAACAACGTCTTAAAACTAAAACTTTGTGTGAACGCCAGTACGTGTTTCCTATGATCCAACTTTACGACTACGCGTTAAACCTTAAATCGTATGTCTTAAAAATCTGTGTGGACCAGCCTTAACATGAGAGAAAAAGTTGTAACCATGGAGACTGCCCTGCAAGAAGCCTAAAATGAAGGTGATAATAAAGAAGATAACTTGACTATTCTTAATTTATATACAGTATATTGGATGGAGTGCATAGCCTGGTGTCTGCACTTGCAACACATCACCACCATTTGAAAAGATTGTATGTGCATGATGTTTCCTTTAAGTGGCCGAGCTCGCAGTGTAAACGCGTGGTTGCGGGTAGTTCTCCTGAGACAAGCGGTGAGCAGAAAGATGTACACAAATGTATTGCCAATTTAGCACATACTCTAAAACAATTAATATTGTTGCAACAAAACCACCAATAAAGTTACCTAAAATGATGTTACATATTTTGGGGTAGTGTTATGAAGAAAATGAGTACCTAATGTTTGGTTGAGAAATGCAGGTTGATCGTAGCCTGTGCCGATGCGGTATTCTTGAGGGAGCGCATAGAAATATTTCACCTACACCAGAGCCATGTGCATAAGGAACGTACCCAGTTAACTAGTTGCCAGAGAGTCCATTCCAGGTAGAGATTGTAGTGCTCTAGGCACATTTCTGCTCATTGCCCTCCAACAGTCAACAGTGAAATTAATCCAATCAATTGGAGCAAAGTTTTAAGTGCATTCCAGGTAGAGATTGTAGCGTTGAGTGAGAAATATATGGTAGAGGCCCGATGCCATCGGCAGTTTGTCTACTGCGTCTTACCGTCCAACACTTTAGCTGGGTAGTAGAGTTTGCCATGCGTACACAACAACAGAGCTTTCGGCTGTCTTCGCAACCTTCGGCGAAGTAGCCGACGAATCAGGCTTCGTCATCGCGTCACTTGGCGAACCTCTACTACCCCACTAAAGTATGTTTGGCAGTAAAAGGTGGTACACAAACTGCCGATGGTGTTGTGCCTCTTTCCTGTATTACTCGCTCAACGATTGTAGCAATTGTAGCATTGAGTGAGAAATATCGACTGTAGTGCTGTAGCCACAGTTTCTGCTCCTTGTCCTGAGTGAGAGCAAGCAGTTGCTTGTCAAGATGTCACCTATTGATCATTTTTTCTATTTTTAAACTTATAACAAATCATTTGTATTCTTGAATCAAAATTAACGTTTCTTCATAAGGAAATAATATTGTCACTTCTTTGCGTTATGAGTAACGTAACTCATAACGTCAGATGATGTTACACTCAATCACAACATAATATGCGTTATTTGGAAGTGTGATAAGTAAAGTAAAAGTAGTAGTGACTCAAAAATCAAAACATGCAAGTGTCAGTCTAAGGGTGTAAGTAGTATATTATTAGAACAAGTTTGCATGTTTGTGCGTATGAGTGGAGCCCTGCTCCCCGTCGGGTGTGGTTTGCCATACACCGTACGTCATGGCGCAATGTGTTAAAAGTTAAAACACTGCGTTTTGGTGCCAGCTCGCTTAATTTAATGAGCATTTTAGCATTTTGTAGATTGAACTTGCCACCATTCTAAACCTTGTTTCCCATTGGTGGAAATAATATTAGTTGCAGCCCATCACAATTTTTGCTTTACAGCAAGAACCTGTGGATCAGGGTATATCTTACTATCTTTGCTGTGGATGTATCTTACAGTCACGTGTTTCTGCCGCTTATTGCAACAGATATCGACGATACATTAGATTCGGGGTATTTAGTGACTTTAATAATAATACTGACAGATGCAATCCAGGGTCTACAGGTACCTGGAATTTCTGGTAGTTTTGGGTAATTGTACAGACCGAGATTCAGGTTTTTACTTTTCAATAACAAAATTGAAGTTTTTCGGTTACTTAGATTTTTTTTTAAACCCGCCCCAAAGTAGTAACTTATTTAAAGGATAATAATGACTCCGTGGATATGTAGTCTGTTGCTGTGGACAATTGCTGTGTTGATAGGATACATTTTGATTTTTGACAAGATAAATCTATTGCAGTCTTATTTAAAATAACTAGGAGGCACTTGGCTATTGATGCACCCTGAATTCCTAAATGAAAAATTAGCCAACCACTCACACTCACTGACGGGCTGGATGGTAGCGGTAGACCCTTAAAGGCCGATCCACAATTGAAATAAGAGTTGCAATAAGAATCCGTGAAATAAGAAGCTATTGGTTCACAACAGTCTCCTAGTACCTTATTTCAGTAGTCAAGCCAGTGCTTTAATATGTATTTACTTTCATTGACGACATCAACAACAGCACATCCGGCACTACCGTTTTTGTTTTGATCTCCGTAGTAGGTCTTCTCTTCTGGCTCTTCTGCGTTCCGATTGGTTCGTTATAAGGAAGTCGAAATAAGAAATGGAATTGATTAATTTCTTATGACTATTTCAATCCACTGTGACAGTTGTGAACCACAGCATTGTTATTGCATGTTCCAATTCGCTTAAACCTTATCGCTATTTCAACTCTTATTTCAATTGTGAATCGGCCTTAAGAAGACCCTTTTATTTAACGATATGGCAAAATTGGTTTGGGAATGTGTTTTAGTTTTTTGACCACCGCAAGGTGGAAATCAAGTAGACCTTGTTGCACACCTACACTTGATCGCTGCCTAGTGGATGCTCGTCGAACTCCCAAGTTAGGTCGTCGCAAGGGAACCACAATCACCATTTTGTGGCCCACTACAAAAACAGCTTATATAAATAAATATTTAGCAAACTAGAGATCATGTAGGCCTATACTTATACTTTAGTCATATAAATGAGACATTTTGATAGAATGCAATCATTAAAAGCCTTAATGGTCAGTTTACACACTTATTTAAGACTTAAGGTCGAGATTTTATTTTCCTAACTGTTTTACTTAGAATCGTCACTATTGGCCGGATTTATAAACGCGGCTGGGCTAAGAATTTTAGGTATAAGAGCTAACGTTGCTATGATTTCCTTAAATCTTAAACTTTACAAAAGTGTGTAAACCCTATAATGCTTTTGGCTTGATTTGATTTTGTAAAATCTTAAACCTTAAATAAGTGTGTAAACCTAGCTTCAAATGTTGCGATTTTGTGTTCTTAAAGCAGCCGCACGCATCGTAGCGACACCGGCTATTTTCAAAGGCAGGGAATGACTAGTATTGTTTGAGGGGAACATGACTGTAAAACGATTTACGGGGCAAAGAAGGCATATTTTAACAATGAGTCCGCGATGAGACCTCTTCTGCAATAAAAGTTTTAAAATGGAAACGTGGATCGGGTCCTGTGGGGTGTTATCAAAACATGTCAGTTTCCATAAATACAACCAATAAAACCCTCACTTATTACCCATTCATCCTTTATTCTATTGAAACAAGCCGGTGTCGCTACGATCCGTGCGGCTGCTTTAGAACATTTATTTTGGCAGATCACTTTATTTGTTTTCCGTCACATTCTCCCATTTGAATAGGTAACATGTGACTTTTAAGTTTTAAGATTGTGGAACGGACTGCGACGAGCTAACTTCGACCAGCCTCCGCTAGGCAGAGATCAAGTAGACCTTGGTAGGTGTGCTAGTCTAGAAGGCAGTGCATTTGCAATGCCCACACAAACATTAATTTACGCTTAGTTCAGTACATGGACGTCGACAAGCGCCAAGCGCCGGAAGTAGATGATCCGAAGAAGTTGGAACCAACCAACTTCTGCGCTTGCAAGCGCCGCTTCGCCCTGATTGGTTGGATCATCCACTTCCGGCGCTCGGCGCTCGTCGACGTCCATGTACTGAACTAAGAATTACAGAGGGGGTTTCATTAGATAACAAAGGCGCATTCAGAATTCACTTAGAAACTTAGAAACATTGAAAAAAAACATAGGATTGCATGTTTGGTATAGGGAAACCTGTGTTGGCATTCGCAATCAACTTCACGTAGAAACTTATGTAGAAATTGTCTCAACTTAGAAATTGACCCATCAGAATACACACAGCCTTGTATTATTTTGCTATGCATACAGCATTCAAAAACTTTTACCAGGGTCGATAAACATGCTTTCTGTTTTTACCATCTCTTTGTACCGTACACAAAATAAATAGCTTCTTCGGAATTTACTAAAACTGGCTAAGGGCCGGTATTTCAATGTCCAGTTAAAGTGGCAAGTAAATTTAACTGTCAGGTAAGCCAAGTTTCGTGTATTTCTATTGGCCGTTGTCATGGTGAAAACAATTTAACTGAAAAGTAAATTTTAACTGGACATTGAAATACCGGCCCTAAATCATTACTGTCAGTGTGAGGCCCCCTACAAGTCTGATCCAAAGTATAGAAATAAGTTTTACAAACAACAACTTGTGGCTTGCACTTGCTGACCATATGGGAACAAGTGGTATGAATTTTATTACCTTCAAACATAGTTGTATAGGCCTACCCTAGCCCTAATTATGACATTTGTTTACAGAATTACATTTATATTTTAATTATGTATTCGATAATATTTGGTATAGCAGCTCTTTCTATTGAACTTATTATTATGGTACCTATCAATTTAAGTGTAAGCAAGTTCTTTCAATGAAAACTGAAGCTTATATCAACATTGAGAAAAACATCAGGCTAGGCCATCTGCCTGGCTGTCAAAAGAAACAAAACAAACAAATCAAAGCCCATGTTGTTTTGAAATTGCAGGTGTCTGGGTGGGTTCCCATTGGCTGTTTAGGTTTAACACACTGCCATCGTTAGTAATTGTATTTTTTTGATATCTTAAGATGGCTGTGTATACTGTTGATATTTACGTAGGTAACTTTCTAAGTTTTTTTATTTCTAAGTTTCTAAGATTAATTTTAAGTTTCTAAGTTAATTTTGAATGGGCCTTACGTCTGGTCACAATGCATGCAAGGAGGTGGATTTTTTATCAATACTATGCACTAAATCACTGGCCTTATAGAACAGTTAATATTAGATACTAGTAACTTTATTTCTGTATGATTTATCCTGTACAATCTTAGTTATTCTGTGTTTACAGAAAGATAGAGCAAGCATTCCAATAAGTATAATACAGTGCTTGATTTGGCTGGGGTATATCAATAACACCCATACATAAATGTTTTCTAATTCATATAATTATAATAATCTGAGCTTATTAATTAATTCATGAAACAATGATCGAACTTGAATAAAAATGTACAGCCACCACAGCAATATGCTATTTGTACATCTAAAGAAAACATAAAAGATAGAAAATTCAACTAGTATGAATACATAATATTGCAATTAATTCAAATTGATTGATCAACAAGATACACAAGCTATGACAAGTTGGACCGTGAGCATACAGTTATCATTAATAATTAGCTTTTATATCAAAGTGAAGGTATAGAAATGTGTTCCAAATTAATTTAAAACTTTTATTTCATCTTGTATAATTAATTATGTACATATTTTGGGGAAAAAGCTGCACTGGGTAAATCGACTAACATTGCCATATATGGAGTAATAACTGAACCAAATAAGATCTTCTGAAAGCATAACCATCAGTCCCCCACTTATCAGGTCACATTGGAACACATTTCTGAAAACATTACATACAACTTACCACCACATGCTGAAGAGTAAATGTATGGCATGGCTTGACACGAGCCATGTAAAGATACCAAACACTAATGAGTAGCAGTTTTGGTAGGCTATGCATATCTATATTACATATGATAATATATATAATGTAGGTACACAATTGCTACACAATACATACATACATAAAGTACATATATTATACACACCACAGCAGGTGCTACTTCTTCGGTATGTCTCCAAGACTCAATGATAGATGGATGTACTTATGGTGTAAATCATCACTATTAATTAATAATAATTATTACGCTTATTTCACCTTTAAACAATTGCCACTGATAATATATATCAAGTTATTTTGCACAGCAATTGATAGGATTGCAATAGAAACAAGTCCATTTCACGTGCGGAGGTTTTTCTTTTGTTCCGACCCCCAGGAATGTTTCCTGCCTTCAGAAAATGCTTCAACTCTGGTTGAGTCAACAGGGTGTTAGCCGGAACATTATCCTCCTAGCTAAGAATGGAACGAACCTGAAACAAAATACAAAGCACATATTGTTAAAAAATCTTAAATGCAACATGTAGGGGTAGGCTAGCATATAGTAAAGAGTAAATGAAACTCAATTTGAAGTGGAAGGGACAAGAAAAATTCCACTTTTGATTACAGAACTTCGAAATACAAAAATGATATATACCGTATTTACTATTTACCTGAATCTAATACTATAATTATTTCAATTTTTTATAGTTAAAATATTGGGGGCCGTTTTAAATTCGCGAGTTAAGATTATGATTTTTTCCAGTTTAAAATTCTTGAAAATAGGGGTTCGTCTTACATTCAAGGTCGTCTTCTATTCCGGTAAATAGGGTAGGGGCCTATATATATAAAGATAAAAGTGTATATACATGCATTGTGTTAATTTTCTTTTAAACACGACATTTGAAATTTGAAATACATATTTACATAAAAAATTATTTTAATTAAAAAGTAAGAACATTTTACATTTTTTTTAAATTTCATTTAAAAAAAAGTAGGCTACTAAATAGGTAGGCACTGTAGTAAATAAAATCACTTCTAAGCTTCCTATTAGTGGTTTTCACTTGCTTAAATTTCATAATTATTCAAGTTATGTTGTCATACCCTTATTGTGATTTCATTAGCTAAGCCTTTTCATTTCATCCTTATAGTCGATTTACAGCTACGCGTTGCGAGCGAAGCGAAGGCGCGAGCTCCAATCAGTGGCCGAGTTTGCGTGAAACTATTAACTTCTTTGCTTGAAACTCGGCCGCTGATTGGAGCTCGCGCCCTCGCTTCGCTAGCAACGCGTAGCTGTAAACGTACCATTAATCTAAATTATTGTTAAGTCCAGCTCCATCTTTTTTTAGTATTCGAACACAAAATAGTTGGAAGTTCGAACAGTTTTTTAATATTCAATTCATATTCATTTTGAATTGGAAATCTGTTGTTTGCACACCCCTATGAACCAGTTATATTTTTTTAGACCAAAGTCTTCCTTTGAAGAATTAGATTATTTCTGTCCAGCTCTGAAGGCTTGCCCTCATTGACGTTTTCTAGTACTAGAAACATGCTTTGTGTGACGCGCTGATAAGCGTCATGTCCATGAACTTTCTGGCGAAAAGTTCTCAAAGCCATCGTCATTGTTCAATGTAAGAGATAGGCCTAAAGATAAAAGTGTAAAAACAACAATTAACAACAATACAAGAATGTGCACTGCAAACATTTTTCTAATTTTCAGATTATTCTTCCCGACATTGTTGAATACAATGTGCATTCCTAATAGGGCCGAGTCGTTTAAATGTGTAAACGCCCGCGCGAAAATATACGAGTACAAATATTCATAACCATTTAAACCATGACTTATACCCTGCCTGACCAATCCTCTCCCCCGGCACCCCCACCCAAAACCCAATTGAATTCACAGACTTTGTCGATGTCACAGCTCTTTGACGAGCCGACAAGGCATAGCTTAGTGTGTGGAGTCAAAATGACTGTGGACAGTTGGACACAAAGGTAGGGAATATAATCAACAATGAATATTATAAGAAATCAACCATGTTATTTCGTTGAACATGTTTTTTCGCGAACATTATCACATTTTTTTGTTATCATTTTGTGAACAGGAGGGGTGTTACGTTTAAACCCGAAATATTCGGAAAAATAAACGTTAACAAAATTAACTGTTTTCTCCCAGCCCTAGTCCCTAAGAATTTTCGTTGTCATTACGTATAGGGCCTAGTGTTTTCTACACGGTCCCCCACTGTTACTAACACTTATTGAAAGCAAGAGAAATGTAATTTTTGCCTTTAATACGGGATCAGATCGCGTTCATATTAGTACACTCGTGACCGGACAAAAATTTACTATAATATAGCCACCTCACATTTTGCCGTTAGTGTTTCAGAAAAATATTTTTCAGTAACTATGGAGTATGGATGGACCTATGGTGTGACGATTTTGCCACAAAACTATACACATTCAATACACATCGATGCTTGTTAATGTTCCAAATTTAACTTGATCGGACTTTCCATTCGACCGCTATCGAGGAGACATAAAAACAAAAAACTAACAGAACGAGTGCCTTAAAAGTAAAGTGGAGACGCTTGCTTCACTTGCGTATCAGCTTTAATTACCTTTGTGGGAGGCCTCAATTAGTTTACTTGCATCATAGTTTATGTTGTAGATCTACCTTTCTGTGAATGGTTTGTACTATGTAATTTGCATGTTGACAGTTGAAGCATGGAGGAGGGATTTAGTACCTTAATGACACGTTATTTGTTTCCTTGGGTTTTTTGCTTGGTCGCAGTCTGCATTTTCATTAGGCCATTTCATTGTCATGTCAATTTGGGATTTAGAGTAAGGTGTGCTCTTTGGCTATATAACTACTGATATAGGATAGGCTACTCACATGATTGTTGATGAAAGTCTTGATTAGTATGTAGGGGGATCACTTGCAGCAATTGCCTGGTGCCTTCTGTTGTCCTTCCGATTCAACAAGCCTTCGACCCTGGCCACTGGTTCCAGCACCTGCCACTTGCTCGTTCTTTGGGAGTTTCTTTGCTATAATAAACAAAGTACATTGTCACTATATTTATAGTTATTACAGAAAGTGCCCAATCCAATACACACCCTCATGCATTTATACCCGGGTTGCCAATTGTATGAAATTAAAAGAACACAATAACATCACTACTACAGCCATCAGCAGCTCACCAGCCACCCCAAGGCAGCTTTGTAGGGAGAAAATTACCTATTATATGGCAAAATGCTGAGTGTGAATGACTCAATGAGTCAATTTTGGCAAAAAATAAACTGCTACCTAAATAAATAGCTTGTCTACAGTCTGGCTGAAGTTCCAAAATATCACTTTTGCAAGCATTTGTTTTGCTACAGATCTCAAAATTCGATTTGTTTTCTCCGTTACCGGGGGGGGGGGGGGGGGGGGGGGGGCAAAGCAGACCCGCAGTCAGCGCTCGCGCTTCACCTGCATCATAACAAGTTCAAGCGTGTTGAGTATAATACTGTGACTATTCACATAAATTGTGTTTAACGCTAACTCAATACAAGTTGTATCCAACCCTTGCCAAGTCAATGTGTTGTCCACTTGCTACGTGGAAATTGAACTCACAAATAGGTGGCACTGAACAGCTGGGGTTTGTGGCAAAGCCCCAGCTGGAGACACTTTCGCTGAAGACAACATTTTAATTATTTAATTCCATAACGCCCTAAACTGTTGGTGAAAACTAGGGACGGGATAGTGTACAAGACGTTTACTGTTTTCATCTAAATATTAAATGCTTGGACCTGTGCAGGCTGCCCACACTGGGTTAAACTGCGTGCGACCGGCCACAGCCTCGACCGACGGCGCCGCTGAACCAACATCGCACATGAAATGCATGTGGACAGTGCACACACTAATTCGCATGCAAAATGTATTGCGTCGGCAAGTACGAATGTGTACACGCCTTTCAAAGAGAGAGGTTACACGTTTACTGCAGTACACGTTTCTGCCCATCCCTAGTTGCCAGCCATTGAAGGCCTGGATACCTAAAAAAAATCATATTCTCTCAAAAAGTACTATGGGGGATCTAAATACATACACGTACATTTAACTTGATACTGATGTACGACCAACATAGTTCTAGGCCTACTTATACTATTAAGTTTACAGTGCTGTAAGTTGTTAAATGTAATTATGGTGCTCAGGTAGAATGTAGAGGGCTTCCTTGCCAATCAATAAATGGGTGGAACAGACTGTTAATCCCTCTCCATGGGGTGATAGGTTGCCTACTAAATTTAGCCTGATAATACATACCAATTGCCAAGAATATTTCGTTGACATTCATAGCCGTTTTTGCTGATGTCTCCATAAACAGAAGTCCGTTTTCTTCGGCGTAAGCTTGAGCTTCATCATATTCCACCATTCTCTTGTTGGCAAGGTCTGCTTTGTTACCGGCCAGTGCAATTACAATATTTGGCGAGGCTTGTCTCTGCAATTCCTTAACCCACGTCTTAGCACGACCAAATGTGTCCTGGAAACAAAAGTAGGTAATTTTGCAACTCAAATGCCGAACATGAAGAACGTACTAAAAAGTAAATACGTACACGTTCTGTAAAGGCTAACCTGATTTGTAATATCGTAGACCACGATTGCTGCTTGAGCTCCTCTGTAGTACATAGGAGCAAGACTGTGGTACCTTTCTTGACCTGCAGTATCCCATATTTCAAACTTTACTGTTGTATCATCAAGACAGACTGTTTGTGTGAGAAATGCAGCTAGAATAAGGAAAACAGCTTTGTTAATACATCTTAGTAATGACTGATGACAAACCAACAGAAGCCGCAACTGTACTAGTAGGGCCTATCATAAAAAGGAGATATCTAGGCATATTTATATGGCTACAATTACAAAGCAGGCCTGCAGTGGTGTAGAGGTTACCAGGAGAAAAACAGACACAAGTAGGGCCTACACAAACAACACATGAACAGCAGCTGATGGTGACTCACAGAGCCAATTTAAAGTTTAGTTACCTTCCTTAATTCGTCCTTCATATACAGTACAACTCACTTGGTAGACCAACAGCTAAGGGCCAGTTTCACCAAACTTTAATCCGAAGATTTTCTGTTCATCGGATATATCAAAAATGGCGCCTGGTAGAAGTCACCATGCATTTTGTAGGTATGTAATTGTTTGTTGAAACCAATAGTAACCAATTCCGAGATTAGTAAATCGGCTGATTCAAAAGTTCGGTGAATTCGGACCTAAGCTATACACAAATTCCCATTGCATAAAAAAAAACTGTGGTATGGTCTGGTCACACATGCTGAAAGTAAATTATGCAAAATGTACAAGTTGCCAATTATCAACAGATTGAGAGATATGAAGGAAAGACAGTTGCAGAATACAACCCCCATCCCTCTATAGAGCAAGATAAGCTGCGTTCCAGAATTCATCTCACAGTCGCAAGTAATTTCGGATTACCTGCCGTAACATCAGGATAAAATTGGATGACACAACATAAAAGGGACACTTGTGGGATTTGTTTTGCTTAGTAAATGGAGGGAAATTTGCATTTGGAGAATACATTCATCGGAAAGAATATTTCTTTGTCAGAATCATTATCTAGTACCTAGGCCTAATTCCATCTATTCAATTCTAATATTAGTTTGCCATAAAAGCAATCAAACAACAATGTTAAAAGTAAATGAATTCAAACTCGTGCCACAAGTAATCTGAGAAATCTTGGTTAAAAAAGGTTGAGTTGGATGAGTATGGAATTAGCTTAGGCTACCTAATAACCATCCAGTATGAATATTTGATTTTTTGAACACTTGGATTACTGTTGGCTGAGCGAGATTTGTAATTCGATGAATTTTGAAACACAGGGGTAGTAATTGACTAGACAGTGCTTGGACCTATAGGCCAACCATACTACATGCATAACAACATAATATAGGCTATAGGTAGGGGTCATGATAGCATAGGTAGAGGTACCTATATGATAGGCCTACAGTATTGAACCTATGATGAGCAGGAACTGAACAATTTCAAAATGGACATCAGGGTGTAGGCCTACCTATAACAACTATAATTATGAGTACATGTATTATGATATGATCTGACTGGACTGGACTGTTCACTCACCCCCTATTGTACTTTCTTGGTATTCGTGAAACTGGCCCTTGACGAATCTTAAAACTAAGCTCGATTTCCCTACTGCTGACTCTCCAAGAAGTACAAGTTTAAATTGACAGATCTTGCCCTGAGTTGAACCATTAGGCCGTTGGGCACCACCACGATTGGCCATTCTGGAACCTGAAACAAACAAATCAAATTAGTATTTATTTAGGCTTACACCTATCTAAGAGAGTAGACCTAATGAATGACAGGAAAAAAAGCAAAAAAGACTTTTTGTTACATATAGGCCTAAATAGATTTTTAAGAGAAAATGCCAAAATTTAATAAACACTATGTAGGTAGGCCTACAGTAAAAAATTGGTATCTATTTGTAAATAATACTGAAATTTATATAACTGTTGAGCAGATTTGAATCATTTACCCGAATTCAGTTGACCTCAATAGGTTTGTTTGCTTGTCCAGCTAGTCAGCTATAAAGCAGAGAGAGGACAGAAACTAGCAGCAAATTGTGCATTCGTCTGTCTCATGATTCACAACTCTGCTCTCTGGTCGTTTGCCTGTAAAACATGCAGCTGCCAGAAAGCATAGAGAGCTTTTCTGCCAGCTGGCTGAGAAGCCAGCCAGCACCATAAAAATGGCAGGCAATAGAATTGGCGCGATGATTAAGGTTGATGAAAATCAAGAACCTATTATCGTACATGGACATTAGGTGTTTGTATTGTTTTGTTTAAGTTACTTTATTGATAAATTCTAAGATATTTTCTGAATGTCACTAGTCACTACTCACTTCACCTGTCTCACTAGCACAGAATAATGTATCATTACTTTGGCGTAGGCCTACTACTTCATGCCGTTTAATTGCAGTAGATAGGCCTACCGATTTCAGGTGTTCGCCTGTCTTTCAGAGATCAGCTGCTATTTGTGCCCGACATCCGGTTTGTATGCGCTGATATTTCGGTTATATCTAGCAGGTCCAAGTAAGACAGGTGAACGAACCTTATTCTAAATCATCCTCTCAGTGAAATAATTATCATTTCCCGAGTTACACAAATAAACATTAACTCATAAACATTAAACTCATCATTTGCATTATTGATTAAGAATTAGGATACATTGAATTTGAAATATTCTTATCTGAAGAACGCCGTGACCTAACACACAACAAGCACTTTACGTTCCCTAGACACCAATTAAAAGTCAAGAGTATATTGTAACAAATATGGAAAAGTAATTTTGTAATCTGTGAAAGCTGAAAACGATTCCTCAACTGACAAAGAAACTGGCACATAGAACATACACTTGTAGGCCTAAGCTATGTAAAACCACTGTGGGAAAGACAAAGGAAGATGACAAACCAGCTTGAGGTTAAATAACAAACTCGAGGAGGTCAATCTACTAAACTCAAATACCAACAGGTGTGCACTGCCACGGTAACTGCAACAATATTAATTCAGTGTCTAAGAAACAGACAGATTCAGTTTTCATTTTCAGTTTGCAATATCCTCTTGTTTAGCAGTCTCCTGCTAGGCCCACTTTAAATCACCGAGTAGAACGAAGAACATTGCAATCATGTATTAAAGCAGGCAATGAAATTTGAAAAAAGTTTTGAAAAAAATCAATCACACAAGTGATTGATTTTGGTTATCTCCCACAACAGCAAGTTCAACCTTCATGAATATTCCAGTTAGAGCAAGCCTAGTCAGTAGGGCAAGGCAACGTGCAACTGAGGTAACAGCCAAACTACAACAATGGAATAAATTAATTGAACTGGTGGACAAACAACCAGCTGTCCTTGAAGTAATATCTTTGCAAATAATGAGGAAAATTATTAGTTTTAAGGGCAAAGGGTAGTCTCTACGTCAAAAACCGCAGAAAATGTTCATTATTAAATAATATCTCAAGATTGCAACAAGAAAGCGAAAATCTAAATCAGCAGCGAACTTTGCTTTGGTAAGCCCTACAGATTGAATAAAATATTATAACCATTAGCGTAGTATTTTGGTTATAATTCGGTAATTAGTAATAAAATTAATTATTTATAAAAAAACATACTGATTATAATATAAGTCACGACTTAGCGCATTCAATGTGTAGGGCTTACTAAACCACAGTGCGCTGTTGATTAAGATTTTTGATTTCGATTTTTTTTGATTTTTGATTTTTGATTCTTGTGATATAAATTAAAAATGAAAATTTGTTGCGGTTTTTGACGTAGAGGTATCCTTCCCTGTTAACGATAGAAACTGCTCGCCAATTAAAGTTTATGTTCAGTAATGGACAGCAACTATCTGAAAGTTTATAAACGTTTTGAACGTTTGTTTTTTCCAACTTCAGAACTTCATATTTTTTGACAGCTCTTCTTTGTCTATTGGTTCAATTCATTTGTATCATTGTTGTGGTTTGGTGTTGTGCGTACCCTATTCCCGTTTAAATCCCAAGTGGCTGAACTCTGGCGGACAAATCGAGAACCAGTACAGCCGGGATTAGGCCATTATCACATTAGGTTCCGAACTAACAATTGCAAACGTAAACAATGAGCCAATAACTTTAATTATATATTTGTTTGTTGTCTTATTAGTTATTATTATTGAATTTATTTCCTAGTTGCACGATTTTAGGATTTTCAGCTGGTCAAGTGTGATTGGAGAATTGTAGACTGCGATTGCAATTGGCGACTCTAACCTACGATTCCAATTGCAGTGTGATATGGGCTTTAGCCGTGCGTTGTTTATCCCGGCTCGGACGGCCATGATTGTTGCGACGGTGGCGCGCCTACATCTCGGTTTAAAGGCGAATAGGTAGTTGTTGTTGTCAATGTCTACTTGGCCTAGGCCTGCTGTGTAATCTAGCCTTCAGTATTGTTGGAAACAATCTTCGGTTCTGTAATGGGAATGCCACTGTGCATTGTGCCTAGAACTGACTTCGGGCCTAAATATTAGAATTCGGTTCTTGTACGCAGGATACAGTTTTAATCCGGTTCCAAACCAATAAAAAAAAATTTAAAATAAAGAATAAAATAATTAACTATGAAACAGATTTTGTTATTTTTCATTACAGATCGATTAAGGAAAATTACGGACAAGTATTTTATGCAAGACGTGTGGCAAATCATACGGTGAAAATAAATGAATTAATTAATGAATGAATGAATAAATAAACTGGCTCCACTCAATTAAAGCAGTGCTCACAACGATTTACTAAAACTTTGCTAAGACTAACGAATAGTAGGCCTATAGGCCTAAGGTTTCATGTTTTGTGACATATCGAGCGGTGATTGGTTCGAGTGGGGATTGGTTGTTACTAAAAAAGTTGGATCTTAAATAAATAAATAAATAAAGTGGCTACACTCAATTAAAGCAGTGTCCACAACGATTTACTAAAACTTTACTAAGACTAACGAATAGTATAGGGCTAGGCCCAAGGTTTCATGTTTTGTGACATATCGAGCGGTGATTGGTTGTTACTGACATATCGAGTGGGGATTGGTTGTTACTAAGAAAGTTGGATCTTAGTCAACTTTCTTAATCACTGCCTGCCTAGTCTTAATTCTTAAGCATTGTGAACGGTAACATGTTAAATCATATACCTACTTCAACTCTCTTAAAAACCTTAATCGTTAAGCTGTAGGCCTATAGTCACTCGTTGTGAACCGAGCTTAAATAAGAAAGCTCATCCAATTCAAGGCGAATTACAAAGGAAAGTAGTAAACGTAAAACCCCCTTTCAATATTTTGTACTTAACTTTTGAACACAAAAATTTATCAGTTGAAATATCAGCTCCAGATCTCGATAGAACTGATTCCGATCTGGTTTCCGGGTACCCAAAGTAATTCCCAATTGTGTCAGAAGATAACACACACAAAAGTTTGGTAATAGGGCCTAGGGCCACTAGACTGTAACCGATTCTCGTTTTTAATGCCTTCTTCAAGAATAGGCCTAGCCTAGGCCTACTTCCACGAACATTTACCGGTCTTTACCATGAATAACAATATTGAGACATAATTAAAATGATTAAGAAATGAATACTTTACATTAAACCTTTGATTAATAACATTTGATCTTGAAAAAGGTAGGCTACGCCTAGGCCTAGTAAAAACAAGAATCAGTTACCGGTACAGTAAGTTTGTCCTTGTAGGCCTAGTTATTGTTAAGAGAATAGCCTAGGGCCCTAGGCCTAGTGCATTGGCTTTTAAGGGAGATAGACCTAAGCCTAGCGTTCTTCAAAAAGGCCAGTCTATATTTATTTTTAACGCATATAACAGCAAGGTCATCGTACTGCGACCACCCTTATAACATAACTCATAGGCCTAGCTAGGCCTAGGCTAGAACAGCAAAAGCTATGGAACCTAGGCCTAATTAAATTCTAAGGATGGGTTTTATACCTGGCCTAGGCCTAGGGCTACTAGTGTTAGACCCTAGGCCTAAGCCTAGGCCTATGCTCGGGAGTCCTTATTTTATAAGAGGTGATCTTTGCTGGCCTAATTATAAAATGTAATGTCGAGCTTAAGATAACTAAAGTCACGATAGACAAACCTACGCTTAGCCTCCGTTAGAGTGACGTTTACGACAAATGCCTTTTTGACAGTTCGTGCAAGTTGTGGACCAAGGCCTACCGAATGTCAAAACTGTCAAATTTGACTGCAAAGAAGATCGGAAAACTTTGTGGGATAAAGCCTAGACGTCACCACCCAAGGAAACTGTGTTCGAAACCTTGCATTTGAAACCTAGATCTAACATTAAAAGAGCATTACAAAACAGTTGTCAATGTTCTAGGAAGTGTTGCACTACACTACACAGCACCTCTTACGTGAAGCCCAGCGAATGATCAGAAACTACGTACCTTCTCCAAAGTACGTCGTACTCGGCCTAAATTAGATTGTACCCTGTCAAAGCCACTGTCCCCCGGTTTAGCTAAATCGGCAATAAATCGATCACTAGCCTTACTACAGAGAAAACTCTTGATTTATTGACAATGTACTTTTCAACACGAAGGCGGATTTCGTAGGCCTACAAGGTCCTTTGCTTTCTAGCACAACTTCACGCGCAGCACACCACCCCTACGAGACACATCACGACAAAGAAGTTCGTATTGGAGGCGTACTTTTATGACTAATAGATCGACATGTCTAGTGTGAATAATGTAGGCTGTTATTATTATTAAGGCAGATATAATGCAAATAACTTACGCTAGCGTTTTTCTCGACTAGAATACCTAATCACCGAAATATTTACATGAATGAAGAACTATTTTCACGACGTCATAAAACCGGATGTTAGCACTTGTTTTCTGCTACCGTGTTTTGCGAGATCTGTGATGACCTCACTGTTTGCCGCTATTATTCGAAATACAAATTCATCGTAGGCCTATATCGGTAGTACCGACGATTTTGTGTAGAAGCTTTCTCGCCGATCCGCTTGTAAGTCCACGTACCTTTACTAGAATTAGAATTGCACTCCAAGACTGTCAATGGGCCATAACTGTTCAAACCAATTGGGTCAACGCTGATATTATAATAAAATAAATAAATTCACATTTAGAGTCTATCCACTCAGTAAACTGATTTGCAGTGGGGGACTTCAATTTAAAGTGACTAAGTGCTCTAAGACTAAACCAACCCTGTAAACTTGGAACACCATCGGCAAGTGAGCGATAACCAATCAAAGATCGATATTTCAAATATGAAACGGATGAATCAGTGATTGGACAGTGCGAACACCTGCGGACAGATGCCAGAATCAACAAGGCCGATTCAGAACAACTTTGAATTTATTGAGTGCTTCGTTGCTAGGACGGCTTCAAAGTCAAATATTACTTTCGTTGCGTGTCCTATGTGAAATAGTACATGTGAAAAAGTGTCATGGAAATAAACAAATTCTGTCATCTATCTTTATTTCTTCCTGCCCCCCCCCCCCCCCGCAGGGGGCCTATTCAAGACCTCGGCTCTTCAGCTATCCAGTGAACCAACATGACCCGACGTCCCGGTTTTACCGGGATCGACCTGGGTTTTTTTAGGTCTGTCCCACTCCCAGTGTCCTGAAAATAGTTGTCGGGATGACAAAATGTCCCGGTTTTCAGAATTCAACCAATTATTTAAAAAGAAAAGAAAATAAATTTACATTTAGAGTCCACCCACTCAGTAAGGAAACTGATTTGCAGTGGGGGACTTTAAAGCGTCTAAACCAACCCTGAAGGCTCCGAAACCCATCGACGAGTGAGCGATAACCAATCAAAGATCGATATTTCAAATACGAAACATATGAATCAGTGATTGAACCTTGAATCAACAAGGCCAATTCAGAACAATATTGAGTGCTTCGTTGCTAGGACGGCTCCAAAGTCACTGTTTCCTTATTCTATAAGTTTTCAAATAAAAATTGACAACATTAATAACGAAGAAGAAATCCACCTCAGCAAGTAAGGTGATATATTTGAGTCAAGTTTATTATTATTATACAAAAAAAATAAAAAACGTAACCCTCTCATGTTCTAAAAATAAACGCAATAAGTTTTCTTTCAAATTTGTGTGATAAGTAATTTAGTAGTAGTAGGTTTTATTTCCATTTGTGGACAGTAGTACATTTCATTACATAGCTGTAACAATATTGACCCATCGAATCATAGAGATTTTTGTGATAAGGGTATTTGGAAATTTGGCTCCCATGTCAATGTCAGTAAGACATGTTGTTATTACAATGTAGATTACGACTCATAGAACAATGTAAATATAACATAATAGTAGGTCTATATCATTCCCAGGTCAGTTAAGACTCGATGATCTAGTCAATACAGGGCTAATAGTTACTAATAATTAAATGAATTTGATTATATGAATTTACATAATATTGTCAGAACATACATATTGAACCTTCCTACACCCCTAATGCACCGCGCAAGTACATGATCAAAATCTCCAAGTGTCCCGTTTTTTTGTTTTGGAATTATGGTCACCCTAACCCGTATCCTCCTTTCCAACTTCCCTGGCGCAAATTCTTCTATAATGTTTTATTTAAATCTACTGACATAATTCGTTCAATTCAGAAACTGTGTAACACTGAAACACAACCTCCCCACACAACTGTCCTGGTAGGGACATGGGTTCGAAATCTGCATGAGGCATGGTTTTTTGTATTGTCAATCACTTTCCAATTCCACCTCATATTGTCTCGCAAATTTTGCAATAACACATAAAGCAACAAGAATCACATGTCATTCACACCCCCCTTCTGTCTTCAACGAAGCCCCCCCTCCCCCCCTCCTCACACACAAAAAACTGGCTCAATACCTACATATTTTTACAGAGAAGTGCAGAAAGAATTGAACGAGTGGATAAGAAAATAGGGTCTGGCATGTAAGCGAAGAAAAGAATTTTCACAACCAAGCACTCAATCATTTTCACAACCATCATCATTGGGTTTGATGCCATCATACCCTGCCACATATTTTCCTCCATTTTAAATCAGTTTTATTTTTGGACAGAGGAGAAGCAAGCCAGGAAGAATTACATAGGAAATTTCGTAACAACTATAGCTGTCCAAATTGAATCAGAAATCACGAGACCAATCACTTTACAGAGGGTTAACTTGCTACCAATAAGCCAGAAAAATAATAGAAGAAATCCCAAGAAAGGTTTCGATTGATTTCATCTGTCATTATAGCTCCATTATAATCATTATGCACGTGACCCGACACAACCTTACAGAAGCTTTCGTCATAAACGTGTAGTTAGTGGCCGACCAACGACCCCCAATTTAAAATACTGATCACTGGTTGGACACGAGTACCTCGTCCATGACGGAAGCATTTGCAAGGTTGTTTCGGGACATGTAGAGAGAGCAGGATGTCTATCTACTTAAACTTTACTCACACCTTTTTTTAATGTTATTTCAGAACCAATTGATAAGTAGCCAAAAAGTTTAATGAATTCTTTGTCACAGCGGCAGAAAAAATAGTCACAAGTAGGACCCCTCTCCCGGTGGATTTAGCATCACAAAATCTTGACTTACGCCAATCTCCTCAAAACATTGAAGAACAACTAATCTCAATGCTCTTTTCTCGGGAACCCATTACAGGGTTAGAGGTCATCAAAGTGGCAAGGAGTCTGGGCTCACTCTTTCTGCAGGAGTAGATGAAATACCTAACTGTGTTATGGTGTATCCCCAAATGCTCTAGGCCTGTTGCTGAGGTTCTGGCTACTATGTTCAACTCATCCATTAAACCGGGAGTTTTCCCTACAACATTGAAAGATTGCCTGGTAACCCATATACATAAGAAGGACTGCAAGTTGGTGATCAGCAACTACCGGTACCGTCTTATTTCCCTGGTAACATCCCTCTCTAAAGTTTGTGAAAAGCTTGTTAAAGCTAGGATTATGTATCATCTGAAAATGAATCAGCTCTTCATCGTTAGTCAGTATGGCTTTCGTCAAGACCGGTCTACTACCTCAGCGCTGTACGATTTTATTGAGACATGTTGAAGGCATTTAACTGCGTCAAACGTCAACCACAGAAAACTGGTCAGTAAGCTGGAGGTCCTGGGTTTCCCAGATAATATACTAAACTGAGTGACATCCTACTTGGAAAACAGAGGGCAGCCAGTCCAAGTGAGAGATATTGTTGATGGTAGAACTATGCTGGTTAGATCCGAAAGGATGAAGATTACCTCGGGGGTACCACAGGGGACGGGACTGGGGCCAACGTTCTTCCTAGTTTATGTAAATGATGTTCACCCCAGCACTCCGAGATGCTAAGTTTAGTTTACATGTATGTCGATAACTTCACCTACCTGTGTTGGGGAAATACATCTGTGACGTCATCAAAGCTGCACAAGTGGAACTTGACAAGGAATCAGCATGGCTTCATGAAAACCAGCTTGCCATGAATGCTAAGAAGACGACCGCAATCCTTTTCAGTCTCTGTCCCAGAAAGATAGACAAGCTAAACCTTTATATTGAAGATCACCCCCCTGCCTGACGCAGATTGTGCATCCTCCCTCATACATATGATACATATTATATTATATGTTATATAACATATTGCTATGTTATATTATGAATGAAATGCAGGAAGGTGTTGGGTTTGTTAGCGGGACACATGGTGGCCCATACCCCACTACACGATAACATTCGCATTCTGTGCTGGGCGGTACACCATGTGTGTCTGTAAGATTTTCACATGCCCTTGTTGGCGCTATGATGTGCAACTCAATGACTTCTATTTCAATCTCGAGGAAAGCAAATAGTTAAGAAGTTATTCGAATCGCAAGCCAAGAGGTTTGCGCTTTTTCATGCGATGCACAGCTGGACAAGAGGGAGTTATACACTGCCGCACGCAATGTGTTGAATCAGGCTTAAACTAAATTTTACGAAGCAAATTGTGTGACAAACAAACACTGCGATAAGTGATAGCCAGTATCCTGCATGTAGCATTGTTGCTAACCCCCTCCCCCATCCTATTCCCACCAGCTGACAAACATTATTGCCAGCCAGCAACGAGTGCTTGTGACTAAGAACATTATTTCAAGAATAAAGGCATGGTGGTCAGTACGACCGTATCAAAGGGAAAAGTTTCAATACCACTTACTCGTGCATACCACTATTGAAAAGTGCTGCATGTTTGAAAGTCGGCTATTTCGATTTAAATGCGTTAGAATTCATAGTTGTCCCCTACACCTAGGGGCGCCCATTGTTACCAAGGTAACAATTGTTTGCATGTTATTTCCCATCAGGGAAACAAAGCCATAGCAACAATGGGCGCCCCTTGGTGTAGGGGCCGACTATGAATTCCAACCTCACCAACCCTTATTTCTACTCGTTAGCTCGCAACATGCGAGTGACATTTACTAGGTTGGGAGTATAAACTTTGTTATATTTGCGAAGACTTTCTGGCTGCACGCAGAAATGTGTCCACTGTCCAATATACCAGGATGAAATTGACCACATTTCAAAGGCATTTTCAAGACATTTAGAGAATTCTGGGTACAAACTTTTTGCCTCCCGTGGGGTTCTGCCCCAAATCGTTCATGATGTGAAACTTTCACCATGTTATTGTTAAGAATGCCCCCCCCCCCCCCCCCCCCCCATAATAAACTGATGAACTACCAATTTGTTCCCAGCAAAAATAATTAGTATTCAAATAGCTATACCAATGTAACAAAATATTTTGTTCAAATTTTACTGGGCTTTTTTTTTTGAGCTTTGGCTGCCTGGAAGAGTAAATTGAAATTCAATAGTTTGTCAATCCAAAAAAGGTTTGCATTCCTGAGCTAGGCTGAAAATTGTGGACCAATGCAAGAAGCCTTACATCGGTTAAGTTAATTTCTCTTAGTTATGCCCTTGCATATTCTGATAGAGACAACAGTCTGTGTTCTTCAACTCATTGAGATTATTTCCTGCTGGTTTGGCATTTGTGTTGTTGACGAACATTACATGGTACAGCGTTTCATTTACTCCTTTAAAATTTTCTAAATGAATAACATCCTTGTACGTTCCTACATTTCACTCATTATCTTTTCTGTGCCGGTATTAAAAACATTCTTTTTCTTGGTAAAGACTAAAGACATTTATTGATCAAGTCTGTAGTTCCTTTAATGTAAGATCAATATGCTAAATCAATACACAGTATTTTAATAATTTGTAATCTTGTATTATAAATGCATTTTATATTGATTTTGTATTGATAGGCCTCCCTTGATATATAGTCACTTGAGGGAATATGTACAATTTTTCGACATTGTATGAAATAAACTAAGAAATAACGGATTCATGGCTTACGGTGAAGTAGGCTTAACTTACTCTATGGGGCAATATAAAAAATTGCAGGAATGAAATGATGAACAATTAGTTTTGTTGCAGAGACTGACCTACAGTTGTTGAATAGTAACATTAAAGGTAACACCAATTAAAAAGCAACTGTGATAATGGAATCAAGCAATGAATGACCACCAGAAAAGAATCAGTAGGTCAATGGGCATTCACACTAAATTATTACGCAGTTGGGGGAAGGGGGGGGGGGGGAGGGGGTTTACTAGATGATTTTATCACCCAGGAGCACACTACATTGGAGAGAGCAATTGTCTGTCAGCTGTCACTCACTGCTCAAGCAAGAGATAACATTCATTTTTGTTTTATTTATTTAGTCTTGCACTATATTACAAATTGTAATCATAACCATCAAGTTTCATAAGCTTATTGATAAGATTGATTTTTCGTCTCAGTAATGTTAAAGTAGAAAATTACCTGGTGGTCCTATTACTTTATCTTCTTTTCTTGTACCCTTGAATTGACATCTCATGTAATCATGTATTTTCTGGTAAGCCAGTAGAGATAGGACTCCTGTTCCCTCCGATCCATGCCACCCGGCATTTTGTCCCTTTCATCCTTTACATATGTACACTCAAAGAGATGCCTCCTGTCTTGTACTCCGACCCCACACTACATATGCTGGATTCGAAAACCCCAACCGTATGTAGATGCTTGGCAAGCAGGTCATGTCCAGTCTGGAGCCGGAATTGGGCCGTCTCTATTCTTCTGCTGTAGCACTTGTGTTTGCCTGCAGGCCTTGAAACAGTATACTGTTGCCATGATTTATTCTGGCCCTTCTCTTGCCATCCCTTACAGACCACTTTGCTTGTTGATGCATGTAGATGAGATTTAATGGCTTTATGCGACAGTTTATTTCTTTAATGCTAACTTATAATTAACACTGCGGTACTTCAATTCGTTATAAACTTCATTTTAAAAATAAATATTTAATTAAAGTACAGTATTATGGACCAGTTTTACTACACTGTTAATCTCCAATTAGCCAATAACAAAACATGGCAACTGTCATGCACTTTAAATGCACAGTAAGGTTTGTTAAACCATGGTTACCAAACCAAGATTACCTAGATTACTAAATCAGGGCTTTTAGTAAATTTCGGACCTATGACTGGTTTTCTTGCAAGATTTTCAAGAAATACATTGTTAACAATTATATTAAAAAATACCTATATCTTGTTTATCTAATGTAAGCCTAATGTTGTACTGTAAATGCCTATCTATGAACAGTAAAACAGCTAAATTTAATAAAAATTACAAGTTTATTATTCAAAAATTCAGTGTTGTCCTGTTGTCCAGGCCATCAAGAATTGTACTGTTTTTATTTATTATGATATATGCTTTAATGTAACCCTTAAACATAAAAAGAGAGAGGGGGGGGGGATGGACCCGATTTTCTGGGGCAAAAAAAATGGGTTCTCTATTTAAGTGGGCTTGACTGTATGTAGTCATTATATGTGTTGAAACCCGTAGGAAAACTTCCTACGTTTTCTGTTATACCACCTACTACAACACACATACTAAACACTAGTGAGCTGAATAAGAATCTCTCTGTCGCATTGTATGTGTGTACCCTATTATTATCAATAATCTACTACCTTGCGAAGCACTAACATCAACAATTCAAATGATGCACAGGTAGTTTTATTTCATTCGAAGGCCCTATGTTCAGAGTCACACCGACTCATTTTATATGGACGCCACCAAACCATTATAGGTAGGCTACATTTGCATTTTCCAGAAACCATAGTACGACTACACATTTGTTGTTAGTCAGCACTGGTACAAGCATTGTTTTTCTCTCATCATCTGCTGGTCTTCTTTTTCTTGTGTTTAGGTGCTGAAACAACACTGGCTTTCTTTTTCTTCAGAGATTTACTAGCAATCTTTTTTTTTCTTGTCTGCCTTCCCTTTTCAGTTTTTTTAGACTTCTTTGATCGATGATGGCCATCATTGCTGTCCTCCGACTCCGAGCTCGAGCTTGAACTAGAATCTAAACAAACAAACGTTTTGATGTACAGTACATGGTAATGGTTGGTACATGCATTACATACCATGCTAGGGTTACCAACTCTTCTGTCTTTTCCTGGAAATCCTATTTTTCACTATCATGTCCCGCTTCTCGAACTATCTTTACAATAGAAATACTTTTCACGTATTTTCACCATTTGTGAACAAAACGATGTTTAATTGTTTAAAAACAGAAAATTTCGGAAATATCTTAACCACGGAAGAAGACGAAAGGCAAGAAACAGAGGCGTGTTTACCAAAAGAAGTAGGAGAAGGTCTACACGCACATTGATTAGAACAGAAAGATATACCATGTAGCTTAGATAGATATTTATTTAGTCAATTATTTTTTTATCGATACGATATGGATTTTCATATTGTTTGACATGCCTAATAAGTAATAAATAAATACTGTAATAACATGAGGGAAGGTTGCATATAACAAATTATTGCAAACCCCTCTTTAGGCTACTCGTATTTTTGGATTGTAGACCTAAGTGGCAATGTACAGAAAATCATTGATTGAACACATAGGTGTGCGCACCGGCCCGGTTTCAGCCGGGTCTAACTGGAATGTCCAATGTAGGGACTATCAACTTTGGCAACTGTAACTATTAGACCCAAAAAAACTTGTACTAAACCCTCACAAAGCAATTAGCAGAACACACAAAATAGTTGCAATTTGATATGAACATATATATAATATTTGCTGTGCCAAACATGATATCAGACTAATCAGACTATCAGACTAAGTGATTTACTTTTTTGCAAACCCAAAGTGGTGAGGGAGTAATTTCAAATCTGACCATCGTGAAAACAAAACCAAAAACAAAGGCTCAGAAATCAGAATAGACTTGATTTTTAATAACACCTAATAATAAATAATGATGATTGAAGACAAATTAATATTTTTGAGCAAGAGCTAGCCGGGAGTAGTATGCTTACTATGTTTAGTTAGATCAACAACCAGTGACAGAGTGGTACCTGGCCCCTAATAATTAATGGTAATGAGTTAATGACTAATGGTGGTCCACTGGTGTACATAACATGGAATAAAAAATATTCTGGTAACTAGGTACTGAGATAAGATAACATGTGTGTGAAAAACCATTGTTTGAACTCTAAATGAAGAAAGAAGCATACAGTACAAGAATTGGTTCTTGTTAGTATGAACTATGAAGTGAATGAAACATAGTACGGTACTACTATTTCCTTACAGTTAGAATCTGGGTGAATGTTGCAGCAGCTATTATAAGAGTCAGTCTACTGTCTACAAGTGTTCTCTTCAAGCCCAAACCACTACCATTTTGAAAGGCTACTCTTAAAAAAAAAAAAAACTTTGCCTTATTTTAAATAAGATTTTGGAAGTGCCTTATTTAGTAATAATACGTACATAGTAATAAGCAATGTTGGGTGAGTTCCCAAACAAATGAACCTAGTTCCAGTTCCTGTTCCTCCTAAGAAAAACAGAACTTTTTCTAATTCCAAGAACTACTCTAAAAGAAAAGGAACTAAAGTGTTGCTAAGTTCCTTTCAAAATGGAACTTAGTAGTTTCTAAAGAGTTCCTTTCTGAAACAACCATTTTCCTTTCGATCTTTCCAAGCAAGTTGATGCTTAGTATCTAGCTTTAGGCCTATGCATAAAACCAAGGGTTTGCAAAGAACGCATACAAATGGTTAAGATTTGGAGGAATCAAAATTAGGATTCATGATTGTTTTAATAATCTGAGTGAAACAATGGAATTAGATAGCTCGTCTATGTCATTTGTAAGTACTGTAAAGTACGTTTTGGTTCTTTCATCCTTCAAGTTTGTACAGTCAAGTTAAAATAAAAGGAACTTGTAAAAATAAGTTACAGTTTACAGTTCCTGGAAAATTGGAACTATGGCATTCCACAGTTTCTGGCTTGAAAAAAGGAACTGTAGGTAAAAGGAACTGTGTGTGTGTGTGTGTTGTTCCTTAAAAAGAAACACGTTTCTAGGAACGGAACTAAAAAAATCTGTTCCTACCCAACTCAACACTGGTAATAAGCTGGTAGAAGAAAAAAGTCAAGAAAAAAGCATTAGATTAGTGACTACTTACTAGTGAGAGTAAGTAGGCTAGAAACACGAAATAAAGGATCAGTTAGGCCTATGACAGTAGATGCCAATCAGCTGGAATAGTATGGAATCCTTAGGCCTACATTATATACTACAAAAGAAAGGATCAAATTAAAATTCATTGAAAGCAACGATGCCCGGAAAGTGGAGCAACTACTAACCTGAACTGCTGTCCGAGGAGGAACTACTACTGGAGCTAGAGTCGGAACTCGACGATCCACTCGACACTTGCAGAGTTTCAGCTATCTTGGGTACAACTGAAACTTTAGGCTGAGACTTCAAATGTTCTCGTAGCTCATCTCTGCAAAAAGCCATTTACCGGTACTCAATTAGTCATTCATTGTAGCTAAACAAATGCCATAGGCATAGGCCTAAAGGCTGGATGGAAACTAGTTTTGTTAGGCCTAAGTAGGCTAGTTGGGAATACTAAATTTTACATTATTCAGTAATAAATAATGATTTTTAAACAAGTCACATAAAAAATGATATTCTTCTTCTTCTTCTTAAATGCCCATATAATTGGGTACTATACCTAATTGTTTGTATATTACATATTATAATTGTGGGTAAGTATAGGCCTACTAACTAGTAATTACTATAATACAACTATGTAATGAAGTGAATAAAACAATGCAATAGCCTACAGTACACCATCATGATGAAAAATTTCACAAATTAATAATTATCCTTGTAGGCCAACGAGAAATCTAGAAATTGTAACCAATTGTAAGGTTCTGTGCCAGTTTATGGCAAATTCTCTTTCTCTAGGCACTAATACTATACTATTACGTACATATGTAATAGGAGAAACTCGACAAAATTTTGATCAATAAGATAATAGAATACAAAACGAAAACTTACGTAAGCCCGCCTAATCCAATCGAGGTGAAGAAGTTGATGGCAAATCGGGTGTTCTTCGGGTCGTCTCTGGGAAATAAACCATCAAATGCTGCTTGAAGAGTGCTGAAATGAAGAAAAGCCAAAGAAATTAATTTGAGTGACTTGTTGTCTCTCTCAACTAGAGATGCCCAATAAAAATTGGGTAGGGCCTACCAGTGGCAGAAAATAAGTATCAAAAGACCAATGATAATACGTTATTACCTGTATTCATCGTTCCTCCACTGATCATTTTCCTCTACCCATCATCATTTTTAACACGTCCTGACGTCAAAGCCATTGAAACAATGTTAAATTTTCCTCCATTGATCGTTCTTCTATTGATCGTTTTCCTTTATCTATCATCATTTTTAACAGTCCCTACTCCCTATACAGCAAAAGTATAGTATTTTTCCCTCTAGCGATAGTTTTTTTACTTTCGATCGTCGAAACGTTGCGAAGTGTTCAGATTCAGATTTCAGATCATTTTTATTCTCTAACATATACAATATGGTTGATACATTAGAGAAGATTAGAAAATAAATTGTCATGAACCATCAACCATTATTACTAAAGCTGGGATTTCACTCGCGGATTGCGCGGCGTGGCGTGGCGCGGATTCAGATTTCAGCCAATCAGAGTGCTCTATTCCCCGGCCGAGGATCCCGTGGATTTCTATCCGAGGATTGAAAATATTCAATATTTCAGACGGCGAACTCCACGCTCGGCTTGACGTCACTTTGAATGACCAATAAAAAATTGGGATTACGACAACAAACAAATGACTGAAGACTTTGCCGAAAGATTATTGTTGGCTGTCGAAAAGAGAGAAATCGTGTATAATATATTCCACAAACACTATAAAAGTAATGTTTTGCGTGTTCAAGCGTGGAAGGACGTGGCGAAACATTGTAACAACACAGGTAAGCAAAACGCCTAGGCCTAGGCTAGGCCTAGGGCCCTAGGCCTAGGCCACAGATAGCGCATCGTGCAATCTGCAAGTGAAATGGCTGGCAAGGAGAATCCGCGCCACGCCAAGCCACGCCGCGCCGAGCACATCCTCGACTGAAATCGCAGCTTATCTAATACTGCTAGTGTTGGCAATTTTCAGAAAATTTTGATTTGTTGAAAATTCCATGAAAATTCTCATGAAAATACCCATGAAAATTTTCAATAAAAAAATATTTAGTGTTATCATATAACTTAATGTTTGTACTTTAAAAAATGGGTTTTATATTAAACTTAAACTTACTGGTAATGTGTCTGTATTGAAAAGCAACTCATTAAACTATTTGGGGGGGGGGGGGGGGGGGGCTGTTGGGACGGAAAAATATCCAGGTAGGCCTATATGAATTGGGACACGGTGAAAAAGTTTATAGAATGAAATACAAATTTACATACCCATCTTTGACTCTTTCATTTAGTTTAGTGAGGCCCATGTATTCAGAGAGTTCTTGGAAGAGAATCTTGATAAAAATTCGACTCGAACTTGTTGTCTCCTCTTCATTGAGGTGGATCAAGGACAACACTTCCCAAGAGATGGCGTCCGTGAAGAGAAGGTGAGCAAAAAACTTGGCCACGTTGCGAAGCTTGTTTGTGTCCAATCTATGTATTGTGTCATACGTATTTCGGAAAATCTGCTGAAATGGAGGTATGAATATCTTGTTTATCTGACAGAATCGCTGAGACAAGAGACCATAAAACTTTTCATATGTTCGCTGCTCAGCACAACAGTCCAAGAACATATGGCATAACTCTATTTCTTGGCCTGGCTTTAATTCCATGCGCATTAACTTGTGTGCACACTCTTCAAAGTCCAAACTAGAGTGAATGGTGAGATAAATTGTACGTCGTAAAGCTATTAGATTGGTCTCGGTGTTATCAATAATAGTGCCTTCTTTATTTTCTTCTTCGTTTTCACTCTCTTCCTCGGAGCCCCCTTCACTTCCAGAATCACTTCCAGACTCATTACTGTCTTCATCCAAGATCTCATGTTTGAGAACTTTGTATTTTGCTTCATTCTCTTCAAATTCTGGATCGAATTTGAATACATCTGCAATGATAAAAAAAAAAACATAAGCTCTGCATGTTCCAACACTATTTACTATGAAACTAGCTTAAAGGTCGAGCAAAGGTTTCGAAAACCTTCTGATATGTTTATAATATAAGGAATCACAGTACCGGTCGGTAGCCTACGGTATTGGAGTAAGTTTGTAAACACACAGTTTGCATGGGGTGTGGTTGTGGATCCCCAAAACATGAGTATCTACATGAAAGTGAGTTGTTTATTAAGTGTAGGCCTAACTAATGTCATGTAGGCCTACATAATATCTGTTTCAAATAAGAAGGGTTGAGTCCGACATTGTATGGGTTTTCCTGTTTGCTGGTAATAATTTTCTCCTGCTTGGCGCGACTTGCCGCAGCATCACTGGCATTATTATTCTTGTTCTCGGTCAGGCATGTGGCCTTTCATAAGCCTACATTACTTAGGCCTACATGACCAATGATTGAAGATGTAAAAACAAGAAAAACACTCAACGTTATTAAAAAGCCTGTTCACCTCTTTAGCAAGTTGTTCTCTATGTATAGTTTAACCCTAAACACCAATGTTTGGGTGTATATCACGCAGCCTATACCATCAGGTGTCCTTTGTTTATTCGCGCAACTTGCTGTTCGAGGTGGACGTTCTACGTGATGCGACCCATGCTGCCAACTCTGCGCTGCGTCTCCAGCAGGCATTGGAAAGAGGGGTGGTACTGAAGATGCGTGGTTGGCTGAAGACATCAATGGAGGGAGAGAACGTTGTCTGACGAGATACTTTGTTCAAATGAAAGTGGTGCAGAAGGCGCGTGGTCAAGCGGATAGATACAAGATTTGTAACAACTCCCGGAAATGTGTTTATATTTCTCTTCAATTTGTGAAATGATAATAGTATTTGTCAAGATAAGGAATATAATTATAATAGTTTTGTCAAATTAAGAAATAAAGTTACTTGCGCCGAACAGGTTTTCAAAAAGACCTCAAGTAAAATTTCACAAACTTACGTTTGTTTGATACATCTTGGTGAAAATTCTTATTGTTACAGGTATGTCGTTACATAAGACTACGACATAAAACGTACTTTGTGACGTATTTGTGTTAATTTCTATTTGACCTGCCATTTTATGTATTGCTATAATGTGAAGAATGAAACGATTTCATTGGTAGGGGACGGAAAATTTGAAACGACTATACACGTGCGCTTGGCCGGATACTTTTCGCCCAACCCTCCAGATGCGTGAAGCAAGGTCACACCACACTCGGGGGTACGGTATTGCCAAACGTACAACGTCGAGTACAATTCATAAAACATTTAACCACTACCTAATTACGTGGAACTCGAATCATTTTTGGTGAAACTGTTGTTCTATATAGGCCTAATACCAACTTGGGTGCCAAGGTACACATTGAAGCAAGAGGTGAACGAACACTTTAATTATTAGGCCTAGGCCTATGCTTGCAAAATTTGAAACGTCTTTAAAATTATCAAACAAATTCTCACATGTGAAGCCAAGGATATCGGTAGGACTTACTTCTTGGTTTTAAGAATAAAACATGTAACCTTTAGATTAGGAAAGGGTGGGACAAACCTAATTAATCTTAATTAATTGCTCGATTAATGACTAATTAATTCAATTTTAACAGTGGTTATAAAAGATTGCTGATTAATGATTATGAAAGGTCTACTTACTGAGTATATCTTCGGGATCTTTTACATCTTCCAATGTAAGGAGATGTGTGAACTGGTCCTCCTCATCCACAAGATCCAATTCATCTAAAATAGCTTTGTGATCTCGGAAATTGTCTTTTCTTACTTGGAACATTACCTCAATCATGTACTGTACTCGTTTGTCCAAGTGTCCTTCGTGTAGAATATTACGAAGCATCTCAAAAATGGCATGAAGACCTTTATTCGATACTTCCATTAGTTTCATACCACATTCTTTAAGAAAAGCGATAGCAACTTCAACCGAATCATCAGTAGGGCTTTCAACAAGAAGTGTAAGTATCTCCAATGCCAGTATCTCATGTGACACCCTTTGATTTACTAAATGAGCAATGAAGGATGCCGCCGAAATGCAGATACTCTTGTCGTTTCGTTTGAATCCTCTCTTGAACTGGATAATGAGGCGCCTTAGTAAGAGTTCACTAATGTTTGGGAACTTACTGTTGATGACCGACACAAGTGCAGCATACACATGAGTGAAAGTAGGAGAAGCTGCTTGAGCTTGGATGATTGAACGGCATAATAGGCCACGGCCCCTAACCACATTTTCCTTAAGCAATTCTCGAACAATAATGCCAATATTTGCCGTGTTTACTTTATTGATATGGCCATGAATAGACTTCTTTAGAGCTTCCCAAGACAGCCGTTGATATGCAGCACTTGATTTGTCAGTAATTTGAGCTTGCATCATCCGCAGCCGTGCTGGAGGGATATAAGCACCTCCTGTTTTAGTAGTAAGCATGTCCAGATTTTTCTTTTGTCTTGGTGCTGGGGGTGGAACGTTATCATTTTTAACCGACGATTCGCTTGAGCGTACGTTGACAGTACCTACACTTTCTCTTGTCTTTTGTTCATTTCTGTGATGGACAGTTGCGTTTTGATCGTCATCGTCCTGTCGTTTTCTCTTATGATTTTCCTTATCATCTAGTGGCCTACTTCTTGATGAATACTCTCCATAATATCGTGATCCAACTGGCTCCACTTTATCATTAACAGGATATTTGCTCCAATATCGATCACTGTTTGTTGGCTTAGAAGGTCTACTTACATTATGCGAGTCTGAATCTCCTCTGCCCCAATACCTCCTATGGTCTGGTGGAGTTTGATTGGACTTGTGTGCACCCTCCTCACTGGAATGGCGGCGACTGATTGGTGAATGACTGGATTGTCGGGGTTCGTCAACTTCACCAGATAAGTGCCTGTGCTTTGTTTTATTATGTAGTGAATAATCATCTTGCTTCTCATTGTATTCCTCAGAATACGTTTTTTTATATTTCTCCAATCTCTCGCGAGATCTAGGTTTACGTCCAGACTTAGGTCTTTGTGGGCTAGGCCTAGGGCTCTGCCTTGGTCCACTTTCTTCCTCGTCCTTAGATTCACGTCTTCTTTTAGATTCTCTGTGTTTACCTTCTTTTCTTGTCATATTGTCATCCTCGACCGATTGGCTACGCGATCGATCTTCTGTAGATCTAGGGCTAGGTCTACGCCTAGGCCTAGTCTTCCTTTGTAATTCTTTGCTAGACTTGGAACTAGGGCTAGACCTCGTCCTACTATCATGCTTTGTTCTAGGCCTACCACTCATACTGAACTGAAAGATGGGACAAGCCTAAGGCAGACTAGCCTAGGCCTAGGCCTATGCCTAGGGCTAGGTGACTAGCTCAAGTCTAGCCTGGATTTAGGCCTATCGTTGCACGACAAATCAAACACCTTACTAGAGCTTAGGCAATCACAGAAACTCAACTAATAAACTAACAAATCTCAGACATAAGAACACTTTGAATATTGTTAGAAGTCAATTCGATACCGATACAATTAAAAGTAAGGTTATGTTACAACAACTGACGACTTGTCAACCCACAGCCTGCTGAGCGGTGCTGTTGGGAGAGGAAAGGATAATCCGTTGTCAGGCTTCGCGCTTCGTTCGCTAGGCGGTGCTGATCAAGTACACGACGTTGGCGCGCTATCAACAAATACCTCTATCAACAAAGCAAACAACCCACTGCTCGAAGCTTTGCACGAAAACTTGTCAAAAAGCTCGCGGCAGGGTCTGTCGATCCCCTCGCGGAGGTTCGGTAAACCTGGGAGTTCAACGAGCCCCCGCCAGGGGATTTATGGACCTTGAACTCGAGGATGCTTGGCGCGCGCTCGGTGGCCAGCCGAGGTTGCTAGTGTGCGAACTGCGAACTACCCGACCACCCAAAAAAGATACATTTCTATTCCCACGATTATCGTGGCCCGATAATCGTGGGAATAGTTTTCCAACTAAGCGGAAGCTATTTCCACGAGTGGCGCGTGGACCTAAAAATCGTGCCACGGAACTCGTGCCAATAGCTGACGCGAAGCAAAAGCTATTTCCACGATCTGGCCACGTGGCGGGTTATCAGTAATGTCACGTGACTTTACGTCACTCGGTTAGAGTTTTCAACCCGAGTAAACGAAAGCGTTTCGGAGAAGGGTTTGTTTGCAAATGGATGCCGTGCCATTGAGTGGTATTTTAAACACAATGGCCGTGCGCTTGCATAGCTAAACCTAACCTTCAAATTTTTTTTAATTTTTTTTTAATGCCTGATGTACTTACTTTCTACGTGAAATTCATTAATAGCCTACTCAAAAACACAGTTTTGCGCCCAAATATCCACATGCATCATCCACAGCCACTTTTAACACCACCATCAAAATCATAACATTTTGAATTTTCCGCCCAAACCTAACTTACCCTGCTCCCGAGGCAGGTCACTTTTTTGGTGATCGGGTCCGAAAACCGGGTTACTCTGGCATAGTTGCCGAACGCACCAGAGTAACCTGCTACTGATCGGGTTTGGTTTGCGGACTGACAGATTGCTCTGGCGAGGTAAACGAAAGCGGCTTAAGTTCGCGTTCATAAAACTGACTAGCCGCAACAGATTTCTCTCATTGGCCGACAGTAAGAATGCTGCTCTCCGATTGGCTGTGACTAAGGCCCGAATGCATAGTTCAGACTCAAGCCTTCCTCAACTCAGCCTCTCCTCAGCCTCGCCCAACCACCAATCACGGAGCGGCATTGCCGTGTAGACGCGGCTCTGTGATTGGTGGCAGGTGATGCTGAGGAGAGGCTGTTGAGGAGGACTTGAGTGTGAACTATGCATTCGGGCCTATAAGGACGTGACCAAGGAGTTGAGATATCTTCAACTTCTTAGTCAAGTCAAGACAAACCTTAGTCACAGCCAATCGGAGAGCAGTATTCTAACTGTCGGCCAAGCGCCACGATAGGAAATGCGGCGACCCTGTCAAGCTCACGCTGCCAATGACGTCAGAATCGTGCCCCGGAGAACACTGCCCATTCTTATTGACTTGTTACCCCCAATATGATTATCATGTGGCTCTTATATACTGTGGTACGTCAGAATAGTGCCCCTCAGATCACAAGTTACCTCACATAGACATGTTACGCCCAACATGACTCTCAGGTGGCTCTTATCTACTGTGGTACGTCAGAATCGTGTCCCTAAGAATAAGCCACTTCTTATAGACATGTTACGCCCAATATGACTCTCAGGTGGCTCTTATCTACTGTAGTACGTCAGAATCGTGCCCCTAAGAATAAGCCACTTCTTATAGACATGTTACGCCCAACATGACTCTCAGGTGGCTCTTATCTACTGTGGTACGTCAGAATCGTGCTCCTAAGAACAAGCCACTTCTTGGTGACATGGTACGCCCAATATGACTCTCAGGTGGCTCTTATCTACTGTAGTACGTCAGAATCGTGCTCCTAAGAATAAGCCACTTCTTATATACATGTTACGCCCAATATGACTCTCAGTTGGCTCTTATCTACTGTGGTACGTCAGAATCGTGCTCCTAAGAACAAGCCACTTCTTGGTGACATACGACCAATATGATCCTCAGGTGGCTCTTATCTACTGTGGTACGTCAGAATCGTGCCCGGCAGTAGCGCCGGAAGTTAATCTTGCTAGGGGGGGGCACATAGACAGTGGCATATACGAGAATTGACCATGGGGGGGGGAGGGGGGGAGTCGAACATCCAACCAGAAAAGGGTCTAGGGTGAAAGCCAGCCGCCGGAGGCCTTTTCGCCAAAAGCGTTTTTTGTTTTCCACATGTGACGTTTTAAACGCCTGTGAACAATCGTAGGTATCTAGGTAGGAGAGAGAGGAGAGAGTAGGTATCTTATTCTTATTCTTTGTTCTTTATTATTCTTTTCTTTTTCTTATTGAATTTGGCTATGAATCAAGGGATATCGAATTTCTTTTTCAAGTCTTGACACAGGCGTCCCTAAGATTGGAAACGGTTCCTTTTCTCAATTAATTAAAACGGAAACATAGTAGAACAGGTAAAAACGTTATTTAAGACCTAGTAATTGGACTATACCCCGTTTTTTGTCAAGATAAAAACAATTAAAACCGAAATATTTCGAACCCTTATCAGAGCTCTTCAACGGGCGAAACCACACTGAACTTTGAGTGTGGGTGTGGTTTCGCCCGTTGAAGAGCTCTGATAAGGGTTCGAAATATTGCGGTTTCAATTGTTTTTATCTTGATAACAAGGAACGGGGTATAGTCCAATTACTAGGTTCCTTTTCTCCGTGAATTTTTTTTTTTTGGGGGGGGGCATGGGGGGGACTTGAATACGTCACTGCATGAAGGTGACGTGCGTCAAGCGCGTGTTCTCAACGTATACGGTTCTGCCAAAGCCGCCGGAGTGACTATAGTTGTGTTATTACAATATTTCAGGGGGTTGGGGTCAGTGCTTAACAGGACTCGGAGAAGTAACGATTGTACGATTGCAAGTGTAAAGTATAGACAATGCGGGGAACCGGGGGGTTTGGGGAGGGGGGGGGCACGGCCCAATAGTTTTGCCCCACAGGGAATTTTTTAGGGGGTTTTGTCACGAACACGTTCAAATGGCTTTGGAGAGGGGTCGGGGGGTTGAGGACCCGTCCTAAAATAATACTTTGGTGTGGAAAACCAAACGTTGGAACATTTATGTGTTTATAAATAAATACATTGGATGAGCAAATACAAAGTACAACAAAACGTTTGAACATAAATCGCAAATACACATTAAATTAAAATCGATAAAAGTTAGTGCCGGTATGACATACCGTCGGCATTTCTAGTAACGATATGCATACCGGCTCATACCGAACCACTTTAAACACTGGGGGGGGGGGGGGGGGAGGGGTGGCTAATGGCTATGACTAGGCTGCATTCCGATGTAACTCTAATTATGCCACTGTGTACAATAACAAGAAAGGTATAGAAATAATATTCTCTGGAAATTCAGCATACAAATAAACTAATTGCGCAATGATTGTTACACCAAAATGACTACTACTACTTGTACCACTAAAAAGTAACACTTCATATCAACACTGTATTATTACTGACACGGTGTCTATTTCTGTCATATTCCTCATATTCCTACAAATGTATTCAGTGCAACCAGTGCAACAAACAATGGCATGCACGTGCAAAAGATCTCACATCCTTCAGATTTCGAAGAAGAATGTGTTTCGCTACCTCGTCTGCGGGAGCTTTTAAAAGCACACACAGGAATGTAATAACTACTGAGATATGTTAATAAAACAATAGTATTTTACATTTTTGAGCACTGAATAATAGCAGAATTCTCTACTTCTAGGGGGGGCAAATCGATATTATTGCCCCCCCTCTCGAAGCTCAGGGGGGCAGGTGCCCCCTATAGCTCCTGTTCCGGCGCCACTGCGTGCCCCTAAGAACAAGCCACTTCTTGGAGACATGTTACGCCCAAAATTACCCTCAGGAGGCTCTTATCTACTGTGGTACGTCAGAATCGTGCCCCTAAGAACAAGCTACTTCTTGGATACATGTTACGCCCAACATTACCCTCAGGAGGCTCTTATCTACTGTGGTACGTCAGAATCGTGCCCCTAAGAACAAGCCACTTCTTGGAGACATGTTACGCCCAAAATTACCCTCAGGAGGCTCTTATCTACTGTGGTACGTCAGAATCGTGCCCCTAAGAACAAGCCACTTCTTGGAGACATGTTACGCCCAAAATTACCCTCAGGAGGCTCTTATCTACTGTGGTACGTCAGAATCGTGCCCCTAAAAACAAGCCACTTCTTGGAGACATGTAACGCATAATACTACTCGCAGGTGGCTCTTATCTCAGCAATGACAAAAAATTCAAGTATCCTCATCCATAAGTTAATGATATCGTATAGTTAGTTAGTTATATATTAAGAATTCATGGAAATTGGTTTGAAACTAACTACCAGTATTTCAAGACTTCCCTGCTAGTTTTGTTGCCTTGTGTTTGGCCACATTGATTTTATTTGTTTGTTGATATTAGATTTTGAGGTTATAGTTTTGTCACGTGCAAGTTACTTCTTTTAAATACCTCGACATTTAAGAAAAGAAAGCGAAAGTTTCAAGTGAAAATAAGAACTATAGATATTGTAAAGTAGTCTCTGCCTCCAACACATCTAAACCAGTGTTTTGAACATATTGTTTGCTGCTGCTGGTCTCTGCAGACCAGTGGCAAGTGTTTCTTCAATACCTTCCTCCTTCCCCATTCCTCGAATTTCATCTCCTTTCCACAAATATCCCGACCTTCCCCTTCCCCACCTCTAGCATCCTGCCCAGGAGACAGTACTTCCCCACGACCATCTACACTTACATATAGGCTTGTTACTTTTTAATAAAGCTCTCATAGCTTTATTTTGCAAAATGTTATTATGATTTTTACCTTCCCCTTTTTTTCTGAAGCATAACCAGCGTCGATCTCGTCATAGTTCCTGCATGAGCCACTCGGAGCGCTGGGATCTTTCCTTCCGATCTTGTTTCTCGAGTTGGAAGCCTTCCCTAGCGGAAGAACTTCTTCAGAAATTCTGGCTTAGTTATAAATAACTTTGGAAAGTAATTCCAATCAGCAGTCTTATAATGTTTCAAGTAAAAATTGTATAAATGAATCTCCCATACATATTTACTTTGTAATTTATTTTTAGTTAATCAAGAGCAGTTCATAAATTACGGCACACATTTGTATTCCTTTTTGGTCCCTCCCCCTCGATGTGACATGAGTCACAAACTTAAACGCTCCTTCCCCCTTATTGTTTCGAGAGCTCAAAAAAACATACACACACACATACATTGTTTTTGTTCAGTTTCACTTAATTCCATTGGAATTTCTTAAAGAAAATCTCACGTGTGACATAATTTATGGATAGCTCCCGTATGTAGCAGACCACACCATCCTTACTTTCCAAAATTGTCACTCAATGGAAAGAGGTACCTCATAGTGTTAAACCACGCACATTTAACGGTATTTTATTACCATCTTCAGAACGCTTCGAGATATTGAAAAAGTAATTCTTACCCATTTGGTTTTGAATCAGCTAAGCAATGAGCTTAAAAACTTTAAAAATATTGAAATGAATAATTATAATATTGAAAGTTCATAAATTCCACTATATAGGTAATTCAAAACCAAATCTTGGCTAAGAACCTTCAGTATCTTGAAGCATTCTCAAGACATCAATAAAAAACTAACTTTGCATGTTAACGCTTAGAAGTGTTTGACACGCAAGGCTGCAAAAGCTTTAATTTGTTTCATTACATTTAATATCAAAATGTAGAATGATTCTGGGCTAGGTATTAATAAATATAATCACTATGAATTGTGTTTGGATAAAACTAGACCATTTCCATTAGCTCTCAAATTCTCTAATTTCCCCCAAACGTAAATACGTTATTAAATATTTAACCCCACATAATTCTAACTTTTTTATATTGAATGTAATGTTGAAGATAAAAACAAAAACCTTTCATCATGTGGGCCATTTATGTCAAACACTTCTAAACATTTTATGTAATTTCTTTGTCAGATAATAAGAGTTGTTGTTGTGTATCAGGTGATAAGTACATTGGAGAGGTTCCAGGTTCTACAACTTCAGTGTGTGAGAAGCACATCCCCACTCAATCACATCCTTCCAAGGAAAATGGAGCGGACAAGACACAGGAACAGGAGACATATAAGGTCCGGTATTATTGTGACTGGTACAAACTTCTTTTCTCCATAGCAACCACCAATCGGAAGCGTTGTTTACGTGAAGAAAACAAGTTAGTCCCGTTCCTCATAATACCGGGCCGAAGAAATACAAAACTCAATATGATCACTCCCGTCTTTACTTGTGGTAAATACATTGTGGCGTATGGAGCTCTGTGGCGTGTGGAGCTCTGTGGCGTGTGGAGCTCTTTGGCGTGTGGAGCTCTGTGGCGTGCGCGTGTGGAGCTCTTTGGCGTGTGGAGCTCTGTGGCATGTGGAGCTCTTTGGTGTGTGGAGCTCAGTGTAACGGCCTGTTGTTGAAGCCGGGGAGGATCTCCGAGGGCTGATAGAGCGGTGGTGGTGGTGACTGAGGAAAACCTCGGCAAAGCCTTCAGTCAGATCAGCGATTATCTGGAAGCAGAACACGTTTTGTTATTGTAATGTGTTACGGTCTTGAGATGAGTGGCATGTTATTGCTATATATACCCTTCCACCTACAGTCTAGTTCAATTCAAGAGCAAGCCTGAAACTTAGCGCACCGTTCTCCCCGTCAACCTACCGAGTACCAGTCAATTTTGTGTCGACCCTTAAGTAAAAAAAATCACAAATTACCATGGACCTCGGCAATGCCGTTTCACAGGACATCCAACTAAGGAAACCATTGAGCCAGAACAGGGTATCGAACCCGCAACCTTTGAAGTAAAGGTTCACAAGGCATTGCGCCATGTAATACATATTAATTATTTATGTTATTAAATATTTCTATTCATACATTGATTGAATGGAGGTAGACAGAAAAGAACACAGCTCCAAACACAAAGAGCGACTGCCAACCCAACAATATGGGAACTGGAAATGGTTACAAGATTCGTGTGAAACTCACCAATCATTTCTCATGTTTGTCCAGCGTTCCTTGCGCGACAACTCCGGCGTTCCTTGCGCGGCGACTCCACGTACGTTTCCTGCTCATCATGTTTGTCCAGCGTTCCTTGCGCGACGACTCCAGCGTCCCTTGCGCGGCGGCATCCACGTCCGTTTCCTGCCCATCATGTTTGTCCAGCGTTCCTTGCGCGGCGGCATCCACGTCCGTTTCCTGCTCATCATGTTTGTCCAGCGTTCCTTGCGCGACGACTCCAGCGTTCCTTGCTCGGCAGCATCCATGTCCGTTTCCTGCTCATCATGTTTGTCCAGCGTTCCTTGCGCGGCGGCATCCACGTCCGTTTCCTGCTCATCATGTTTGTCCAGCGTTCCTTGCGCGGCGGCATCCACGTCCGTTTCCTGCTCATCATGTTTGTCCAGCGTTCCTTGCGCGACGACTCCAGCGTTCCTTGCGCGGCGGCATCCACGTCCGTTTCCTGCTCATCATGTTTGTCCATGCAGCGTTCCTTGCGCGACGACTCTGGCGTTCCTTGCGCGGCGGCATCCACGTCCGTTTCCTGCTCATCATGTTTGTCCAGCGTTCCTTCCGCGGCGGCATCCACGTCCAGTTTCCTGCTCATCATGTTTGTCCAGCGTTCCTTGCGCGGCGGCATCCACGTCCGTTTCCTGCTCATCATGTTTGTCCAGCGTTCCTTCCGCGGCGGCATCCACGTCCAGTTTCCTGCTCATCATGTTTGTCCAGCGTTCCTTGCGCGGCGGCATCCACGTCCGTTTCCTGCTCATCATGTTTGTCCAGCGTTCCTTGCGCGGTGACATCCACGTCCGTTTCCTGCTCATCATGTTTGTCCAGCGTTCCTTGCGCGGCGGCATCCACGTCCGTTTCCTGCTCATCATGTTTGTCCAGCGTTCCTTGCGCGGCGACATCCACGTCCAGTTTCCTGCTCATCATGTTTGTCCATGCAGCGTTCCTTGCGCGACGACTCCAGCGTTCCTTGCGCGGCGGCATCCACGTCCAGTTTCCTGCTCATCATGTTTGTTTGCTGCAGTCGACAGATCTCTGGACAAGATAACGGCGCAAGTTAGTCAAACCAATGGTAAATGCCCCTCCTCTTCAGCTATAGAACTACCAAGTTTTTGTTGGGCTTAAAATGTCTTGCATTCATTAGGAACAGAGCAATTAGGGAATTTTTAATTAGATTTACTAAAATTTAGTGTTTGGTTTTTAGTTTACAAGCAAATTACTTTGTAATAATGACAAATTTTTAATTCTTTGATGTAATTTGTCCTGGTCTTTTGTTCAGGGATATTGTAACTCTAGACCTGGCTTAAATTCCAAGTTGGGCTGAATTATTCAATTTCGGGTCTCTAAATCAAATATTTCCCCCCAACAATGGTGTCTAATATGATTATAGTTACTTAAGAATCAGTTTCCCGGACAGCATTGTTGTTTGTTACTCACCTTGTTGGTATGGCTGCAGGTCCAGGACAGAAGAGAGATGGCTCCGAGGTGACGGGCTGTTACCATGGTGACCGCTTGTTGCGAGACGACCAGCTGTTACCGTGGTGACCGCTTGTTGAGAGAACTGATGACCGGCTGTTACCGTGGCGACGATCTTGCATCTTCTGAACTTGCAGTTAAAACTTGATGTGTAAGGCTGATGTAAATGCTCACATAATTTAGTTTAGACTGAGGTTGCCCATCCACATCGGATGTTGACTGAATTTTCTGACATCTATTTATTTAATTATAAAGTAAAATTGTTTTGTTCACTATGAAATGTAATTGGGTTACAAAAAATTAGAAATTGCAATAGAAAAATATTTGAATTAAAAATTCAATTAATGTAGTTGGTTATGAAAGTAGGTGCCAATCGGCTGGAATGGTATATAATGTGAGGAAAGGATCCAACAGCTTACCTTCGTGTAAGATGACGGATTTGCGAGTTTGAAGTACACATAAAATACATAATACAAATATAGCAAAACGTTTCGACCGAGGTCTTGTTCACTCGAGAGAAGAATGGCTACTGCAACTACTCTAGTCAACTAAACAACTAAAACAAACTAGACTGGGTTGCAGCTGGCTGGGAGTGATTTTATCACTCTGGTGTTATAACATTGGGATGCTGCATGTTGAGCCACTGGTTTGTCCATGGTCAGGTTTTTAGTGTCTTGCCTGTGCCCGTTCATCCGTGACCTAAGGGAGTTCTTAGTTATAGGCCAACATATTTGGCAGGGCAGTGGTTGCACTTTAGTTGGTAGACTACATTGGTGGTTTGGCAGGTGTTGTGTTGCCTGATTGGGTACGTCTTGCCGGTGGCCTGGGCACTGAACGTGGTGGAAGGTTGGTGAATTTGGCACGTCAAGCAACCGTTACCTCCTTGGCATGGGTAGGAACCTGCTGGTTCATTTTCAGGAGCGTCCCTGATGCGGCGTCTCTCCTGAACATTAGATCGGCAATGTTCGGGGGGCGTCTGAAGGCTACTCTTGGCAAGGATTTGACTATATCTTGGGTCTTAGTGGAGGACGTAAAAATGTGTAGGCCACTTTTCATGATACCATTGAGTGCTTGTAGTCCTGGGTGCCACTGTGTGACTAGAGGTATAACATCACTGGGCGGCGGGATGGTCTGCCTCGCTGGTCTATTGATGCGTTGTTGGACGGTGGTTTTGTCGTAGCCTCGAGCCACAAAGGCGTTGGCAACGCGTTGGCAATACTTGGCAAGATCATTACCATCTGAGCAGATACGTGGGCTTCTCACTGCTAGGGAGTAGGGTAGTGCTCGTTTGGTATATAAAGGGTGACAGCTGTCGTGATGGAGATACAGCTGCTTGTTGGGGGTTTGAAATGAACATCAGTCCTGAGCCGGCCAGATTCTAAGTAGACATCCACATCAAGACATCAAGGAATGCGACTTGCAAGGGTGACGATTCCCAAGTGAAGCGTAACACCTGGCCAGTGTGTTACGCTTCACTTGGGAATCGCCACCCTTGCACGTTGCATTCCTTGATGTGGATGTCTACTTAGAATCGGGCCGGCTCAGGACTGATGTTCACCTCAAACCCCCAAAAAGCAGCTGTATCTCCATCACGACAGCTGTCACCCTTTATATACCAAACGAGCACTACCCTACTCCCTAGCAGTGAGAAGCCAACGTATCTGCTCAGATAGTAATGATCTTGCCAAGTATTGCGAACGCGTTGCCAACGCCTTTGTGGCTCAAGGCTACGACAAAACCACCGTCCAACAACGAGGCAGACCATCCCGCCGCCCAATGATGTTATACCTCTAGTCACACAGTGGCACCCAGGACTACAGGCACTCAATGGTATCATGAAAAGTGGCCTACACATTTTGACCTCCACTAAGACCCAAGATCTAGTCAAATCCTTGCCAAGAGTAGCCTTCAGACGCCCCCCGAACATTGCGGACCTAATGGTCAGGAGAGACTGCCGCATCAGGGACGCTCCAGAAAATGAACCAGCAGGTTCCTACCCTTGCCAAGGAGGTAACGGTTGCTTGACGTGCCAAATTCATCAACCTTCCACCACGTTCAGTGCCCAGGCCACCGGCAAGACATACCCATATCAGGCAACAGAACACCAGCTGCCAAACCACCAATGTAGTCTACCAACTAAAGTGCAACCACTGCCCTGCCGAATATGTTGGCCTAACTAAGAACTCCCTTAGGTCACGGATGAACGGCCACAGGCAAGACACTAAAAACCTGACCATGGACAAACCAGTGGCTCAACATGCAGCATCCCAATGTTATAACACCAGAGTGATAAAATCACTCCCAGCCAGCTGCAACCCAGTCTAGTTTATTTTAGTTGTTTAGTTGACTAGAGTATAGTTGCAGTAGTTCTTCTCTCGAGTGAACAAGACCTCGGTCGAAACGTCTCGTTATATTTGTATTATGTTTTTTATGTGTACTTCAAACTCGCAAATCCGTCATCTTACACGAAGGTAAGCTGTTGAATCCTGTCCTCACATTATGTACCAATTAATGTATTTACTATTTAGTATTCAGTAATCGATCCTAAAATTGTGGCAGGCTAATTTACAGTATTTGGTATTTTTTAAGTTTTGATTTAAATTTTTGACGTCACGTTGTGACACCATGATATAACTTTGATTAAGATGTCGTGATTTAACATCGATGGACAACCTTAGTCTTACTTGTACATTTGTATGTTGACCAGTACTCAATAGTAACATTTCCAAAGTTCATTTGTATCATAGTTTTTAAGTTCAAACCATATTTATTACACCCTTGCTTTTCATGGTACACGTTATCAAATTGAAAACAAAATAACATGTAAGAACATATATATAATATACAATACGGTCTCATAACAGCACTTTTATTTTACAAATTTGTAATATTCACATAATTAGTTACAAATAGCCTCAAGGCTCCAAAGGAGGGTTTTTGGCAAAAACCACTAAAAAACTGATGATTTCAAAATGAATGCAATTGTTAAAAAAATTTCAGTAAGTAGAACAAATAAATTCATTGATTTGTAAGTCGGTTTTTTATGCATTTTCATGATTTCTTTAAATTACTTTTCAAAAGAGTTTAAAAGCATCCGTATTCCATAGGCAACTAAGTAAGCTATGTCACTAGAGCATCCTGGGCAATCATAAGGGTTTGTTGGGGGTTTTCTATCGTGATAATAAAAAAAAAACATTTCAAATTAAATTTTAATAAACAAAAAGACTTTTAAAGGGCTCTGTGATGTTGCTGCAGTCACTTTATAAGTGTTAAAAGAATTTAAAACTCTAAACCAAAGCAACCACATTTCCTTGCAGATTTACGCGAAATCGTGATTCGAGACCTTCGACTCCGCTTGCTCGACGGAATGTTGCCACAGGGACGTAACCTCGCTTACATCCGGCGTCCAGCCATAGCTTCGTCCCCACACAGTCGGCGTAGCCAATGACAGCGCATCGCTATCTCCCGACTTACAGACGCGAGCGGTCTTGGCCGTCTAACTCCCCCAACAAAGTCTACGTAAAGCCAACGAACCTCCGAAATCTTCTCGGCACCTCAGACGAAGAGAGAAACCCCGACGGAAACGAATCTGTAAACGAAACCCTACTTTCGGAACCCTGCAAGATGAACCCTGCAAGATGAACCCCACCGCCTTAGCAACACTGACCACACGGCACGACCGCACTCGACCTGTGCATTGAGAGACCGCGTGTACATAGGTCGACCTGCAGACAGCGGGGAGTCGGGGACAAGGAGCCACGGCGGCATACACACAGCATCGCAGGTCTCATCACGTGGCAACATCCCGATAAGCATCGCAGTAGTATAAAAAAAATATGTTTTACATATTTGTAGATCAATTAGATTTAGTTAGGAAAAAATTGTCATGTACTATTCAAGCCCCTTAATAATCTTTTTGCTAAAAAGAAAAATGTAAGTTTTGTTAAGTGATCATTTTCCGTTTATATTTTGTTATTTCTTGTGGTAAATTCGTTTGACTTTAATGCTACTTTGATGTATAAAAGAGTGTGTAGAGCTGTTTTATGCAAGACCAGCCTTTACGTTATTCCTTACACGATTAACTGATTGTGAATCAGTTGATCATGTATTGCAGACGCACCGGACTTCGGTACATTTTAAGAACTTCAATTTCAAACTCTTGATACTTTTAAAAGCCAACGTTTCCAACAAGTATTTTTCATATTTTTATCAATTTTATGTTTCTTTTTGAGCACAAAAGAAAGCACCATTTACAAAATCAATGCATAATACAATTATTTCCATGGTGTTTTTATAAACTAAAGTTAAACTTGTCTGATAATCTAGAAAGTGATGCACATTATTATGTACATGGTGTTTTTATTTATAAACTAAAGTTAAACTTGTCTGATAATCTAAAAAGTGGTGCATATTATGTAGAATCGGGAGTATTTCATACTTGTTTTTATTTCTTTTTCGTATTCGTTTCTATTTCTATTTAATATTTGTTTCTATTTCTATATCACATTTGTTTTTATTTCGGTTTTCTGGCAACTGGAAATAGAGGAAACTTTCACACATTGGTGGAATTAAATACCAGAACTATAGAAACGTTTAGAGCTTGTAGCTGCTTGGAAATGGAATTGAACCACAGCTGTGAATTCAAAATGACTGCTGCTCATGCAACACATCAGAGTCAATAAAACGTTTGTTATAGTTCATGTATTTGGTGGATGGATCTAATAACGTACGATATACGTATCGCAATTTAGGATCAAAGGGGTTTTTTTTGGGAGAAAAGGTGTCAAACTTCACATCTGAATTCGGCACTTCCTTCATCCTCCCGGTGCAACACCCCCACCATGATGAAGGAAGTGCCAAATTCAGATTTGAAATTTGAGTTTTTTTCTCTTCCACTACTTTACTTTTAATTGATTTTGATTATTTGGGCTTAACGTCTCATGTTAAGCCCAAATAATCAAAATCAATTATAAGTAAAGTAGTGGAAGAGAAAAAAAAAACTCAAATTTCAAATCTGAATTTGGCACTTACTGCCGATGACATCATAACCTTTTTTTTTTAGCAATGAATATTTCTATTCAATAAGTTTAAATAGTATGGAATCTACGGTACTGAAAATAAAACCCCCAATAAATAAGAAGCATCAGCTAGCCCAGTGGTGTTGGTTTAAATGAATGTGCATGCATTTTTACAATCATAGAAACCAAACAAAAATTGAAAAGCAAATCACAAGCCAAACTACAGTACCAAATGACGATATTCTCACAGTAGATTATATTTTATAGCTTATATTAGCCTATTTATTATATTTAAATTACTACTATTTTTACTTTATTTTTTATTTCGATTATTGTTTTTATTACTTCATACAAAATGATTTTTGTGATTCAAGGTTATGATATCACAGCACTTTTATCACAAGCAATTCACACATCAGTTCATTCATAAGTTTGCCAAGAAACACCTATCTACAATAAAAACCACCTACCATACTATAGAAGATAAAATCTTATTAACTACCAGTAATAAAATGGCTTTCCTGTTACCTAGTATCTGTTTAAATGTCACCCTCCAGTCAGTCAGTCTGTATGTGTTAGTTTCATGTATTTTCACCAGTCTGTCTGTTTAATTGAATAATAAATCATATTCTATTCCATATGCATATTCTCAATACTAACAAACATTATCCCCCATTTGTCAGAAGTTATAATCTAAATAACTACGTACCTAGTATAAGACCTGGTTTACAATACTAACATACGCAGGTAGATGGAATTACGTGGTTACTTTCTGCGAGTTAACGCTTGAAAGTTGCTACGCTGGTACGAAATCCAACTCGGGTGGTTATACTCGCGTTAGATTTCAAATCAGCGTAGCAACTTTACAGCGTTAACTCCCAGACATTGCACGGAATCTCACCTACCACCGTGACATGTCAGTAATGTAAACCAGGTATGAGGCTACACTGTACTTTTTTAATTTAACGCTAGTTTGTGTCTGTCGACGTCTAGAAATCTATAAACCACACATCCGTCAAGCAAACATTCTGTCGTACCGTACGCAGGGAAGTTCTAGGCGTACAGAAGCCCGGATCTCGTGCGTAACACTCGGTCACCTGTACACACACTGCATTGCATACATGTCATGTTATGTTATGTTATGTTACACTAACTCGTGTCCCCGGTCGTCCTTCTCGCCAGGAAGCTGTAAAGGTGGACTTCCTAACAGGTTGCGATACAGCTGAGTGTTATAATCTGCTAATCTTAAATCTACCATAAATAAATTAATAAAATCATATTTACAGTCTACCCACTCAGTAGAAAGACTGATTTTCAGTGGAGGACTTTAATTTGAAGCCATATATGAAATTACCTAAATTTATGTACACAAACTGAGATATTGCACAAGGTTTTTGGGTATCACAGACTATCATCTCTTACCTCATCATTATATGCGGATATCAGTACATCCATACTTGGGCAGTCTATGGGGACCGTGTTGCGCCCAAGTCCCCCCCCCCCCCTCCAGTGAAGTATGTACGCCACGTACATCTCCTTCAACCCAACTGTCCCTTCACCCCATCATCTCTTACATCATCATCATACACGGATATCAGTACATCCATACTTGGCCGGTCTATTGGGACCGTGTTGCGCCCAAGTCCCCTCCCAGTGAAGTATGTACGCCACGTACATCTCCTTCAACCCAACTGTCACCTCACCCTATCATCTCTTACATCATCATCATCATCATCATCATCATCGTCATCATCGTCATCATCATCACATACGGATATGAGTATATCCGTACTGTGCCAGTCTACCTATAGACTGTTGTGTTATGCTAGTATGCGGCTAACCGTGTATCTAGGGTCACCGTGTATGGTCGTATAATACCATGTGATGGGAAGTTCTGGAAGCCAGACGATCCTGTCCCGGCTGACAATACCTGCGAACAATGCAGCAGACCATGTTAAGTTACTGTTGACACACGTGTGACTTACTTATACAATGTTACCGGCAGTGGCCCTAGAAGATAACGAAGGTCCGTAAATCCCCTGGCGGGGTCTCGTCGAGACATACCTAAGACGTACACAAATACAAATACAAATATACACACACAACAATGGGTAATGCTCATGACCGCTAACAAAACCTACCTAGGGGGGAAAGAGCTTTGGCAAGAGCATTACCCAGCTAAAGCTCGAAACAAACTGCCGGTACATTGTATAAAACGGTCACACCGAAATTCTTAAAGCTATGATTTGTGTTTCCACTGTTTCCTACTAGAGTCCAGTGGCGTAGATACTCGACATTCTCGAAGACGATTTCGAACCCTCACTGATGGTGTATCGATCCCCCATATGGACTGCATCATACGTTGCACTATACGTTGCACTACGTTGCACTATGCGGTTGCACTACGGTGACCTGCAAAGAAGAACGTTACACTATTATTGGATGATCGCAATAGATTTCACCGTCGTGAAGTCTCTGGGCTAAATTGAAAGCTGAAATAGAGTATCCCAGCCCCCCCCCCCCCTCATAAAAATAGACCCCCACCTTACGGTTCCATTCAAAAGAACGACTGCAGAGTCTGAGTCTCGGGTAAAGCGGCCAAGGGTTATAACATAAGTCGGTCCTATACCCACGCTGACGAAAATTTTGCAAAATTTCATCATAAGTGTGCGTAATTATTCGTGTAGCTTATCGTCGTCGTGATACAACGCAGTCATCCTATTCGTGACGTGATAGACGAAAAGACAGATAGTTACAATTAAAGAAAAACATTCTTAATGCGGGATTCGAACCAACGTCCCTACGTGCCGTACGCATAAGCACCTGCATGAGCCACTGCGGAGACAGACAGCCGTTTAGAAGATATTGAGACTACCCTTCTGCCCAGAGCTGGGCAAAATACTCAAATATTTGTATTTTAGACACAAAATACAAAATACTGAAATAAATGTATTTTAGATACAAAATACAAGATACTTTTAGAAACATGTATTTTCGATACAAAATACATTTGTATTTCCAAAAATACTTAAAATAAAATACATTTCCCTATGCTACAACTAAACTACCGGGGAATAAAGAACAACCAAATTTTTTTCTTTTTAAAATTTTGGATGTTGGTCAAAAGCAAGTGCTTAGTGTATGTCTAGAACATTACGGTAATTTATTCATCATCATTCATCATGTAACGGACAGTACAATACAAAACAATAATGGTAGCACTAGCTTGATTCAAATTACACTCATTGCTGCCTATTGGCCATTGGCTTTCAGAAATACAAGTTTGTGGAACAATCCGTCCGATAATGCATTTCTGCGTGGATTGTTTACAATACTGGCAAATGAAAACATCCTCTTCACTGGGGCTGGGGCACTTGACGTCAAGATTGTATTGTACTGCAGAAACATTTGTTTTATGGCCAGATACAAGCTTAGCATTTGAATGTCTCTACCCTCTGCGTTTATCTTGGAGGTATCGTAGTACTTCCAACTCTCCTTTAGTGTTATTTTTAAAACGAAGAGGGGTATCGACCATATTGTCGTCTTTTTCAAAAGCGGAAAATTCATCATCATCATCCGTAGTAGATGTATTCAATGTATTTTGTTGGGAGAAGTATTTTGTAAATTGAGAATAAGAATGTGATATGAGAGCATGAGTAGGTATCTGTTTACTTTAGTTGAAAAAACGTGCACGCAACTGGCGGTTGAGTATAAGAATGTAATATGACAGCATGAGTGTAGGTATCTGTTTACTTTTTACTTTAGTTGAATCAGCGTGCATGCAACGGGCAGTTGAGTATAAGAATGTTATATGACAGCATAAGTATAGGTATCTGACTACTTTCGTTGAAACACCGTGCACGCAACTGGCAGTGTTGAGTAAAAGAATGTAATATGACAGCATGAGTAGGTATCTGTTTACTTTAGTTGAAACACCATACATGCACCGTGCACAGTATAAGAATGTAATATGACAGCATGAGTATAGGTATCTGTTTACTTTAGTTGAAACACCATACATGCACCGTGCACAGTATAAGAATGTAATATGACAGCATGAGTATAGGTATCTGTGTACATTCGTTGAAATAGCGTGCACGCGACTTGCGGTTGATTATAAAAATGTATTATGACAGCATAAGTATAGGTATCTGTTTACTTTAGTTGAAACAGCGTGAACGCACTGGCGGTTTAGTATATGAATGTAAAATGACAGCATGAGTATAGGTATCTGTTTACTTTAGTCGAAACAGCGTGCACGCGACTGGCGGTTGATTATAAGAATGTAATATGACAGCATGAGTATAGGTATCTGTTTACTTTAGTTGAAACTGTGTGCACGCAACCGGCAGTAGAGTATAAGAATGTAATATGACGCCATGAGTATAAGACTGTAATATGACAGCATGAGTATAGGTATCTGTGTACTTTCGTTGAAACAGCGTGCAAGCGACTTGCGGTTGATTATAAGAATGTATATGACAGCATGAGTATAGGTATCCATTTACTTTAGTTGAAACACGTCGTGCACGCAATTGGCGGTTGAGTATAAGAATGTAATATGACAGCATGAGTGTAGGTATCTGTTTACTTTAGTTGAATCAGCGTGCACACAACTGGCAGTTGAGTATAAGAATGTAATATAACAACATGAGTATAGGTATCTGTGTACATTCGTTGAAACAGCGTGCACGCGTATTGCGGTTGATTATAAGAATGTAATATGCCAGCATGAGTATAGGTATCTGTTTACTTTAGTTGAAACACCGTACACGCAATTGGCGGTTGAGTATAAGAATGTATTATGACAGCATGAGTATAGGTATCTATTTACTTCAGTTGAAACACCGTGCAAGCAATTGGCGGTTGAGTATAAGAATGTAATATGACAGCATGAGTGTAGGTATCTGTTTACTTTAGTTGAATCAGCGTGCACACAACTGGCAGTTGAGTATAAGAATGTAATATAACAACATGAGTATAGGTATCTGTGTACATTCGTTGAAACAGCGTGCACGCGTATTGCGGTTGATTATAAGAATGTAATATGCCAGCATGAGTATAGGTATCTGTTTACTTTAGTTGAAACAGCGTGCACGCGACTGGTGGTTGAGTATAAGAATGTAATATGCCAGCATGAGTATAGGTATCTGTGTACATTCGTTGAAACAGCGTGCACGCGTTTTGCGGTTGATTATAAGAATGTAATATGCCAGCATGAGTATAGGTATCTGTTTACTTTAGTTGAAACACCGTACACGCAATTGGCGGTTGAGTATAAGAATGTATTATGACAGCATGAGTATAGGTATCTATTTACTTCAGTTGAAACACCGTGCACGCAAAATTGGTGGTTGAGTATAAGAATGTATAATATGTCAGCATGAGTATAGGTATCTGTTTACTTTAGTTGAAACAGTATGCACGCCACTGGCGGATGAGTATAAGAATGTAATATGACAGCATGAGTATAGGTATCTGTTTACTTTAGTTGAATCAGGGTGCACGCAACTGGCAGTTGAGTATAAGAATGTAATATGACAGCATGAGTCATATTACTCTGTGTACTTTCGTTGAAACAGCGTGCACGCGACTGGCGGTTGATTATAAGCATGTTTTATGACGGCATGAGCATAGGTATCTATTTACTTTAGTTGGACAGCGTGCACGCAACTGGCAGTTGAGTAAAAGAATGTTATATGACATCATTATTAGGCATCTCTTTACTTTAGGTAAAACAGCGTGCATGCAACCGGCAGTTAAGTATAAGAATGTAATATGACAGCATGAGTGTAGGTATCTGTTTACTTCAGTTAAAATCGGCGTGCATACAACGGGCAGTTGAGTATAAGAATGTAATATGACAGCATGAGTATAGGTATCTGTGTACTTGCATTGAAACAGCGTGCACGCAGCTTGCGGTTGATTATGAGAATGTATTATGATAGCATGAGTATAGGTATTTTGTTTACTTTCGTTGAAACACCGTGCACGCAATTGGCGGTTGAGTATAAGAATGTAATAAGTCAGCATGAGTATAGGTATCTGTTTACTTTACTTTAGTTGAAACACCGTGCACGCAATTGGCGGTTGAGTATATTATGACAGCATGAGTTTAGGTATCTGTTTACTTTAGTTGAAACTTGAAACACCGTGCACGCAATTTGCGGTTGAGTATAAGAATGTAATATGTCAGCATGAGTATAGGTATCTGTATACTTCAGTTGAATCAGCGTACACGCAACTGGCAGTTGAGTATAAGAATGACAATGTAATATGTCAGCATGAGTATAGGTATCTGTTTACTTAAGTTGAAACACCGTGCACGCAATTGGCGGTTGAGTATAAGAATGTATTATGACAGCATGAGTTTAGGTATTTGTTTACTTCAGTTGAAACACCGTGCACGCAATTGGTGGTTGAGTATAAGAATGTAATATGTCAGCATGAGTATAGGTATCTATTTACTTCAGTTGAAACACCGTGCACGCAATTGGCGGTTGAGTATAAGAATGTAATATGTCAGCATGAGTATAGGTATCTGTTTACTTTTGTTGAAACAGCATGCACGCAACTGGCGGATGAGTATAAGAATGTAGTATGACAGCATGAGTAGGTATCTGTTGACTTTAGTTGAAACAGCGTGCACGCAACGGGCGGGTGAGTATAAGAATGTAGTATGACAGCATGAGTAGGTATCTGTTGACTTTAGTTGAAACAGCGTGCACGCAACGGGCGGGTGAGTATAAGAATGTAATATGATAGCATGAGTATAGGTATTTGTGTACTTTCGTTGAAACAGCGTGCAAGCAACGGGCAGTTGAGTTATAAAATACAAAATACTTTGAAAAATGTATTTTTGATACAAAATACAAGATACTTTAAGCTCGGGTATTTTTGATACAAAATACAATAGTATTTCAAATACATGTATTTTCGATACTGCCCAGCTGTGCTTCTGCCCCCCCCCCCCCCCCCCTCAGCCCGCCCGACTGGTCTCTTGCACGTGGGTACCGTTCTGCCGGACTGACTCAGCAACAGGTAGATAGCGTCTCTCTCCCCAACCCCCCTCCCCACACACAACGATCGACGACCGAGCCAAATGTTCCTGCAGGTCACTACGTGAAAAGAACCCCCCCCCCCCCCCCCCATGAAAGAGAAGACGCATTAAATGTCAAAAGAGTGTTGTAAAGTGTCCGCTCGCTCTTTTAGACGCCTCGCCGTACGACACGCAGAGCTACCCTGGCTTAGGCTGGGCTCCAATTCCAAAGGTTACCGGTTCAATCCCCGTCCCGAACATTCCTCGGTCACAATTAGACAAAATATGCCAGCTGGTAAAAACATGTCTTGGGAATGCCATCTGCAGCTATCTCAATTAGCTGCAAAATTAGCTACTCAATTAGCCACTACAAAAAGGTTGCCGACGGTCCAATATTATCTAGGGGCGTTGTTTACCTCACCCCTTCCCCTCCCCTACCCCAGCCTCCTAGCCTTGCCTCGCACACATACACAGCGACCAACCAGCGCATCGAATTCTCACTGAATGACGTGTACGGCGCACGGAACGGTATTGCGCCAGGTGTACACTCACTAGATAGATAAAATGGACCACGGCCAAACGAACATGTTTCCACATGTCACTACTCACAAGTAGCCATGAAACATGACGGTATTATTTTGGCTTTACGTTTCATATTTTCCATTTTGGTTGCTGATCGAGATTGAATGCATGACTATAAAGTCACACATGCCTGTGGCGGGATTCAAACCTGTTACGCAGTCAACACCAACATGAGACCGAGCTAGTAAAACATTTAAATGTAATTTGAATTAAATACATTCGTAATAAACACATTTTTAGCGTTGTTTTATTTCAGTTCAGACTACAAGATCCACTCTACTGCAATCACACAGCAAGTAGATATTACGTGGACACCTGTTGTTACCGAGTTCGAAGTGCAGAACATTCTACATCGGAAACCGTTTGGTCAGTAATATTCCAGTTTACGCTTTAATTTAACAACCGACAACCTTTAGGACACCTACACACACCTTCAACAAAACAGCAACAATATAGTTCAGAATCAGACCGGTCTCGATTAGCCTCGATGCCGCCGCAATCTGATTGCAATGAGGAGCCCGCCCACCTGTTGATTCATGTTTGTGTTGTAACCAAGACAACTAGTCGATATGATGCAAAATGGAACAACTCTGTGTTTGTGTGGAGCTTGTCCGCTAGTTTAGATCATCATGTGGCCGCGTTTTGTTTAGGTGATTATGATTCTTGTCGTTTTATCATGCTGTTCGAAACGATGAGGGGTGATAGATCAAGATATAGTGAAATTTACAAACAAAACTGACTTGGGCGTGGTTTGAACCCACGTCCCAAAGTGGCAAAGTCCACGCTTGGGACCTGCGCCCCAACCACATGAGCCACTGTGGCACTGTGGCAGTATGTTTTGTTCGGGACAAACATTGAATAATATGCAATTATAATAGAGATACATATGGATGGATGGTTTCGAACTATATTGAACGTACATTTACAAGACCAGGTATATGCATAGGTTATATTTCAGACAAACTGAATTATTAGAAATTTAACGAAAGAAAAATATGGAAATTATTATGTAAATATAGTGCAAAGTTTGGTTTGAAACCGCCTTGGGTAGGCTGGAACTTTCATGCATGAAACAAAAGTTTTAAATCACAAAATGGCTAAAGTCGATGGTAAGTTTTAACTGGAGTTGGGTTTTGACTATTGAAATGAAAGCAATGTTAGTTACCTCGAGCTCGAGACAAATTATGAATTACTGGTTGGCTCTGTTCATGTGACTTTACACGAATGAATTAATTGTCGCCCAAAGAAACAGTATTTCGTGAAAGTAGGCTAGGCCTAGGCGATCAGAAATGGAAGGTCTAGCTTTTCGTCTCTCGACGAAACGAACAATTATTTTGGAGCAACTTCGACACCGTACACAACGATGTAGAAACACGGAACACATACAAGGTCACATCGAGGTTTATTGGACAGGATTACATATTATTATTATCGTGTCAATCTACCTTTGTTTCAAGTATCCCTCGTAGAACCGCTTCACTAAAAACCTTGTCCCACACGTACTTGTTGATTCTAGCAATGTTAAAAAATGCCGGTTTTAGAAAATTACCACTCAAAGTTGAAGTACAACTTTTACGGAGTTGTGAATCGCACAAAGAATGTAGTTTGAACTACTCGAACTAATTTTATAACACTTGAAATTGTTAAGTTTAAGATTCCGCAATAAGAACTGATTGTTTGATAGGGTTGCTGATGTACATCTCGTGTGCTCGGCCGACATCGCTAGAATAGGCCGAGGCCTGAGGCAAATCCAACTAACCTCTTTTCCGCTTCCTCCCCAGCGTTGCGCAACGCCGAGAGAAGAGGGCTGTGCCATTATCGCGCAAACAGTTCAAAGTTAAAAACGTAATATATTTCAAGACCTGTTAAGACTATGACAAGTAAATTTTTTTTAAATATCTGTTGTTCGTTTTCTATTTATGGAACACTATAGTTCCATAAATTTGGGCTTTTCTAAATAGCTGTTTGGCCGCCAAAAAATTCTAGAACGGTAATAGAGGGCGTTTTTAAATTAATTCTAGTCCCTCGGAACAGCGGTAATCGAGCGGTTTTCGATACAACCGGGACATTCAAATATCACGTATTCTTAATTCAAATTAATAGATAATTTGCATAGTTTTTTACTGTCATTATGAATACACAGATAATTGTATTCGTAATGACAATAAAAAAAATGCAAATTATCTATAATTTGAATTAAGAAAGAACATAACCTTGAATACGTGTTTCCTTAAATATACAATTTACAATGTTAAAAAAATGTGATCATGCACTAAGCGCCACATTAGTTGATTGGTTTTTGTTGTTTTACGATGTAGGCCTACTCGACAGGTAGGGGAGACGTCAGCTACATCACTTATCGCCGGGATCGTCATAAGAGGGGTCCAGCAATGGGGTGGGGGGTTTGTTGGGCGACAAGAGGGCCGGCGTGGATGAAGAGACAGTGACAAAAAAGGGGAAAGTGAGCAAGACTGAGAAAGAGGGTGAGTAAAGATACGCACGAGAGCCCTCTTTGCGGACACCGGTCATCACGAGAAGGAACCCATCTCGACCGGCTCTTCTACACTGGCCAATTCATCATCATCATCATCATTATCCATCGCCGTTTCTTGCTTCTGGCAGGATCAGCTTGGGTTTCACAACCAAATGTTTCCACCTCTTCCTATCTTCCCATGAATCGTACTTCCTCTACTTGCTCCCAGTTCTCTTCTCTCGTCTGTAGGTCTTCAGCAATCTTTTCCCTTGTGCTCCCATTAACTACCGTGCTGAAGTTATGTAATTTAACTAATCAAGGTCAAATTAATAGTGGGGTTCTAGCACTAGAATACAGCCCCCCACCCTCATTAAAACAATTAATGCCTTCACTAACAACTGCTTTCATAAAATCACAAAATGTGGTCCTGAATCACAAGGCCATGCACATGAATTATCTTAACTACGCACAAAGCAAACATCAATATACTATTTGTATTGTATTGTATTTTATTGTAGCTGTTAGATTTCATGGAGATGTTGTAGCGAGTACGGGCATTGTACGTACCTGTTCTTCATGCTGTAGATTCCACCACAAAGGGTAGCTTACCATGTGGTAAGTTTTGAAACAAGTTACTATTGAATGCATTAAATGAAAAAAAAAGTCCAATTATTAGCTCCAGTAATCTGTTGCCAGTACGCAACACAAATACACAACCAGACGAGGAAGAAACAACAATGAAGAAAATATTTCATGGTAACAACTTATCTTTATTTGAGCATTCATAAACATTTCAAATAAAAACATAATATTTCTGGTATACATACGTATGATATAAATTACAAGAATAAAGAAAATACATAACAGTTTAATACAAGAATGAAAGCATTACAATACATGAACATGTTTGGCTGTCCATTGCCACACAGTTCGTGTTGACTGTTTTATACACATTAACATAATTTATCTGCATCAGTTCAATATTCATATTATATCAACCATTTTTAATTAATACACATTATTTAATAAGCTACTAGAAAGGCTATCACTACTGTAATTTTTATATTAAAGAAAACACATAAGAATGCAAAAATGTTTAATATGTAATGCTGGCTGGAATAATGTTTTCATTATTTCCCATCATTCACAAAATACATGTGTTTTTGAAAAGGGCTTGCTAGAAAAGTACATAGGCCTATCTCTCAACACAAATACGTAGCGACTGCCAATCCGTACGCGAAATAACTCTAGGCAACTTATAATATAAAAAGGAAGATAGATAATATAAAACAATGCAACAATACAATATGTAAAAGATTATAGAATCAAAACTAAAATAATTAAAAGGCACATGACCTAATATGGTCGCAGTCTGGAGGCTATAAAACGCGACCATGAATGATCGGACTAGATGCTGCACACACTGAACATAGGGTTATGCATGATAGCTTAAATAATAAATATGATAATGACAAAGATTATTATATTGAAACATTAAGATATTCATTGTTGTAAACAAATAACCAAATACGGTCCACTTATAACGAACTTGAACGGAGCTGATTTTTATTTTTACTTTGTTAAAAAAGAACAGATCCAATTTGGATGTGTTTTTGTTAAAGATGTTGTTTGGATACTAGTTTCGCATCTGCAAAAGAAATAAAAATGGAAAAATTGATAAGAGGTACCGTAAGGAGCACACATTTATCATGTAAATGTCAGGTGAATGAATAATAAATAAATAAATAAATTCTTTGTACTGATAAAATTATACTTTGATAGGTAAAAGCAAAGATTGTAAAAGTTTGCATGATCGAGTCGTAACAAAACAGATGCAATTACATAAGGTCACGTGTCAATTTTGGTAGCACGGGACATGATCCAGAGGTGCAAATCAAAAAGGGAGGTTTGCAAATTGCAAGGTTTCCGCTTTTCCTACCGCACACACTCGTGGCCCGATCGTGGTAATTGGCGCTCTAGCTATCGCCACGATTTGCGGGCACGAGTTTTAGATCCACGAGCGACTCGTGGAAATAGTCGTGTGTTCGTGCCACGATAATCGTGGGAATAGCCACTCCGATCGAGAAGGCTGTGCCGTGAAGTGGCGTGGAAACTGCGTGTACATGTTGTGGTGAAGAGAAAACATTCCATATGTTATCGTCTCGATTAGCCGGTTTGTACAGTGATCAAAATATAAACAACGCGTTGTTGTATCCCATAGAAACCAGGTATAGATATAAACCATTTAAGTTTTCAAGTGGTAGGCCTATGGCAGGCCAAATGTGGTTTGGAGGGTCCGTTTTGGAAGCACGGCCTAGGCCTATAACTCGTATTTAACTTGGTCATTTGCATGAAAAATAATTAAAGGCCTTTTTATTCAAAATTAAAATGTCTGGAAGTAAACAAGCAATTAACTCTTCTGTGGATTATGGCAGACATGGCTCACAGAATAGGCCTAGCGTTAGGTCTAGGTCTGGCCCTCAAATATCTGGTACTGGTGACACTAGACCTGAGTGTCGAGCTATCGTGGATAATGGACTTGTTTGTGGTGAGACACAAACCCTACGCATCACTGACGAACTCAAAAAATTGTACGAAAATCGTTTGCAGAAACTGGATGAAGATATTGGAAAAGATGCTTCTGGGGACTCCGGTCAGGTAGGTAGGTAGGCCTAGGGTAGGCCTAGGCCTAGGTCTAGGTGTAAGCCTAGGCCTAGGGGCTCACTCTCCACTTAAAAACTCTCTCGGGTCCAAGATGGTGATTAAATTCTAGTACCAGCCAACGTCTCGGTAGGCCTAGTAGGCCTAGGCCTAGTAGTAAAGCTCTCTTCTGCGGCTGGGCCTTATAGCCCGGTGGCAGAGGCCGGTGTTTTTCTATGTACAAATCAAGACAATTCGTCACAAAACAATCATTCAAATTAAACTTGAAAGGCCAGCTGTTTTTGGATGACATGCCTAAGTCCTCTGCTTCTGTACCCTCACCAAAAGCCTTATTTTAGCTTAGCTCTTGTTTCAAGCAAATTTGACTTGAAAAGCTAGTGAAGGCTCTAGGTGAGGGTGATGTTGAGTCAACGGCTTAGGCGTGTCATCTGTATTGGCCTAGGCCTAGGCCTACATGCTCGACACCCAATGTTGGGTAGGAACGGATTTTTTTAGTTCCGTTCCTAGGAACTAGTTCCTTTTTTAAGAACTAAGGAACGCCATAGTTCCTTTTTTACAACCAGGAACTGTGGAACGCCATAGTTCCAATTTTCAAGGAACTGTAACTTATTTTCATAAGTTCCTTTTATTTTTACTTGACTGTACAAGCTTGAAGGACGAAAGCGCCAAAACATCGTTTACTTACAAGATGACTGAAACGAGAAACCTAAAACAACTTTTTTTGTAATATTTCATTCTTGTCTACCCATCCCAACCCTCCACCTGCTATGCCAACCCCGCGTGGGGTCTCCAATTAGTCGCACACCGGCACAAGTCGAAGACCCGAAACTGGGGACTAATCCCAAATCGCTCGTGCGGAATAAGCGACCAACCGTCCAACCCCTCCCATACACAGGTGTGAGAGCAACATGACTCAGAATGCCATTCCATTCCATATCACTAATCTTGTCAACCCATTACATCAGTCAATGTTCCCCTAACACCCCGGCACTGTTAATACCCATTATTCGCATCGCCAACAAAACTGCATTCGAATTCATTGGAAACGGGTAGGCTTTGATCACCTTTGATGATGGAAGATGTGGTCCGAGTGCGGTGGGGGTTGAAGTTATTTAGGGGCAAGGAGCTATCTCAATATTAACTGATCTATTCAATTCTTCGCGACAAGTGCATGTGACAACATCGCTGTCTCTTTCGATCGTTTCGTTATAATGTCTGGTGTTCGGGGCAATAACATACTGCCCTTTAAAAAAATACAGACCATTTTCTTTCCGGGCGAAAGTGATATTTTCGGCGACGAAGAAATTTTAAGGCAAAATGCTTGCTTTGTTTACCAGCTAATAAAGTAATCGGTGCTTCGAGGTCATTGCCTGCCAATCTAAAGAAGCACATGCATTTTGATTCCTACAAATCTCAACCATATTTTAGGCGTTATTTGCGAACTCTTGGCATTAAAATTTAATATAAAAACTTTATTTTAATTATAACAGTTATTAATAATGAATGTAAATTGTAATGCATTAAGAATTAACAATATAAAATAACCTTTTACTTTTAGTCAATGTTCTTGGTGTAATGCATAAACCCGGATAATAACCATTGAGTCGATGGTTAGTATCCCGCTCGGCAATATCCAAAGAAAAATAGTTGTTTGCGGAAAGGAACTATTAAGGAACTTAGTTCCATTTTGAAAGGAACTAAGGAATGCCCCAGTTCATTTTTTTTTTAGAGGAACTTGGAACTGGAAAGAGTTCCTTTTTCCTTGCGTGGAACTGGAACTGGAACTAGGTCCATTTTTTAAGGAACTTACCCAACACTGTCGACACCCCTTGAAACATTCTGACAGGTGTTTCAGCCAAAAGTTCCCATGGGATGGGCATCCCTAATGTTGCTATTTCTTCCAGCTATAACCTAAGCCTAGCGTTCACACGAAATGTCAGATAGTGATATGGCCAACAACTACCGGTAGCGCTAGGGGCCCATGGCTTAGAAAAGATCACGAACTTTTACAGTAACTTCTCTTGTATCACCGTTTTCAGTTTTCTAAAATAGGCGTAACGTAGAAAAGTTTAACTTTGAAATTGAAACATTTAGGCCTACCGGTACATCTAAAAGGTCCTAATTTTTTTTTCTTAATTTTCCAGTGACCGGTACTTGCAATAGGCCTATTGCTACTTTAATCCATTCTTGACGCCTCAAGTTTTGTAAAAAATGCATAATTGTGATGAACATTGTTTATTGCGATTCAAGAACATACTTTGGTCTACAACCTAAGCTAGGCCTAGGCCTATATATAGGCCTAGTTGCATTATCTTTAATTGGTTTTTGTTTATCATTGTTTTAATCGACCAGTACAAATACACTCTCCTTAGGTACCTGTAGATTAAAACAATGATAAACCAAAAATGCAATAAAGATTTAATGCAACCAGATATAGCTTAGGTTGTAGACCAAATTACGTGCTTGAACCGCACTAAACATTGTTGATCACCATCACGTATTTCCAGTGTTTTAAACGCTACTTGTTCAAAGTAGCATGCTAACGCTACCGCTACTTCCACTTAAAAAGTAGCGCGCTACCGTTCACGCTACTTTTTTTTTGAAGTAGCGCGCTACTTTTTGCGCTACTTTTGGCGCTACTTTTCGAAAACAGAGAGTATGACATAACACGCAAAACTACAAACAAAATAAACATCGTGGTTTCAAGTTCCTGGGAGTATCACACTATTCTAAAAACTAGGAAAACGCTCTGTTTGACGCGTTGATAAGCGAGCGCGTCAATATCTACGAACTTTCTGGCGAAAAGACTTCAATGCTAATACAAACAACAATTAACAACAATTCAAGAATGCGCATTGCAAAATTTTTTCTAATTTCCATAGCTATTATACTTCCCGACATTGTTGGATGCAGTGCAATGTGCGTTGCTAAGAATTTTTGCTGTCATGTTTTCGCCGCGGTCCGCCACCGTTTTACTAACACTTATTGACAGCAATAGAAATGTAATTTCTGCCTCTAATACGTATTAGATCGCGTTTACATTAGTATATTCGTGACCGGACAAAAATTTACTATAAGATAGCCACCTCACATTTTGCCGTTACTGCGTTTTAGAAAAATATTTTCGAGTAACTTTCGTGTAACTTTGCCAATATTTATCAGATCGCCATAACATTAACATATTCGTGACCGGAAAAATCTGTAGAAAAATCTGGCTATCTCACATTTTGCCGCCATTTTGTTTCAGAAAAATATTTTGCAGTAACTATGGTGTAACTTTGTAACTTTTCGAACGATTTTGCCTCAAAACTATACACCTTCAATCCACATCGAAGCTTGTGAATGGTCCAAATTTCAAGTTGATCGGACTTTCCGTTCGACCGCTATCGACAGACATAAAAAAAAAAAAAAAAAAAAAAAAAACAAACAAACAAAAAAAAAAAAAAACAGAATGAAGTGCCATAAGAGTCAAGTGGAAACGCTCGCTTCGCTCGCTTAATAATTGTATGCCACAAAGTTTATGCTCAAAATGCTCGTAGCAGGCCATGGAAGCTTTAGATTCTCACTTTCGCACTCACTTTTTTCTGCTGATGAAGGAGTAGACGTCATTGTAGACCTACGAACTCGAGCTCCAAGCAACGAATGGTCATAGTATTTTTTTGAATCGCCGATCACATAATAAAAATCAGGGGTAAAAGTGACCAAAGGAAGTGTGACATTTCGATTTTGAGGGGTGGGTCTTGTAAACTTTTGTGCGAGAGAAAGTTTGGGGCAGGAAGCGGTCCGGGACCATCCGCCCGACCGTAGCCGGCTGTCCGGAGTACTCAATACTCATTAAATCAACCACTGACCCTCGAAGATATTTACGACCATGTCAAGTTGGGGTGGGTGTGTGTCATAAGTGTTAGTGGCGGTTAGTTACATATTGAAAAAAAATGAACCAAGGAAGGAAAATAAAGTAGCGGAAATTTCCGCTCACGCTACTTAAAAAATGTAGCATGCTACTCGCTACGCTACCACGTTTTTTAAAGTAGCGCGCTACCATCCCGCTACTGAACAAAAGTAGCATGCTACCGGTAGCGCGCTACTTTCCAACACTGCGTATTTCTTATAAAACTTAGTACGCCATTAGGTGCATTAAAGTAGCAATAGGCCTATTGCCGGTATTGGCGACAGAGAAACTACCTAGTCTAAGAAAAAAATAATTGGGGTAGGCCTAGGCCTACTTTCAGAGGCCATTGTTTCAATTATTAAGTTAAACTTTTGTATAAATTATGCATATTTTAGAAAATTGAAAACGGTGATAGGCCTACATTCCAGTAAGGTCAGTTTATGATTGGCATCAATGCTGTCTCCAACTTCAACACATTGTTCAACCTGTGTAGGTATTCATTTGAAAGCATTCACGGTTGCGGAAATGCGTCAATCGTTAATTTCAATAGTCAACGTCAATACAGTACTCAACTTTGAAGTTGGCGTTCATGTTTGGCGCTCGCGCACGCTCATTACAATGGCCGATGTGCAGTCAGGAGGTTATGTGTGGTACCAGCGTTTCCATCCTGGTGTTTTGGTATTTTTAATAGACATAAACATTTTTAAAGAATCACAATGATGGGCTGTTCTATTTCATGCCAAACCCCTTTAAAAATAACTTGTTATTTAGGTACTTAAGCCTAAATCATGAAGTTGCTGGCTTTTGCTTTTTAAAAAATTTGTAAAACATAATTGCCTAGGTGTAGGCCTAGGGTTTGATAATAAAACAAATATACTACTGTAGTTATGTGTTGGTGCCTTTAGGCCTATTTGTACCATACGTTCTTAAAAAAAAAACTATAGGCCCTACCAGCTTTAAGATAGGCCTACTTAAAGGCTATATTGAAGAGATAATGATGCCAAATATACTAAGTCCTAGAAATGACCGTCCGGTGTAGCCTTAACGTATTGTAGGTCTAACCTCCCTAAACCTATAGACTTGCTCACATGTGTATGATTCTTTGTTTCTACTGTTTTGTTATTAGTTGCAGTTAAAAGTGAAGGTGTTGCAAAATTGGGTTCAAGATCTCCTAGAACAAAATGCCGAGTTAGTTCATACAGTAGAAGAACTGGAACGAGAAATAGGTTATCGAGTCAAGTTACTTGAAGAAAAACTAATGGAATCTGCACGTACGTGTCGAGAGTACATGACCAAAGTCCATGATTATGAATCTGAGATGCGCGACGTTGCAGCTGATAAGGTTTGTTCATGACAAATTTGTAAGATCTGTCCTATACTTACATAACAGGAAAGTAGTATAGGTTGGACTATATGGCCAGGGATGCCTAGAATACAATTTAGCCTAAATTCATTACATCCGAGGGACTGTGGGAAGCCAAAACAGTCCACTGTTTTGTGTTCTGTAAAAGGTTTTTAATTCGTTTTATCAATCAGCTACATCATCAGAGGCAATGATGACAGCATTTACCTAGGCCTACCAATACTAGTGTCTAGTATTAACGAGTCCTATTTGTTCATCTTGTAGATAAATACATTGTACGTATTATTGGTTTAAACTTATTTTCTTTTTAAACAAGTTTGTTTACATAGTAGGCCTATAAGGCTTCATTCTTAAACTTCTTAAAAGTTAGTAGGTTGATTACTAGCTATTTAAAACAATTGGGCAGAGTTGGGAAGCAGTTTTATATTGGATAGTAAGACAAAAGAATGGCTGAAAAAGCCATCTTGGCACAAGAAGAAAAAAAAAGCTTTTAAAGAGTAAATGCTCTCGCTACAGCTAGGCCTACTTGCTTTAAAAAGGTAGCGTCACTACTTTTTCATTACTCGTTTTTTATTGTAGCGGCGCTTAATGTCCGCTTCACAAAAAATGTAGTGCACTTTTTTCCTGCTACATACGTTTTTTTTAGTTACAAAAAGGTTCGAGTCATTCCAAGTGATATAGTGACAAGACTTTCAGACATAGGCCTAAATCTGTATCTGCTCTGCCTAGTAGGCAGGGATAGTAATCAGGTGTTTGGAAGGGGTGAGAAGAGCGCGGATCAGCTGGAACTCGGTATTTTTGTTTTATCATCACACATGTCACTACGCAACATGGTGCTCTTCATAATACATTAGGTGTGTTCGAACTCGAAAATCAAACTTATTAGTAATCAATTTAAGTACCAACAATATATATTTTTTTTATATATATATCTGCTCCCTGTGTCCAACAATGAAGTCGGGTAGGGGATAGGAAATTAATCCCATCATATTCTGGCCCCTAGGTACATCGAAGCCGGCTGGCCATGCCTGACGCTTCCCTCATGTTAACTTCCTCCGGCTCCTCTTCACTTTCTTCTTCCTCTGCTCTTTCTACAAATTCTATCCACACTTTTGCCCACACTTTTGCTATCTTCCCACCATCGTTCCTGATTGACCTCTTCCCAAGTTGCATTTCTTCTTTCCACGTCCATTGCTATCACTTCTTCCCACCTCAGTCTTGGTCTTCCCCTCTTTCTTTTCGTTTTCCCTGTTTCTTTCTCAAACTCAATATATAAAAAATATAAATTTCTATCCAAAATAAAATGCTTCCATCAAATCCCTAATTCTGTCTAATTAAACAGGAGTAACATATAAAGGCATTTAATATTTTTTATCTCACCATGTGAAGCCATTTAAGTTATACGACGATGAGGCCGAACATTATTTTTTGTTGGGTAGGCCTATACACAGTTTTAGATGGTGCATACAATACAATGTTTATTTGCCGTTCTTTTCTGGGCCAACATATTTTTAAAACTGTTCGTATGCTCGCCACGGTAGTTTTCATAACATCACCACTATCACACGTGTCACTATTCTCATCTTGATCATTTTCACGACCCCCTACATTTGTTGAAGCGGCACGATTAGACATTTTTATCAATATGCAATTCAATACAATCGTAAACAAACGATCACTGTTCAGTAATCACCATAAACGAACCGAACCATAACCGTAATAATCGAAATTAAATTAAAATGCCTAATAGTCAAAATTAACTCTTCCCGATACGCAAGCACAGTACAGAGAAAGACACAGAATGAAACGATAGAACAATGAGAAACGATATACTCCAGCTGATGCTAGAAAATAACTATAATACAACCTGTTCCAAGCCGGAGACACAGCAGGGGTGTATTTAGAAAGCGGGCATGAATGAACTAAAGGGGCAAAGACCTTTCAAAATTATTTGCTCGAAAACAAAGAGATAACCAAAAATATCATTGACTGTCAACTTTTCTTGCGGCGCAGGTAAAGTAAACATCGCATGCTTTGTTAAAAGTAGCGATAAATAACGCAGCGCGCTGCTTTTCATGCTACAGCTAAAAAATGTGTAGCATGCTATCGCTACATTTTGCTATGTAAATAAAGTAGCACGCTATCGATTCTGCTACAGATAAAAGTAGCATGCTACAAGTAGTGCGCTACTTCCCAACTTTGCAATTGGGAATGTGCCAACTAGCTCTGCCTGTTGTGCCGTGTGCGAGCTACCTAAACAGCCGTTGTAGTATGAATGATGAGTGACCCTTCAGGCACTTGGCCTGTGTTGAAATAAACATCTGAAACAAGAACTTAAAAGTGGACATAAAGACCTACTACACTGTATGTTTACAAGTGACACTGTCTCATTCCTAGAACATAAGTTAGGGGCAGTGGTAGGGTTTTAAATGGTGGAAAAAAACCGGGTTTTTTTCGGAAAAAAACCCGGGTTTTTTGGTTTTTTTCCGATGCTCTGGAAAAGTAGGGTTTTTTGGGAAAAATTGAAAATAGGCCCAAAGTACTACTACAAATAACCAATTTAAACTTTTAACGTTGTTACAAATACAAACAATGCAAGACACCAAGAATAGAGATACTAATCATAATCCTAAATCCTTACTACTAATGAACAATGAATGATTATGGATTAAAGATTATGAATTAACATTTTTTAAATAAAAACGTTAGAAAAATAAAGCTTCAGCCTAGTCCTCACACACGAGTTTGTGTATAGGCCTATACTCATTAGTAGAGATCCTTGTATTTCGCAATGCGCGATAGCGCGAAATCACTTGAAACGTGCAGCAATTGAAATATGTTGGCATGACAGTCTGTTGTGAGTCCAAAAATAATCTTTTTGAATCGCGAAATAAAACGAAATCCTGTGTATACGCGAAATAGCATAAGTTTACTGTTATAGAAACGAAAAAGACTGAAGCTGTTGTATTGACGCGAAATCGCGGAATTTCTGTCAAAAACGTAATTTTCAACATTTTCTGCAGTGACTGCAGTGACCCTTCCACCCCTGCTAAACCGGCTCGCAACAGATTTTTCTCGTAGCTTGTGCGCCGACTGCATTCTGCATTCCTAGCGACAGATTTCTTTTTTTTTCTTCTTTTCTTTCGCCACAATGTAGGCATGCCACATACGTTAGAATACTAGATACAAATTAGATTTGGTAAATTAAAATTGAAACACCGCCAAAAAGCTGAAATTACTGCTCAACAGCGAAATTTGGATTTAATAAAACGAAATATGCTAAAAAATAAAACCATTTACAAGGATCTCTACTCATCAGTCATCATCTCATTCTCATTCTCATTCTCATCACAATCTGTCTCTCTCCAAGATAGGCCTAACTCATTCCTGATCCTGGTCCTCCTATAGTGATCAATTGTATACTCAGTGGTACTGGGCCCTATGATGTTGTCTGAGTCGGAGTCGGACACTTCGTATTGTTCACCCACTTTGTCATTGGCATCTAAATCTTCAAGAAGTTGAAAATCATCATCATCATTAGCAGCTACAGAACCTACAATTTGTGATTTTTTTTGGTGGCATAGAGCTTTGTCTATGTGGTCAGGGGCCCAGTAGGCAGTAAATAGTCTCCATTACCTTTCTTCCTGGTACTTCATTACAGCTTTACATTAGATTAGACGTCGGTCACTTTTCTCACCACAAGGAATTTAAATATTACACATTTTAGGTGAAAACGAAATTTTCCCAAAATTTCCCGGGTTTTTTGGAAAAAAACTGAAAAAAACCGGGTTTTTTTCCCAAGCAAAAAATTTCAGGAAATTTTAAAACCCTAGGCAGTGGATAGTCAACAAGGATAAAGAGGGTGCAGAATTCACCTTTTCATTAACCTACATTATCTAGTCAACTTGTCTTATCATTTGGCGTGGTCGGTAGCCTATATTAACATGACATATTTACTGCCCAATGATATGAGCAGGCCAGAAAAGGAAGCTGTTTTATATTGGATAGTAAGACTGGATAGTAAAGAATGGCTGAAAAAGCCATCTTGGCACAAGAAGGAAAAAAATATTTACATCTCAAACAAAGTGTAGGCCTACTCAACGTCATATTACCTATCTGTCGAGTACGCCGCAAACACCAAATAAGACAAAAAAGAACAAAGTAATTTAAACTTTTATGTATTGACCTACCGGTACTACTATCTACTAGTGTCTGTGCGTCGGAGAAGAGGGTAGGTCTATAGACTGGGAAAATACATGTTTGGAGTTGCGTACAACAAATACCTACACTGCGGCACTGCGAGCATTCCACCCACTGAGCACTCCCTGCTAGAAGGCACCGAAAACCCCTCGAGGAGACAGTGTAATACTAGTATTATTATTATTATTATTGGGAAAATGTACATTGGTTTCATAGAAGTTGGATAGTTTTAGGCACCGAAATTGGCCACTGAGGGCGCTTGTGAAAACGAATGAAGAGCTCAAAGTGGCAAAGTCGCGCAACAACCTGCTGAAGCAGCGTCGTTCTTCCTACGTCGATAATGGCAAATTGTGAAAATTGTTTAATTAGATACGGCTTTTAAAATTTTTGCGCATATTAATTATGTCATTGAAAACACACTTACGTTTAGGCGGCGGCATTTTACACAACACACGAAAACCTGTTGATACGAAACGAAAAATTAACTCGGATTACACACGCGCGCTCCTGCCCTTGCGAGAGCGAGAGGGAAACAAACAAAACAAGCTGCAACTTGTCATCGCCGGCGACCGGGCAGCGGGTGGTGGGAACCCGGAAACGCATCAACCCCAAACCCATCACTCAGAAAACCCTCAACAAAGGCTCGGAAAGACCCCAACGCGGGGTACCCCGGGTAGTGGCCACTTCCAAGTATTTCCAATTATGTCAGAAGGAGAGCGCCAGCGTGCTCTGGCTGATAGCGGACTCGCCCATTTTTTGATAAAGAAAGGAATACAAGGTATTAAGCACAAAGTTTGAACAATTCAAAATCTGAAATTTTGCATTTTCGAAAAATCGGGACAAAGGTGCGTCCTGCCGGGAAGTGTGGCGGGACACGGGACACACAGCTGAAAATCGGTACTGTCCTGCCGAAAACGGGACGTCTGGGCACCCTAAACCAGTGGTTAAAGTGGACTCAGAGAAGTAACAAAATGGGGGGAGAGGGAAGCGTGGCCCCTCAGTTTTCCCCGCAAAGTATTTTGTTTAGGTATTTTGTCATGAACACGTTTAAATGGCTACGGAATAGGGTCGTGGTGTTGAGAACTCTTGCTAACAACATTATTTTCTGGGGAAAAAACAAAATTTGCAACATTTACTTTAGAAGAACATTGGATGAGCAAATATAAATTATACAAAATACAACAAAACGTTCAACAAAATTAGTCAATATGCCAACAACCGATAAAAATTAGTGCCGGTATGGCATACCGTTGGCATTTTTAGTAACGGTATGCATACCGGCTCATACCGCCCCACTTGAACCACTGGGTAGAACAAATCATCTCTTCATCAGGATATGTGTATGTATTGTATGAGTATGTACAATCAAACCTTCCATTAAAAATATGTTAGCCTACCGTCCTACGTTACTAATACGTGTGCTGTCAAGTGAGCAATGCACGGAACTAGTGTTGCGAAGAGAATCAACAGTGAACCTTCACTGTTTGCAGTTTCTAATGTTCAAGAATGGCATATTATGTTCATGGTAAGTTAAATCCTACATTAATTACAATACAGTATATAGTAGGCCTAGTAGTAGATCTATAGATTGGGATATCCACTATCCTAAATCTACATCATAGCTATGAGAGGAATGTGGTGTGCAACTGATAATGCAGTCTACTAACCAAAAGTGCTCTTCATATGTTCAGTTTGACAATTTAGATTTTATAACTACTAACTCAATTTCGAACATTGTGCGTATTCATGTTTATTACAGGCCTCCTAGTGACATCTGAATATCCCATTAATGGCAACCCAGCACTGGGATTCTGTAAGAGTTGTTAGGTTCTTGTTGTATCCCTTAACCGCTGGATAGTGATTGGTAATTCGATAACAAGATTCGTGTTATCTTTACAGAATCACAGTGCAGAAGAGTAGGGTGTCATTCTGGGATTTCACTCTCATCTTAGTATCAATTATCCCAGCAAATGGTGGCTATTTATTACACCTTAGCTAGAATCCATTGCCAATTGCACACTTTAAGTGTTATCCTGACCGTAACGCTTTCTATTGTTCTTACTTAAAAGGTGTACCGAGACTGTATACATTGTTCTCAGATGACCTATTCTTTAGGTGGGGTATCGTGAGAACTGACAGTAACTTCCCTACAGACAAGGATTGGCTGCACATTATCCACATAGTTACTATCATCTGCATTTGCACCGCCCTACATGACAGTGCAGTTTGAATTAATGATTTACTCTTGTGAAGAAAATTACAACTGACAGTTGAAACTTAAAAGAGAACAAACCATACATCCTTGGTAGGCCTAGCTTAACAATACGTATGCCATTTCAATTATGAATTATCAATTGGGTTTGAACAAACACAAACATTTATGGTTATCTAAGGGCCGGCACCAGCATTGACTTTTGTCGCATTCAGCTTGAACCTGAAAGTTACCAATTTGACAAAAATTTAACTGTATAATTTCTCACATCTCATACATTTTTATTTTGGTTCTTATAAATATTGTCACTGCATGTTTATTGTTTACAGAGAGGTGAAAATAATTTCTCACAAGGCCACTTATTGCCTTCTGTAATACCATGAAGTTTAAAATAATCCATGTAAAGATTGGTACATATACATGTTGTTTTGCTCATAAAACAGACGTATTTTTATGTAAACAAAGATAAAAACACTGTAAATACATTGTTGGATTAGACCCTTGATGCAGATTTGCGATGATGAACTACAAATCACTTGTTGTTTCATAGCTCTGTTGCTGCCTTCTGTATGTATTATGTACAAGCAAAGGCTATCGAGAACTTCAGCGGTGCGATTCTGAATGGGTGACGATAAGTTTAACACAGTTTTCTGTCGTTTCAAAAGGCGAAGGCATGGTGGTGATTGGCTCATGGCCTTTTTGTAAGGACAGAAAGCTGCGCTGAACATGGTTAAACTTAACGTCGCTTATTCAGAATCGCACTGCTGTATCAACTCTGGTACAAATTATCCAGTAGGCAATGGCTAAACAATTAACTGTAAATACCTTTGACATTTATTACCAATCTGAAAAAATCTCCTTTCAATATCCTTCATATTTGCCATTAACAGAATGCAATTGTATACAATTGTGATTTAAATGTGTATCTTGTTTCACATCATTACTGAAACTATCTATAAATCGGTATATAAAACAACACAATATCAATAAAACATGTTTCATTTTTCATGCAGTGGATTTTGCAATCAGCGGCCGAGTTTCACGCAAAGAAGTTAATAGTTTCATGCAAACTCCGCCACTGATTGGAGCTCGCGCCTTCGCTTCGCTCGCAACGCGTAGCTGTAAACGTACCATTAGTCGTTCAACTGAACTTGACCAAAGTTGATCTTGGTGAAACCGGCCATAATAACTAATAAGTAATATTCCTAGATCACCTTTGTTAAGCATCTTGTTCCACTAACAAATTAATTTTGTATTCTGCATGAATAATAATTAGAGATGCAAGTTTTTCGCAATGCGCGATAAAACGATAAGTGTAACAAAACACTCTAGAGTGCTGGTTTCAACATTTCTTTACGTTATGCGTCACTGGGATTCAGATTCAAATCGCGAAATAACACCATAAAATGCTTATAAAACGAATTATGAGTTTATTTGCGATATAACACCATAATTGCCACTTTCCAGCAAAATAACACCATTATTAACAGTAATTTGTAATTTTGTATTCCCTTCCGTTCAAATCTTCACAAGAATTACGAGATAAAAAGCGAAAATAAGCAGTCCGCATCATCACCACTTACTTCTCTGCAGTATAATCTAATCTTTGACGCCCATCACTATGTATAGGGGCCTATACATTTAGGGCCATACACATATAATAGTTTAGAAAATGTAACCTTTTTTAGTTTTATCAATGATTTTATGTAAAAACACGATTTTCGATTAAAAAACAATAACACCACAAAACACCATAATTCTCAATTTCTTAAACGAAAAGTGAAGAAAAATAAAACCATTTTCTTGCATCTCTAATAATAATTTTTTATAATTATTACCTTTGCTTGTAATGTAATAAGCTGCTAAATTATGTGTGTCAAGTGTCAACATTATACAATTACCACCACATTTGATATGTTTTTCTTTAATATATCTTACCGGTAGTTCGTCTAATAAGGATTATAGTTACTTATAACATAATACCGGCTACCGCTACTAAAAAATATGCCGTCTCCATTCAATCAATTCAATTTTTTTTTTCAATTCAAAAGCATTTTATTCTCAGTTTGTAAGTACATTATTGGAATAACAGTAAATGTTTATTAGTAGTGAGAAGCCCACAGAAGGCAAGCCTTGAGTGTGGGCAGAACATAAGTTAGAGACATAAAAAAATACAGTGCAAGATGGCAGAACTAAAGTGATTTCAATGTTAGATTTGTTGATTGATTATGAAAAAATTACAAAAAATTATACAAAAAATTAAATTACAAAAATTATAAAATTATAATTTGTAGACAAGACAAAAAAGGTAGGCTAGTAGTTTTAATTATACTTGAACTAATCATAAAAATACTACAAAATTTGCTAATATTACAATTAACATAATATTATAAGTGTTATAGCCTAACACATGAAAGATATAATATAGTTTCATATACATTACATAGAAATAGAATAACATAAAGTAAGAAAAAGTAAGTAAGACCAGACATGAATCATAGTGCCATGATTCCGATGAAATCGTTGAATCGTTAGGCCTAGCCTAGTTATAAAAGTCACAAAAACAATATCTGCATGATTTGTATACTGCATGCTTATGCTTAATAATTGTTATGAATTTATGAATAAATGGTAGGAAATTATATTATGTTAGGCCCTATTCTGTGATGATATAATTTATATGTTGAAATGAAAGTTTATGAGTGATGTGATGTGATGATTGGTTGTAACTTTGTTGAAACTTCAGAAATAATGGAGCTACAATTACAAACCTAATCCTTCTTAATTTTGCCTGGTAAAAATAGTCTGGTAGGTGGTCAGTAATCTTTGGTGGTACGTACTGATCAATAACAGTTGTAGAATTTGCATGTTTTTTGAGTTAAAGCATCCCTGGAGACAAACTTGTGAATTGCTGGCATATATAAAAAAGGCAACCATACTTTATTTATTTATTTATTTATTTATTTATTTATTTATTTATTTATTTATGTATTTTAACGTCTCGTTATATTTTGTATTATGTCTTCATGTGTACTTCAAACTCGCAAATCCGTCATCTTACTACACGAAGGTAAGCTGTTGGATCCTTTCCTCACTTAATAATTAATATACTATTTATTTATTTATTTATTTATTTATTTATTTATTTATTTATTTATTTATTTATTTATTTATTTAATTTGGGGTTGTTTAACTATGTATTTAAAAAAATATATATTAACAGTGTAAAGTTAAAAGACAAGTTAAATGACACACATCTGTTAGTATGGCTCTTCAGTACTGTATCACGCAGTGTACCATGTCCTTCTAGACTTGACAAACCCTGATTCAAACTCGAAGCCCCTTGTACATACACATATTGACCAATCACTAATCAGTAATCTGCAGTAAATGTGAGCTACCTACATGGTTGAACTAAGCAGTGTTGGGGCGAGAACTTTTAAAAAGAACGCGTTCCCGAGAACGCGTTCTTTTTTTGTGAACTTTCCAACGAACTTACTCTTTTTTCAAATGAGTGAACTTGAACTTTCAAAAGTTCTTTTTGAGAACGAACTTTTCAATTTTAGAAAGTTCTTTTGAAAGTTCATTCTGTTCGATGATTGAGCATCTGTCAACGCGCCGTCGACTCGACGGCGCGTGCTGTAGAGAGAATCTTCAGTACAGGAGGCGAGATATTTACTCAGAAGCGTGGCAGGCTGAATGACAGCAACTTCGAAAATACCCTCCTCCTCAAAGTTGGAATTAAATAGAATTCTATTTAGCCTTCAAATGTATGTATGGAGATGTAGGACTATGTGTACATACCATTTTAAACAGTGTGATTTAATATAGCACTTGTTAGTACTTAGTAGTTACCATCTATTTTTAGCCACCTTCAAACGCTTGTCTTAAAAAAAGTTCAAATTGAAAATTTTGTTTAAAAAAATTAAAATGATGTCAACAAGTTTGAATTAACATCAACTTCAAATGATCAATCAACACATCAATAATAAAATACATAACAATTATTATCAACAATTTTTACCAACTAAAGGGGCCTACTAGTCTTTGTAAAATAAAACAATAATAGGACGGGCTTAGCCCTGGTAGTTTTAGTTTTAGTGAAGAACAGCACTTTTGTACATACATATACATACACTATCACTAATCGCTATCACTATCACTAATTAATCGATACACTAATCGCTATTTTCACATGTCTGTAATAATATAAACTGAAACAACAATACAATTATCCTTCCTTGAAGTTCTTAAGTTTTTTATTTCTACAATGGTAGGCGCCTATAGCCCTACATCAGACACCTAATGCCAGCATTTTCTTCCTATTTAAGCCATACAAGGTAATCGATTATTCGCATGACTGTTAATACAATGTGGTGACACTTTTTCACAAAAGAACTTTTAAAAGAACTTAGTTCATATTTTAGACGAACTTGAACTTTTCAAAATTTTAGGTTTTGAAAAGAACTTGAACTTTATTAAAGTTCATTATTTGAGCTGTGAACTGAACTTTTAGAAAGTTCATTTAAAAAAAGAACTGCCCCAACACTGGAACTAAGCTGTCAATGTCTGACACATATCTATGACATATAGTAGTTGACTTTCAATACAACCAGCAGTATTATGTGTGAAGAATCCCATCTGCTGTTAGTGGTTGTCTACCTCAAATTGTTGCACTTTCCAACGTTATTTGTGGCGCAGTACCCTTCTAGGCCCACGATTTACATTGGGTAAATTACATTTACAAATGGTAGCTCTGTCTGTTGAATGGGGGAAAAGAGCTGATGTTGTATAACCTAGTTGAGTGTGTCGTTATATATTAAGAAACAAGTTCAGTGCCAGCATGTTGCAAGTCTGCGATTAAGGCTTGGTTAGGACATTGAAATAACTATCTGCCAGATACCGTAATCTCAATGCTTTTGATTGGTAGTTGCCATGATGAATCATGACATCTGACCATAGTTGAGTTCATAGTTGAAAGTCGTCGGCTTTAGCTAAAACACTGTTTTCTCTCTGTGTTTTTTCATAATTTGAACTAAGTTATATTACGAATAAACGCCTGAGATGAGACATTTTAAATCTCTGTCATGTAATTTTATTTTATTTTATTAGCAGTACCTGTATAGTCACAGTATGAAATTGCATGCACATTGTCATGTCACTCATACTACAAAGTTGTTGTCATAACTCATTAATGAATCTTGATTCATGATGTCTCAGCCTTGTTTATTTTGGATAGTGAGCCATATTGAAATATGTTATTATTCTTATTGTTTTTCTTTGTATCAGTATTCTATATTCCATTATCATGTTGAACTAATAGCCACATATACTATTACATCAGGTACCGGAATCCGGTTCCGATTTTTCAACCCTATTCTGCTCACCGACATACACTCGCTTCAAAAAACACTCACCTAATGCTAGGTAGCTGACACAAAGTACATGTAGGGTCTAGGCTTACTAAATAGTGAAGTGCTATGGAAGTCTATGATTGGGAAGAGAAAAACTTAGTACGCACTACGCAGTAACAATCAATTTAAACATAAGCATTTCTAGAACTGGTTTGCTCGTGTTCGAACTTGTATCATTAGTAATATGTACCCTAATTGCACTAAAGTTGGTGATAGACTGGTATTTAAAGAATGGTAGGTGACAAACTTTACCATGTAAGTTTCTGATGGAAAACAGCCACCATAGAACAATTAACTTTTAAAGTTAAATTTATAATTAACTTAAGAAAATATCTGCACTATATTCATTTGGAATGTTGTTTTTTTTTAATTTAGATTTTAATTTAACACAATATTTACAAAGTGTGAAATCAATTTAATCGAAATATTAAATTATAGGTCTGTTCATACCTGTGGTTCATACCATGCAAGTTTAAATAATTACTTTCTAGTTTCTACTGAATTAATATGTATGTGGTAAATGGTAAATTATGTTTATCCTTCTTGGCTTAAAATGATTTATTTTGAATTGTGGTCGTAATTGATTTAACCTATAGCAACATAACAATCTTCATAATGTTGAAATATCTGCCGCTTAGCAGAGTAAGGGTAGAAGGGGGAGGGGGGGGGGGGGCGTCGGTCACTTCACAAGCCTTGACCGAAACTAGACCCGAGCGCTATTTAATGACGGATCACCTAGTGGTGCTGGTGGGCACTGCCTCTGTGGTACTTACACCGGTGACGTATCGATGGATGTATACAATTAATCAAGTACATGAAAATGTTAGTTAGACACGTTCCCTATCAGAGCTTTATTTGAAACGTACACGTGTATTCATGACTAGACTCAGACGGAATGTAGCCGGCTTCAACTGTTGTTCTAGAACAGCTGACTGCAGGCTGACAGGTACCAACTTGACAAAAATATATTATGACATGCATGCTGTGACACACACTAAAGACCAGTGGAAGACTTACCGTCGGCAATGTCATTTGAGTTGAGACAAATACTAGTCGAATGAGTACCTAATGGCTCCAATCGTCGGGTACAGCCCTATGGCTTACAATTCATTCACTTGTAGCCATTTGTAGTTGATGCAACTAAATTCACATAATACCTCATTGTGACTACAACTTGGCGTGAATATTTTCACATTGTTGACTATTGTTGACTATTGTTTTGTAGTAAAGTATAATAGATATGTATAGCACAGCAAGGAAGAAGTGTGATACAATTGAAAGAGCAAATTGTTTTGTATCCGTAGTTTTATATCATAGATCTTTCCAAGTGTAGTTGTGTACATTTGTCTATCTTTTAATGATATTGAAATACAATTGTTGTTTGCACAGGAAAAAGAAGAGCATCTTCAAATCCGTCTGGGAAATCTAAAGAGCGATATTTGTAACCTGTTGAAGGTGATATGTCATGCTCGAGAACGGGGAGAATGGAATGCGGATGGTTTCGTGTTCTATGAAGTCACACAGGAAGACATTTTCCGATGCTCCCCGCTTGCAGTCCAGTGAGTAACATACATTTAATTAGAATAATAATAATCTTGAACTCAGTTCCAACTGTGTCGGGTTGAGTGGTGGATTCAGACTGGATTGGAACTCAGAACAAGATAAAACATGTTCTAGTGAGGGGAAAGGTACAGAAGGACGACAGCTTACCTGAGAAAGTAGATAGGCCGCTTAGAGAAACATATAGATGAGAAGACAACATCTCAGTTTATTTGTCTTCTCATCTATATGTTTCTCTAAGCGGCCTATCTACTTTCTCAGGTAAGCTGTCGTCCTTCTGTACCTTTCCCCTCACTAGAACATGTTTTATCTTGTTCTGAGTTCCAATTACACATATATATATATATATATATATATATGTTATTCTGTAGGTTTTCGCAAACTGAAGAAGATGTAGTACTAGGTTCTTGGGTTGCTGTCCACGTAACTTGCTCTCTAGACGCTGGTTGCTGGCCCAGAAATGGGCCATTGTCATTGTCTCGACGTTTCGGCAAAATCGCATTTGCCATCTTCAGGATGATCCGTTGGTTTCAGAGGCTGAGAACCGAATGGTTTTGTCTCTGGTGTGTCCATTCTTTTATACCTAGCCTGGTGTGCTGTTATTGGTTCGCTAGGAGACCGATTTGCAGCTAGCCAATGGCGTGACGGCGTGTGTGTTGAGCGGGTGGCGACGACAGCGCTTAGAGTGCGGCCTCGTCCAACTACAGCGCACTCGCACCCGGCCGCGCGGGCTGATGTGCCCCTCTCTCGCAGTCCCGTCGGTCGGCCCGTCGGGTCTTTAGATCTTGTTGGGACGCGCTCGGCTTCTCGTGGTCGGACCTGTGTATGCTGCTACGTCAAGCGCGATCCTGTCGGTGTGTTTCTTTTTTCGTTTGTCACCTGGCTTCGGCGGTGGTACTGCATCTGGGGGTGGGTTTATAGGTGTTACTTGCCGCGCCGCCAAGATGCTCTTCCATACTGCGGGGAGCGTGAGTGAGTGGTCTTGTTTGTTCATAGTGTTCTCGTTTGACAATCTCAATGGCTTCTCGGATGGTCCTTGTGCGATAGTGTTCCACTTTGGCCAGTGTCTTTGTATTATCAAAGTCAATCCAATGGGCTGTAGCGTCCACGTGTTGAGCCAGAGACGACGACCTCTCCCTGCGTTCTACCGCCAGTCTATGTTCTCTGAGGCGGGCGGAGACGCGCCGATTGGTTTGGCCTACGTAGGTTTTCTCGCAGCAGCCGCATGGTACCTCGTAGACGCCCTGGGCTTCTAAAGGGATAGAAACTTTGACGTTCCTCAGTAGGCAGTAGGCTAACAACACACCAGGCTAGGTATAAAAGAATGGACACACCAGAGAGGAAACCATTCGGTTCTCAGCCTCTGAAACCAACGGATCATCCTGAAGATGGCAAATGCGATTTTGCCGAAACGTCGAGACAATGACAATGGCCCATTTCTGGGCCAGCAACCAGTGTCTAGAGAGCAAGTTACGTGGACAGCAACCTGAGAGGCGAGAACCTAGTACTACATATATATATATATATATATGATAGGTAGAAGGATAGACCCCAACAGCTTACCTGAATTGTAGACCGTGGTGGTATAGAGATAAAGACAACATATATAAAGGACAACACAAGTTTTCCGAGACGTTTCGGTACAAGACCTTGATCACTCGGGAGTAAGAAGACTACTGACTAACTAACCTAACCTATGAACTAAACTAGCTGGCCCTATTGGCTGTTGGGGGGGGGGGGGGGAGGGGGAGAGTGGCAGAAAGAAGGGGTTGGGAGGCTAGGAAGGTGGTGGGGGAAGCAGGGACATAGTTCCTCTTCACCGGATGTTTAAGTTGGGTGGAGTGCGAGATTTAGTTATCCACTGATGGGCCAACTCCCATCTTCGTAGCTCTCCTGGATTGCAGCTGGCAGGAAAAGATTTTATGATCCTGGTGGTGAAGCATGAATGGAATGGTAAGTCATGTAGTGCTGCATGTTCTGCCACGGGCTTCTCCATGTCTTGTTGGTTTACACTCTGTCTGTGTCCCGTCATACGCACACTGAGAGGGGTGGTTGTGAGTCCTACATACTCAGCCGGACAGCGAGTGCATCTGAGCTGGTAAATCACATTGTCCGTGCTACAGGTGTTATGGTGCCGGATGGGGTAAACTCTGCCTGTGGCTTGGGCCTCAAAAGTGGTGGAGGGTGGATGCATAATGCATGTCTTGCATCTAGGCCTATTGCAGGGGTAGGATCCTGTAGGCTGAGTTGTTGTGGTTTCTCTGGTTTGACAGTCGCGTCTAACCACTAGGTCTCCGATGTTGGGAGGACGTCTGAATGCCACTCTGGGGAGGGCGCTGAATATGTCCCTGGTTCTCGGAGAGGCCTGGAGAATATTAAAGCCATTCTTAAGGATGGCATTAAGAGCTTGGAGACCTGGGTGCCACTCGGTGGTTAGCGGGATAATGTCGCAGGTTGCGGGAGGCGTGGTCCTCGGTGGGCGATGAACTTGCTGCTCCACCCTGGCTCGGTCGTAGCCTCTGGCCACAAAAGCGGTGGTTATTCGCTGGCAGTAATTGGCAAGGTCACGATCGGTGGAACAGATGCGCCGTCCCCTAACCGCCAGTGAATAAGGTAAGGCATGTTTGGTGTACGTGGGATGACAGCTATCGTGATGAAGGTACTGTTGGCTATTGGTGGGCTTGAAGTGGACGGTCGTTCTAATGTGGCCTTCCTCGAGGAATACATCAACGTCCAGAAAGGTGATGTGATGGGTCGAAGTATCCCAAGTGAAGTTCACAGGGCAAGATGTGTTGAGCTCCAGTAGGAACGAGTCTAGGGCTTCACGTCCGTGTGTCCAAATCACGAAGATGTCGTCAATAAACCTAAGCCAGCATAGGGGTGTGCACCCCTGTTTTGCAAGAAAATCCTTCTCCAGCTTCCCCATGAACAAATTCGCGTAGGACGGAGCCATACGAGTACCCATGGCTGTACCTTGAACCTGTAGGTAGTGCCGGTCCTTGAAGCGGAAGTTGTTCTTACGTAGCACCATATGGGCTAGCTCAGTAAGGAACTGAGTGTCGGGTTTGGAGTGGCGAGGTCGTTGTCCCAGGTAGTATTCGATTGCGGATAGGCCTTGGGTGATTGGTATATTCGTTTACAAAGATGTTACATCAATAGTGGCCAAGATGGTGTTGTCCGGTAGGGGGGTGTTGATTTTGCGTAGCTTGTCGAGAAAGTCGAAAGTGTCGCGTATATGTGATTCAAGGCTGGTGGCGAAAGGTTGAAGATAGTGGTCCACAAAAGCAGAAATGCGTTCCGTGGGAGAGTTGAAGCTTGAAACAATAGGTCGGCCAGGGTTGCCAGGCTTATGAATTTTGGGAAGAAGGTAAAAAGTGGGGGTCCGAATAGGTTGAGGTATCAGAGTATTAAGGGTGGCTGCGTTAAATCCCTGGGACTTGCCATGTAAATTAAGGAAGTCGGCAATTGGTTGTCGGTGGATGTTGGTGAGATCTTCTTTGAGGGGTCTGTATGTGGTCTGGTCTGAAAGCTGTCGATCCGCCTCCGCAACATAAGCATCAATATCCTGCACTACCACACATGATCCCTTGTCGGCAGGAAGAATTATGATATCGTGGTGGAGGCCAAAAGGCTGGTAATATGATTGGTAGAAGGATAGACCCCAACAGCTTATATGTTTATGTATGTTTATCATCATCCAAAAGTCCTCTTACCTGGGGTCTAGCCTTCTACCAATTATATATAATAACTAAGAACATAAATAAACATGTTCCGGTAAAGAAATAGGTACAAAAGGTCGACAACTTGCCTGATTAGTGTAAGTAGATAAAGATAAAGGTGAGCAGACAAACAAATAGTATGAGACGTTTTGGCTAACACTTGTACTGAATGTATACAGTACAGTATGTCTTAACACCAGTGCTGTTGGGGGTTATGATGGGGAAGGCGGTGGGGGCAGGTCTACCTGATGTTGAGGTTGGGCGGGTCTCGAGACAGGTAATGATTCAATTTAAGGAACGGTTTCACTTATTTTAACGTTTTGTTAGTTGTGTTTTGTTTGTTATCCCATTATTGTATTTATGTGTGTATATAATAATAATAATTTTTGTAGGATTACCCGTTCTAGGGTGCACACCAGCTTTACCTGATGTGCCCCTCTTCAGGTGACTAACTAGGTTATTAGGGTGTTTGGATAGTTGGGAAGGATTGTCCGAGGGCTGTTAGTATGACTCAATCTCAGCATTCGCTTTAACGACTGAGGAAAACCTCGGAAAAAACCTTCAGTCAGGACTGCCGGTGGCCGGAATCGAACCGGCGACCTCCCGAATTAGAGTCTCGCGTCTTACCGCTGAGCCACCTCTATCGGATGTGTTTATATGTGCAGTACAGAGTCTACACACTGTCTGTAACCAATACTAAATTTGCTCCTAGATATAAACATGTATATTTAAATTTTGTAAAGTGTTGTGTTTTTATACAGCCAATAATGTTTGTAGTGTTTACTGCCACCCACCTTACTGTTTTGTTTCTTTAAAAATAGAATTAAATTCCATAATTTTCAAAGAGCATAGTTTTCATATAGCGGTATCTAGAACTATACCTAGAGTAACAAAACAGCAAACAAGGCATTCAAACAGTGGAAGAGTTTGATTATTGGTAAATGATTATGTTTTTCAGACAAGTGAATGTCCCAGCGGCAACATTAGAAGCCGAAACTGTCGTTTTACCTCTTCCACCGAAAACTCCAAGAAAAGTGAAGCTATCCTTAGAACTTGCAATGAATCGAGTCAACGCTAACTCCACTACATCTTATGATGATGACGCCACCAAACCAAGTCCATTAACTTATCAGTGGACATTTGAGCCTCCTAACCAGCCGTGCACGTGCAACCCAAAAAAGTGATCATCTTGAGCATGAAAATTAATAGATCGGCATTTCACTAACAAATCTTAAGTCTATTGTTTCACATCTAAATGTATATTGTATTCCCTACCTGTGGATGTTTTCAATTGTTGTATTAAAAATTTGAAAATAGAAAATGTGTTGTGGCTTGTCCAATGATGTAGTTCTCCCCAGCCTGTAGCCTTGTCCTGACCTAGTAATTAATTTATAGAGTGTACAGTGTCTCTTGATTTATCTACTTCTATAACTTGTGACGTTCCACCCTACACGTCATGTGACGGTAGTTGGAGGGGGTAAGATAGTGGTGAAGCGGTGGGCTTGACCAGTGGACGTGGAACCCTCGCGCAGGAAACACCCGTCTCTTGCCAGTTACGGCGGCAACTAATGTAACTACGGTTGCTATTTACCATTGTCATTGGAAGTGCTTAATTAATTAAAGTCTGCTATGTTTTAATCAGTGTACTTAATATTACTCCTTCCCATCCCGTGCTCCGGTACGAGGGAAACATTACAAACTAGCCAGTAATATTTAGTCAGACCAAGACATTGAATGAACATATCATGTGCCCTTAATTGGGAAACAATATCTCCCCTCCCCATTTTCAGCTAAAAAAATGTTTGCCTTGCAACAGTATGATTACCTGTACAAATTAAGTTTTTAAGTACGAAGTTCCCAACATTATCTAGGTATCTGTTGGACAGTTCTTTAAAATAACATACTTCCAAATGCATGTAATTCATTAATTTAGCTTAGAAGCTGCTTATAACAAAGTTAGTAGCTAATAATAGTAGAATGTAGGGATCTTTTTAGGGATCTATATCTTTTTCGACCTGTTTAACAATTTACTGTACCTCATCTTTAAATCATTTCCACTGCTGCTTAGTTCGTATATTATAATATTAGTATGTAATTAATTGTATGTTTCTGTATTTTTGTGTATGTCTATATTGAATTTGCACTAGTGGAATTTGTATTCTGTTGCAAATAAAGGCCTAATAATAATAATATGATCCAGCAGCTTACCTTTGTATAAGATGACAATTTTTTTTATAGGAAGAACTTGATATAAATGTCTCCCACTGAAAATCAGTTCTTGTAACTTGTGAGTAGACTATTATAAATTTACAAATGTATATTTTATTTGAGAGTTGAAAGCAGAGTTGATAAAGTTCTCCCTAAATTTCTTTGTCAACTCTAGTTGAAAGTAAACATTGAAGATGTATACACCTTAATACAAACATATTTAGACGCTTCGACACAAGGTCTTGATCACTCAAGAGGAAGATGGCAACTGTAACTTCTCTAGTCACATGGCAGACTAACTAAAATGAACTAATGCCCAGTTTACACACTTTCCCAAGGTTTAAGATTAGAACCCCATTTTTATTACTCGCTTCTAACGTGAGTTAATTGACCAATAACGTGGGTAATTTTTGAAACGAGAATGGTCAGATTTGCAACACTGGTTGGAATTTCAACCTATGTCAGAACTGAGTTACCGGAGTAACTCCGAGTTTTTCTGCAGTGTGAACGCATGTTGGTTATCAAAGCACATTGAAATAAACGACTCACCCAGCTGTCGCCATGTTCAAACTCTTGGGCCAGGCAGAAATACAAGCTTAATTAAAAAAAAAACAAGAATGTTCACAAAATCATTTGAAGAGCCATTGCTTCACAGTAAAAACTTTGAGTGATGACAAGTGTTTTAGGAAACATCAGCAGCAATGTAAAGATAGACTCGATAATCTAAAAATTAAATTATTAGTAATTATAACGAAGGCGTATATCGTGCAGTGCTTCAGGTGCTAAGGTTAAGAACTAATCAATTAGTCAATTAGGTTGATCCCGGGGTACTCGGTGAAAACACAAGTGGCTTACACGTGTCGCTTTAACCCGCTTTCGAAGCGAGTAATGAAAACTGGGTCTAAAGGGTTAACAAAATTTATTGAAGTCATGATCATGGTGTTCACATAACTTCCTAAGATTTAAAAGTTAGGATGGAAGTTGAAATTTTAGCAATTTGTTAACTCTTATCCTTATTTATTCTTATTTAGCTTTTTATTATTTAATATGTTGCATTTCCACTTGATTTGATTTTATTTCATTTCTCAATTATTTTTTCTTGTTCTTGATTTTTTTTTTATGTAGTACAGTAGTTTGTTTTGTTTGTGTTGTTATTGTTATTTATGATTTCCTTATTATTAATTGTTTGCATAGCCTAGTTTTATTTAAGGTCCTCCTTTGTAAATCAGTTTTTATAACTGAATAGGATAGACATTAAATAAATAAATAAGTCTTTTTCATGCTCGTGGGAGCCATTCATCAGACACAGCTCATTTTGACATGTATATTCAGAATTAAAAGTTTACATACCACAATATTTTATTCCTGTGTCAGCTACTTTTTTAGTTATATGTTAAGTTAATATGAATTTCTTGCATTTTTAGGAAGAACTTGCTAGGAAAGATGCCCTTATTAAAAGACTAGAAGAAGAGCTTCGAGCTTTGAAACTGCAATCAGCTAATGCCGTGGACAGAGACAGGTTAGTCCCAATATTATATTCTTAAATTTAGAGACTATAAAGTCAAAGGTATACCATTATTGTTATTAGCTTTGAGTGCTAATTTTATACTTATTGTATTAATTTGTGTAATTGTTGACCCCTCACACAGTGTGAGGGGAGACTTCTAGCAGTTGCCCGCTGCGGCTTCGCTCACGTATAGATTTCAGGGTTTTCTGCCATTACTGTGATCTGACGTATAACTTTATTTTTAAAGAACTAATCTAAATACAAAGTTTTAAGTCTGTAACATCTCCTGTTTTTGAAACATATATTTAATACTCATAAAATTCACTCCCACCCCCTTTTCACCCCCCTTAAAAATAATTACGGATAATGATAATTACTAGAGCCCCGTGAAAGTGGGTTTACTTTTTCACAAATTTCGTTATAAAAATCAACGATTTTGGTGTTTAGCGGTGTTATAATTTTTAGCTGTGTAGAGTAACATTAGATCTAATTTTAGCACCGTGTACTTGCATTGTAAAAAATAAATCTTTGAATTTTTGATACAGTACAATCTACGAACTACACACGATAGGCGTACTACACACATTCGCGCAAGGTAAAACGTTGACAAAATAAATATTCTTATGGAAAATGTTCCAAAATATTTTTTATTTCAAAAACAATTTTCAGAGAACACGACTTTTTGCGCAAGTTGTGGAAATGTTTACTGTTAAGTGTGAATTCAGATGACAGTTTTGCGAGATTTCATGGTTATTTCGTGTAAAACAGGAGATTTCGCTTTTTGCAGTGTTATAATGGAAAATTCTTCCTACGTGGGTGGTTTCATCATAAGAGCAAAGTACCTTCCAAATTTCACGTTCCTAAGTTAACGGGAATGGGTATTAAAACCGTGCAAAATTAATGTTTTTTTATTATACCACCTGAGAACACTTCCAAATATTAAATAAGTGATTCTGATCCTGCCTTTGGTTTTGTATCAGCTACACAGTGGGTTTAAAAAGTTAAAAAAAATTACAATCGTTATTTTATTTCTTTTGTAATTATTAATTATTAAATTATAAATAAAATAACAATTGTTACAATAACAAACTGTGAATGTTTTTAAATCCATTCTTTAGTTGATACAAAACCAAAGACAGGATCAGAATCACTTTTTCAATATTTGGAAGCATTATGTAATAATAAAAAACAATAATTTTGGGCGGTTTTAAATTTTAATACCCATTGAACTTAAATGGTTTGAGCTTTGCAGTGATGAGTCAGTCAGTCGGCACATGCTCTTAGATAATAATTAATATATTTTGTTCTAGTGAAATAGCAAAATTAAAAGAGCATCTGGGACTTAAAGACAGCCAAATCCGAGCTTTAATCCAAAGAATTCAAGAACTTCGTGAGGACATCATAAGAAAATCTGGTGCAGTCGATAAGTTACTGTCTGGGAATACCAGTAGGCCTACCGTTGATGCTAGTACTATGACTGACCAAGGGATGTTCTCATCTGTTGGGGAAAGGGAATCCACGTCTCGCTCAGAAGTAGGCCATTATTATATTTATTTATGTACTAGGAAAACGCTCTGTGTGACACGTTGATAAGCGAGCGCGTCCATATCTACGAACTTTCTGGTGAAATGTTGTCAAAGATACGCTAATAAAAACAACAATTAACAACAATTCAAGAATGCACATTGCAAACATGTTTCTAATTTCCATAGCTATTATACTTCCCGACATTGTTGAATGCTGTGCTATGTGCGTTGCTAAGAAATTTCGTTGTCATTTCATATAGTGTTTTCTACACGGTCCTCCACCATTATTAACACTTATTGACAGTAGTAGAAATGTAATTTCTGCCTTTAATACGTATCAGATCGCGTTTAAATTAGTATATTCGTGACCGGACAAAAATGTGTTGTAATATAGCCACCCTCACGTTTTGCCATTACTTCTTCTTCTTCTTCTTCTTCTTCTTCTTCTCAAATGCCCACATTTGGCTATTATGCCATCATGCTGGATCAGGTCAACCAGTAGAGACACGCTTCTTTCTCCACCCTCTTCATGCCGCTCGGCATTGTGTCACGTTCACCTGCCAGTTTTGGACATACAAACAGGTGGCTCCTATCCTGCTCCCTTTTTCCACACAGCTTGCAGGTACTCGTCTCAAACACTCCTATTCGGTGGAGATGCTTCCCTAAAAGATCGTGCTGCGTTTTTAGCCTGAACTGGGCCGTTTCAATTAAAAATAAATAAATACATATTTTTGAGTACCGGTAACTTTTATGTAATTTTGCCAATACTTATTAGATTGCCTTAAAATCAACATTCATGTTCGGAAAAATCTTTATAAAAATATGGCTATCTCACATTTTGCCGCCATTTTGTTTGAGAAAAATGTTTTGCTGTAACTATGACTTATCGAGGCTTGTAGATGGTCCAAACTTTAAGTCCAAACTTTCCGTTCGACTGCTATCGACAGACATAAAAACATAAAAAAACAAAAAACAAACAGAACGAGTGCCATAAAAGTCTAATGGAGGCGCTCGCTTAATTTTTACAAATATACAAATTCATGCAATTATTGCTTCTATCTAGAATGAAATGTCACCGTATGTAATCTCATAAACATCACAAACCTTCATATTCAGAGTGTATTAGTATTACTTACACTATGGTGGCTGGTGATATGAAGTGGATGGGTGAATCCTAAAGAAATTTGTATTGTCACAGCAAATCTGCCTACACTGCCAAACCCATTTTGGCAATGAAATACAGTACCCCCTGTACAGTGAAACATCTTTATAACAAAATGATCTACTGTGTATAACAAACTGGTTTTAGGGTCCCAAAAGGTTCTTACTTCTTGTGCATGTATAGGTACCATCTTTATAAAGAAATGTTCTTTATAGGCCTAACAAAATAATAATACAGTAATGTAATAATAATAATCTGGCCCCCAGGAGTTTGTTATAAAGAAGTTTCACTGTACATTGTTGTCTAAGAAACAATACCACTTCAGTGAAATTTTGTTTTTTGGGGCACTTGTTGATTGCTTGAGATATTGCATTTCACTGGTATTGATTTTGAAAAGTTTAGACCAATAGAAACCCTCTTATTTACCAAGTTCCAACACCTAAGAGGCAGCTGAGCAAACACTGCTTTTTGACCAGTCTCTGAACAATATCCCAAATGTCACTTACATTGTGTTGTTTCTAAGGCGATATACCGTACGTAGTTATGATGTTTTGCCCCACAGAGTAGTAGGCCTATAAAACAGTAAACAGTTTACTTTAAAACAGTAAATATTTTATTTTTATAAGCTTGGTTATGGATTAAAAGTCCAAATGGTTTGAAGTTCAAGTGTTTGATGTCAAATGATATTTGAATTTTATTTAAAAAATAAGGAACATGAGTGACCAACAATACAAAGCACACTTTTCATCTGCCATAAACACTTTCTGCACCATGATAAATAAACATTGATTTCTTTCCAAACAATGTAGCTGGTCTGGTACCCACACTCGTTATTTTATTTTATTTCAACATTCTGAGATGTTTGTAGAGAAGTGCAAATTTGGCTCTGATCTGCATTCTGAAATTTTTTTAATAATGTGAGCATGGACTTACAACTATCTGAATGTGAAACATAGTTGAAAAACGCTTCTGCAATTCTTATTTCCGGTTTTTGATGCCACATCGACAGTCACATCAACAATGTGAACAATGTCAAAATCTGAAACTTGAGTGTTAAAATGGCCACCCACCGCCAACTTCCGTGGCTATTTCAGTGGTACATTAATTTACTAGCTGATTCAAGTCCAGTTACAAGTTACTATATTATAAGTCCATGATGTTAGCAAGAAAATTATCATTTGTTTTGTGTTGAGAGGGGGAGAGAGATTGATTGATTGATTGATTAAGGTCTTTTATTTATGGTGGGAGAGAGAGAGGGAGAGATAGATAGATAGATAATGGTCTTTATTGAAGGCGGGATTAAGGCCAGCAAGGCCTTATCTTCCATCCAACCTTATAACAAATGATACATTTTGGTAATACATTTTGATAGACAATACACAATACTGTAGATAGTAGGACAATAATAGTAAGAATACAAGAACTAGTGTAGGAACTTCAAACTACCCATACAAATACTGAAATACAAATTCATAATGAAAGAAATTAATTGCAATTAAGGTTAACCATTCATTCAATGTACAAATAAATAAATGAGAGAGAGAGAGAGAGAGAGAGGGAGAGGTGTGATTGTTTGATGATTGTCATGAGAGTGATCATATGAAACAAAAGGGTTTAAACAGCTTGTAAATAAATCAATTGTAAACTAAAATAGCAAAGTGGTTGGATTTAAACAAGATTGTGTAAAAAATATGAACAACACATGTAAAATAAAAATTTGGGAGATCTGAAAACTAAGCAGGAGGAAGATGACAAAGAACTATTTTCCTTCTATCTGTTTCCCTTCTATCTGTTTTTTCTGTTTCACGGGACTGTTCTAAAATGTTTTGAGCTATAGAACAACCAGTATTACTCAATCAGTTATTGCATATTAGCTACCACTTTTACTTTTTATTCAATTTTCCCTATTCAGTTATGTTGTTTAGTACCTTGTAGACCTCACATGTAGTTCAGCCTACACTTTTGAGAATTAAGTTAAGGGAAATAAAAGAAGCAAAAGTACATATTTTATTGTACAACAACAAAAGTGAAAAATGTTCTTTAAAAAAAAAATTACTCATTAATAAATGCAAAAAATAAACTGCCTGCTCTTCCAAATTACTTTTATGTAGCCCCCCCCCCCCCCCCCCCCCCTTGTGATGGATACATAAACAAAGTCCATTGGGAAGTGGGAGGCCACCGGGTCGGTATTTTAACGTGCCGCTAAATATCGTTGGCCTCAGTCTAAAATTTTGTCCGGGCCGTAATTGTTGACGGGTATTATAAACTGATTTTCGACCACTGTTGGGCTTAAGTTTGTTTTATTTTGGTACTAGTGTGTATAATTGGAACTTCATAGCATACATATAATGCCTATAATTATTATCGTGATCGTAGTTGTAACTTCATATGAAGCATCATCGTAGTTGTAAGTAGTACAGGATTTTCAATAAGTGGAAACTTTGCAAGTTGGGATTTCGATACTTTGCTGCTCTGCGTTCAGTTATGGTTGTGGAATGCCTGGCAACCGATAAATCTTTAATTTGTGCACTGTAATAAATTATGATAAAGTACTTACAGTGTTAAAAGTGGAAGCAACAATTTAAAAACACATAAATCGGCAAAGTTCTTCTATAAAAAAGATACTGTCAAATTGCATACAAACGAAAATTGTACAGAATTGAAATTATTTTTTGGTAAGTAAGAATTGAGTTCCTCCTTATGTACTGTAGTCCATTGATTAACAAAAGTTGCAAATTTTCCTCTTTTTGTTAGTATAGTATTTAACATTCATCAATTACTAGTTTAATTAGTAAATAATTGTCAGCATGCACAAACTCTCAAAGCTCAGCTTTTCAAAATACAAATGTACAGAATTTGTAAGCTCAAATGTACAAAACTAGTCAGTAGAAATTATAAGTAAAACAAATGTAAGCTATTACAGTTACCAGAGAAAACATACACATTTGTATGATTATATTGATTATTTCCAGATCCTTCGTGCTCAATCTGAATTACATAGGGCGGAGGCAGTTACAATTTCTAAACACAATGATAACATAATATTAGCGAAACAACTAGAAGAGTCAGAACTATTCATGGAGTTGGCACTAAGAGATAAAGAACGTCTGGCGGAAGAACTTCTCCTTCTCGACAAACGCCTCCACGATAAAGATGTGGAAGTAACGCTTCTCACGAAGTCCATGGCTGAAATGGATAAGGTATAGGGCTGATACTTACAATATACTTTCCCTCATAAAACACTCTAGTACGTACATGCCCCTTCATTGCATTCGCATTTACACTATTAATAACAAAAATTACACTGGTGAGATCAGAAGAATGGAATACCGTGTCATAGGAACAGTACGCTGTGAGCAATCATATCCAATTTACATATGATAGCTAGCAGAACTTCAGTTCAGTGCCCCCAGTCTTATCTCCCTAATAAATTCTTTGTATTGTAGTACCGGTAGTTGTTATGTTGTATATACTTTAGCTCTTAAAACTAAATATTAATGTGTTGTTTAATTAAAATTAAAATCAGCTGAGGATCCAAAGAACAATTGAATCTTAGTACCATGGTTGATGGAATAACACACTTCGCACTAGGGAAGGACATGTACACGTGTACACAATTTCTCAAAAAATAAAATGTTGCACCAACTTCGTTCAATCGCTGAGCTCAGAGTTACACGCTCTCGTCTGTTTGATTGATCCCGAACGTCGCCACGGTGTTTAATGTTCAGAATGCATTTTTTTTTTTTTTTTACCAAACACAATTGCGTTCACATGTACATGAACTGACAGCCAAGAGTGTACACATTTAGTAAGATACACGCGTTTTCTCACCCCTACTACGCACGCTGGTAGGCCTAAGGTTAATTGTCCCACGCCCATCTGTATTTGCTTGACATCATAAATGCATGCAACAATTGAGGGGCATACTGAAAGTTATTGGTGTAGGAATAGCACTACTATTATTATTTGGTATTCCATACAACTGTGGGCAGCATGTGCACTAATGGGGGTAGGGGGAGTACTTGAGCTTCCCTCAGTATGGCAGAGTAGTATCCAATAATTGGTAATTTGAAATTGGGAGTTATCTTTTAAAACAGCACTTTGAATTTAACTAACAACAATTGGGTACAATTGGGTGTTGGGTACTTCAAACTTTGAAGTACCGGTACCCAATATTATTGTTGTAAGTTACATTTCGCGTACCGGTACTCGACACACTTTACGTATGCTTAGTTGGCTACAGTTAAGAGCGAAGGGTACCTCTACATCTAAAACTGCACACAATTTTCATTTTTAATTTATATCTCAAGAATGGACTTGGAAATTGAAAATCTTAATCAACTTGTAGGTTTGTAGTTTGGTAAGCCCTACATACTGAATGCTCTAAATGTGTTTATCACTATAATAAGTATGGTTTTTATTTTTAATTAATTTTATTATTAATTAACGATTTAATAATCAAAATAACTACACTAATGGTTATAATATTTCATTCCATCTGTAGAACTTACCAAAACACAGTGCGCTGTTGACTCAGATTTTCGATTTTGAGTAACATTCTTGAGATATAATTAAAAAATTTAAATTTTCTGCTATTTTGACGTAGAGGTACCCTTTGCTCTTAAAACTTATATACAAAGTATAGTACACTATGTGTTTGTGTGTTTTGTTTTTGTTTTTAGTGCTGGATGCACAGTCGAGTTAAGTATAGAATTCGTTAATGGTTGTTATGGAAGTATTTTATTACATGCTGTTTTCCATATGAAAAAAAAGCCGTAGCAATTATAGATAGATAGATATTTAGGCTTAATTTTTAATGTCTTATATTTTTGCAACTAGGCTAATCAAGACAATGAGTGGGTGATAATGAAGATGAAATTGGGGGCTCTTTGGAGGAAAGGGGCAAGTAGGAAGGCGCGTGAGAAAAGGAGAAAGATACAAATCTTATACTGTGTATCCAATGTGATCAGATTCATAAATAAGTTGGTCTTTTGATCTGGTTACTGTTCGATTTTAGACTTAAGTTATAGATGGTATAGGATAGGTTATATGTAGATGGTATACTATAATTATTTAATACATTTGATACATTTTTTACTAGTAAATACATTCATTTTGCTCTACAAGATGTGCTTATTTTGCACACACTTGGCCTTGATTGTCGAAGGACATTAAAGGGGAAGACATATTAACTATTTAGCTATGTTTACTGTACAAAGTTGTTGTTGTTATAGGCTGCAAGGGACATGCAGTCAGCCCTTACTGTTGAAGTGGCTGAAAAGCATGATCTGATCATTATACTGAGGCGAGAAGTATACGAACTAGAGGACCAGTGCAGACAAACTGATAAGCAAACTCACTTCAAAGATGACATCATCAAAGAGATGAGGAAAGAGCTAAAACAGGCCAGAAAAAAGGTTAGTAGTGTCCACAGGCCAAACTAGTTGATACTATACTACGGTGTACATAGTATGTATGTCTTTGATTTTCTTTTACTTAAACCTACTTTGCATAATGTAAAGTAAATAAAGATATATTCCTCCATTCTCAAAATTGTGTATACCAGTTAGTTGGCTAAGTCCATTCCTGAAAAAACATTGTTAATATACTAATAGTACAAATTTAAGAAGATAGGAACTGGATGGGTGGATCACTTACTACTGCCAAAAACCAAATGTCAACATTCGTTCTTTTCCACCACTCTCCCTCCCAGATATGAATTCCCTTTCCATTCCACCGGCCATTATACTTCACTCTTCTCCTTTCTAACTTCCACTTTGAGTCTCTATTCTCTACTGATCGAGTTTGGAACAAGAGTTTGATTGCTCTCTTTCAGTGAGTTCACTTTCCATCTTTACTGCTTTTACTTCCTAGATGTGTATACTTAACAATCTCTTACAGTTCATCTTCTCAAGTTTGTTCCTGCGCCAGCTATAAAAAATAACAGTGTTAAGGATACGAGTCTTCGGTTTGGTATATTTTCAACTTCTGATTTCAGATCGCTGACCTGGAACAAGAATTATCAGTAACATTCCACAATACTGACAAGAATCGAAGATTTTCCTCCTCTCCACAGCTTGGTTATACTTATTCCAGTCCTAGCCAGTCAGTCCAGTACGTGAAAAACAACCCAATAGATTCCAGTGTAGATCAAGAACACATTGCTCCTGTAAAAATTGCTGCATCTACTAATTTGTGTAAAAAAGGCATAACAGTGTCCGATCATTTGCACCCTAAGAGTACGCAGTGTGATTTGCCTGTGAAAGGAGCAAAACCTCGATCCAAAGTCTCCAAATTCCACCGTCACAGTATACCAGATTGTACACCAAGTATGGGGTATCACTGTGGGGATGTGGGCGATCAGCGGTCATTGGTATCGGACAGGAATACGCACTGCTATCACCGCAGCTACTCGCCACCTTGCAAAGATATTCACGAAACCGGAAATAACGAACCGAGCCGGGACTTCACGTTTCCCACAGAAGAGGTAAGACAGTCCAGAAATGATACGTCTCGGCCGGGGAAACATCACCATAGTCTACAGTCGTCTGCATGGCACCAAAAGAGGGAGAAATAAGGTTGCATGCGGTATTGGCCATCGGCTTCAGTGTTGCATGGCACCAAAAGAGGGAGAAATAAGGTTGCATGCGGTATTGGCCATCGGCTTGTGGGCATTATTGGAACGGTCACATTGGAGGACCTCGTAGGTCCGTTGCAGATGTGGCTTTTGATGAGGTGTACGTCTGAGGAGAGTCGTCATTAGTTTTTATCGATTTAACAAAATGCAAAACTCCCAACGAAATGTCAATGAGTCCATGTTTCTTATAATTTTAATTTTTATGCATTTTGGCATTGCCTTTCTGGATAATTTGGCACTTTAAGAGCATTACAAAAGTGAAAAGAACTGTAGTTGAAAAGCTGTGAGGTTTGAGGAGTAGACCTCATTCTGCATGAAAGTAAGAGAGCACAGGATGTCTTTATTCCAGCATGGTTATAGTAATTATTGCATGAAAGTGAGGCTTGGCATGGGGTTTGCTTTTTTGTGTCTGTATCTTTCTAACAAATGTTTTAAGAACATTTTACAATTACTAAGAATTCCCCCTTTAATTCAAATTTCAAAGGACCCTAAAAGTTCTAAGTTAAGTTAAAACATTTAGAATTAAAAGAACATATTCTTTATTGAAACCTGCAGGGACTTTTTCGTTTGAAATTAAAGAGGGATTTTATATTGCTTGCCAGACATTCACAGACAATAACAAAGTCTAGATTGAAATCCAAATTGTGGCATGTAGCAGAGATGTGCTTGAGTAGAGTTGGTCCTAATGTTTTCAAAGTCTAATTAATTACACTATAATTTATGGTTTAATATTTAATGGTGTGTGAATACTTTATGGATGAGACTGGCCAATCTGCTGTTTGTATAAAAAATCTGTTTTGATTTTTGATATATTATGGTTTATTGAAATTGTTTGTTGTTTAAATATTTTTCAGATGTTTACAAATGTTGAATGTTAATAAAAGATCTATGCAATAAAGTAGTGTGTGTAGTATTTTATTTAGCTTTTTCTTAGACATAAGTTAGTGTGGCATATCCTTATTGGTTTTGTTTTTTAAGGCCCGGTATTACAACGCCCGGCTAAATGTTTTATACCACCGCTAACTTGTTTTCTCTTTTGAAACCACGCTTCTCATTGGCGGTTGCCATGGAGAAAACAAGTTAGCGGTGGTCTGAATATTTAGCCGGGCCTTGTAATACCGGGCCTAAGTGAGCAAAGCGAACGCCTCTATTAGACCTTATGGCACTTCGTTCTGTTTTTTTTTAAATTTTTTTATGTCTGTCAATAGCAGTCGAACGGAAAGTCCGATCAAGTTGAAATTTGGACCATCCACAAGCCTCGATGTGGATTGAAGGTGTATATAGTTTTGTGACAAAATCGTTCGAAAAGTTATATAAAGTTTCACCATAGTTACTACAAAATATTTTTCTGAAACAAAATGGCGGCAAAATGTAAGATAGCCATATTTTTACAAAGATTTTTCCAGTCATGAATATGTTCATGTTACGGTGATATGATAAGTATTGGCAAAGTTACACAAAAGTTACTCGAAAATATTTTTCTGAAACACAGTAACGGCAAAATGTGAGGTGGCTATATTATAGTAAATTTTTGTCCGCACACGAATATACTAATCCAATCATGATCTGATACGTATTAGAGGCCGAAATTTCATTTCTATTGCTGTCAATAAGTGTTAGTAACGGTGGCGGACTGTGTCCAAAACACTAAACAAAATGACAACAAAAAACCTTAGCTACGCACTTTGCAAAGCATCCAACAATGTCGGGAAGTATAATAGCTATGGAAATTAGAAAAAAATTTGCAATGCGCATTCTTGAATTTGTTGTTAATTTTTTTTTTTTTATTAGCTTTGGGATCTTTTCGCCTGAAAGTTCGTCACTCAGCTCACTCATGCTGAGTGATCAAGACCACTAGTTGGCCAAAACATCTCAGTATTTATTTATTTGTCTTAACTCGTCTATATGTTTCTCAAAGCGACGTATCTACTTTCTCAGGTAAGCTGTCGTCCTTCTTTACCTTTTCCTTCACTAGAACTTGTTTATCTTGTTCTGAGTTCCAATTAACTCGGCCATTTTGGCCTCTCCAAGTCCAAAGCAGCATAACCATTGCAGTACTTGACAAGCTGCTGTACCATCAAACCCAGTAGACCCCTATGTTTTTCTAGATGTAGTACACCAAAATCAAGAAGCAAACAAAGTTTTGACAGTTATCAAAGAAATATAACTAATCACTTGGCACTTGTCTTGTCAGTCAATGAGAAGTAGTAGTACCGGCAGTAGTAACAACAAGTTGTTTGCAACAACTCTGGTTCAAGTGGATTGAGTAGTGCACTATCTATTCTTTCAATTATGTATATAATAACTGCATTTCTTCAATAAATACCTAGTAGCCTATCATTAATAATATTCATTAAATATTATTAGTACATAGTAGTAGTTGAAATACATATACAGTAGTAGAAGTAATAGTAGTGGTAGTAATTTGTATGGTGCAATACAGAGTCTTTACTATTGTAGACAGTAGCCCTATACAAATTGTATAACTCATGCAAGTCTAAAGTCATTGATAGTAACTACTGTATTTTTAGCACCCCATAGATAATCTGCAGCAACAAAACTTAAATTGAATGCTGAAAATGTTATTTCTGTACTGGAGAAGGGTGAGCTATTTTTATCTGACTGGCATGAGTATTTTGTATTGACTGGTGGGGTAGCAGACTCTAGCATGTGTGTTGTGGGTCAAGTTTAATAATGTTACTGTGATTATGATGTAAATGGTGGCAGGGTAGTATTTAGGCTGCTAATTCAAGTATGTGGTATGTACCTGTATGTATAAAACTGGTATGTTTAATTACATTAGTAAAAGTAACTGCCTTTAGTGTTTGTGGTTTTGGTTTGAGGTTGGTTGTTCAGTAGTGGTGGTGGTGGTGTGTTGAATATTGCCTGCCATTTTGCTACACATGGCGTGCGTAATAAAACAACCCAAAATTATTAATTACAAGATATTTTAATTAAAATATTCTCATACTGTGATTGCATACAACATGGATAGTATTATCACAGAGTGGGCAACTACTTATAAATTTTGACCTAGAGTTTATTCTTTCAAATTGTGATAACTGATACAAGTTGCCCAAATCCTAAAACAATGTGATTTGATTTGAAAATATGAGATGATCTCTTGAAGGTTCTAGACTTTCTGTAAGCTAAACAAAAATATTTGTGTGCCTATTTGTTTTTAGCATGACATATATCGTAAGTGTGTTGAACTTAGAAGTAAATGAATGATGAATGAATGATGATGAATGAAGTTTTGTGTGAGTGAAGGATTTAGAATCCATGAGAATGCTTCAAAAGCTCTGCTTAATTATTGTGTACACTCACAGATATATATAAGTCAAGGGTACTAAAGATATATTTTTTACCAATGCCTCTTTGGGTTGGTTCATAGGTTGTGTGACGGTTTTGTTATAGGAGAGTTTCGTCATAGGAGAGTGTGGTTAAGTTGTAAAAAAGCGAAAAGCTTAACTTTGCCAATAAAGACCACTTGCTTACTTACTTACTTACCTACTTATTGCCTACTGAAACTTGTTAATACTTTGTCCTGTGTGCAGAAGATATTAAATTAAGCTTTGCATATATTAGGCCTAGTATTAGCTTTGCTAAACATGCTTAAACTTTAGCACAGTCCAATTTCAAGTCTTGAACTTACAAATATCTTGCTCTTTGTTGTTGAAAATATGCAAGGCATTCACACAACCATGAACCTCAACCAACTCGAAGAGATGTTGATAAAAAAATATCTTAACTCTTATACTACCCTTGATTATGCACATACTGGCAATTCCAATTGTACAATTAAATACATGTCGCACCATGTCATCATGTCTGGCTTTCCATAAAGTCCCATAAACAATTTGATTTGAATTTACCCTGGTAATATAAATTAATGCATATAAATTGATATATCAAAATAACATTATTATTAGTTATTACTTTAAATACCATATGAGGTATACATTTCTTCGAAAATAATTTTTGCATATGTAAAATAATCCATTCATTAAATATGATTCTAGTATCAATTTAAATTGTAAACTGGCAGCATTCACACTAATAAATCACACATAAGCCGCAATTGAATGATAGTTAATGTAATTTAGTGGCTAGTTAATAATACAGTCAAAAGGAACTCTTGGGGGCCAGATTATTTTGTTATAAAGAACATTTCTTTACAAAGATGTGTTGTTGTTGTTGTTGTTGTTGTTGTTGTTTTCTTATGCCCGCATCTCACTTCACGGAGTCATCATGCGTCTAGCAGCCCAGTAGAGAAACGCCTCCTTTTCAAATCTATCCATGCCCTTCGGCATCTCGTTAATCACTTCTTTAAGTTTAGTGCATATGTGTAGGTGTCGTCTATCCTGCACTCCATCCCCACACAATCTGCACATGTCTGACTCCATAATTCCAAACCTGTGGAGATGTTTTGCCAGCAAGTCATGCCCCGTCTCTAGGCGAAACATTGCTGTTGTCGTCTTTCTTGTGTATTTTATATTTCTTTTTTTGGTAGCGTAAGCCTCCCAGCTTTTATCCTTTGACTCCTCTTTCCATCTGTCTTTCACTTCCCTATTGTGGGCTAATTTGAGGTGCGATTTTATTGCTCTGTACGATATGGGTCTTACTGTTTGGTTCTTCTTACTGCCCATCTTTGCCAGGAAGTCGGCCTTTTCATTGCCATTGATGCCACAGTGGGCAGGCACCCATTGCAAGACTATTGTGTTTCCAGTCTGCATCAACTTAAGAATCTTAAGTTTACACATTTTAACTTCATAGTCTGCTTCCACTTTGTTTACTATAGCCTCTATAGCTGCCTTAGAGTCTATTAGAATAACCACTTTCCTGTGCTGGTACATTTCCATTTTTTCCAGAGCTCTATCTATTGCCTTCACTTCCCCATCAAAATTACTTCCATTCCTTCCAGCAGGGACTGAGTCTTCGAACTCCCTGCTGTATATTCCAGCCCCTGCATTGCCCTGTCGTGGTGTGGCCGATTCATCTGTGTAAACGTGCAACCACACATTCTCTGGATACTCTGTAAGCAGATATGAGTACGTTGCCATTTTTAGTTCTTGTCCGTGGTGCTTGTCCTTTTTACCCTTTATATACCCTCTATGCTCAACCTGTGCAAGATGTCGAGAGCTGATAGATGTATATTGGGCTTTATAATGTCTGCCCTGTGTTCTAGAACATTTTCATCTACCAATCTTCTTAGTATATTTTTTGATTCTGTAATAAATGTTCTTTGAGTTTTTAGATTCTCGTGTGGCTCCCTATTCCAGTATGGTTCATCCAATCTCACTAGCTTTTCATACAGGCAACCAGCAGCCACTTTCCGTCTAGCTTCCAGAGGTGGCACTTTGCTTAGTACTTGCATTGCTACTACTGGCGTTGTTTTAACTCCACCAGTTATAAGCCGTAGTGCTTTGTTCTGTACTCTCGTTACCTTATCCAGGGATGACTTAGGTGCATTTATCATCAAACCATTTCCATACTCCAGAACCGGTCTTACATACATTTTATAGGTGGTTGCCAAGGTGTCCTTGTTTGCTCCCCATGTTACTCCAGCTACTCTCTTCATTAGATTTAGTATTTTATTTCCATTACTGGATATCTTTTCTATGTGAGTAGACATAGACATTTTTTGGTCCATTGTCACCCCTAGATACACGGGTTCGTCATTCTTTTTTAGCAACGCATCCTTATATTTTAACTTAAACTCTGGTATTATTCGTCCTGTTGTATGATAATCATATACCGTTTTTACCTCATTTATTTCCATTCCATTTTCTTTAGTCCAGCATTCTAGTGCTTCTAATGCCTTATTCATTTCTGACTCCATCTCGTCCATGTCTCTCCCACTGTACCAAAGCACTACGTCATCTGCAAACATCTTTATTTCGACCCATTTTTATTTTTATTATATTTACAAAGATGTACTTTTATATGCATAAGAAAGAAAAAACTTTTTGGGACCTCAAAAACAGTTTGTTATATTGATCATTTTCTTATAAAGACGTTTGTTATCAAGAAGTTTCACTGTAACAAAATTGTGATGTACACTTGCATTTAGTATTTACATTCACAAATGTTCATTACATAGGTTTTAAAACTATATTCCACTTGATGGACATGGTGTGATATGATAGTATAACAACCTATTCACCTGGGCCCAGATTCACAAAAGTGCCTAGTGCTAAGACGTCCTAGTTTAGGCAAATCTTAGTGAAATTAATCACGCATATATCGCTCTGCAATGTCCTAAAGGTACAATATAGTATAATAACAACAATTTAACTAATAATATTGTATTTGTGAATGTGCAGTAATACCCAAGAATGATTTATCTTGATTTATCTATCTAGGATTTGCCTAACTTAGGACAACTTAGAGTTAGGCATCTTTGTGAATCCAGGCCCTGGTGTATCTCTCTTTGGGTGACTAACTAGGGTTGCATTCCTTAAGCCGACCGGGCTGGACCAGCTCTGACGTAGTAGTTCTCTGGTCGACCAATACACGCAGTTTATTATAGCGTTCCGTTGTTTTTCTGATTGTCGTTTGGTCGCAACTCAAAAGCTCGAAGACTTGGGCCGGTCATTGCTAGAGAACTTGTGGGGATTTCAAATTGAACGTAAAATGTAAAATATCCCCCATGATACCAGTGTTGATAACCAATTTTAAATGGAGGATTATATTCAGAGGACATATTCATAACTGTTAACTACACTGATGAGTAATGACTCATAGTGGCACAGAAAGTAAAATATCTTTAATTGAATAATGAATACCCAAGGCCACACCATTTTCAAAATGCCACTTTCTATCATGACCCCAGTGTTCAATTGCTAAGGGAGACCAACAAGCACAGGTGGTGACCACAGCGCAACCAGATGTGAAAAGTGGGCTGGTCGAGCCCGGTTGTTTAATGGAATGCATCCTAGGTATTAGGATATTTGCAGAGTTGAGAACAAATCTCCAAGGGCTGTTTTTAGGGCTCAGTTCCATCACTTGGCTTGTGAGTTGTGACTGAAGAAAACATCAGATAAAACAAGTCAGGATTATTGGTGGCAGACATCGAACAGACAGCCGTCCAAATTAAGTGTTGCAAGCTACTTCTCAGTGATGATACATATAATGAAAGTTACGCACATTAGTACCTTTTATGTCTATTACTCTATGACTGACTGCTAAATGTAGGCTGTTGCTAACTTGTTTTTCCTGGCACCCACCAATCAGAAGCATTCCTTCCATGGAGGAAATAAGTGAAGTTTGCTGTCATTCATTATTATTGTATTGTGGAAACAAAATGTTGATGAGTATTTTATTAGGTTTTGGTTACATCATATTTAAATAATATAATATTAGGCCTATGTCTTCACACGTTAATTAAAAACAATAATTGTTTTAGAACTATAGTACATAAGTATTTCTTGTATGTTCCAATATTTTGACAGTGTTTTGATTACCTACGTTAATGTTATTGTATAATGTGGTCATTTTCCCTCGTTTTCCAGCGACCCGCTTTGCCTACAGCCTACGATAATGACACGGAGAGACTTCACGAAATTCTGAACAGGCAAAAAAATGAAGTAAGTTAAAAAATGATTCCATAAATTAATGTATGTTTTTATTTTAGGGAAAACCTGATATTTATGAAAATCCTAGTACTGATAATACTTAAATATTTACATGGGATCAATACAATAAACGTTTTATGTAAGAGGTACATATTATGAAGTAAACAATTAAACTTAATTTATTTTATGAGAAGAAAAGGAGGCCTGTCTCTACTGGTTGACCAGATCTTACATGATGGCCTGATTAAGCCAAATGTGGGCATATGATAAAAAAAAAAAAAAAATTTATTTTAACTTGTTGCAATATGTAACGTCTTTATTTCCATTCAAAAAGTAGCAATTTGATAATAAACATTTTACAGTACTGAGTACTTCAGTCTCCTTTTTATGGTACCCCTACTACAACTTTGAAGAAATGAAAGGTGCTTAGAAATCACTACTTGAACCCACACTTGTTTTGGAATGAGTAGGTTGGGTTAGTAGAGTGAGAGAAGAGATGCTGGTTCACATGATCATGATGATTAGTCCCTGTTTCCAACTATGACGTCAGGTAGGGGGTGGATGGTGCCCACCATTCACTTGGGCTTCGGGTTTACCTAAGCCGGCAAAAACACAATCTCGTATTATGGAGTGTTCAACAAATACCAAAACTGCAGTACTGCGAGCATTCCGGCCACTGAGCACTGCCTGCTAGAAGTAATGGAAATCTCGAGGAGGCAGTGTAGGAAGAAAGAAATGTTTTTTCCTTCTTGTGCCAAGATGGCTTTTTCAGCCATTCTTTTGTCTAACTATCCAATTAAAACAGCTTCCTTTTCTGGCCTGCTCATGTCATTGGGCAGGGAGTCGATAAAAACCTTGAGGGCAGCACATCTAAAAAGATGTGCCCTGTCTTGTACATCAGAGCTACACAATTTGCTTGTTACCGGTTCTTTGCTGATGTTAAGTGGTTCAGGTGATGCTGTAGGACGTCATGGCCTGTTGCAAGCCGGAACTGGGCGGTGGCCGTCGTTTTTATAGTTTTATCACCAAATTATAAATTTTTGTTGTTGAAAGTTGTAATATTTGTTTCCAATATTCAGTGACGGATAGCCGGACCGCTCCCAACGCTCGTTGGTCCAGTAGGTTGGCTCATTGTCCAGTGGTTAGCATCCCTGCTTCCAATGCAGAAGGTCCAGGGTTCAAATCCCGCTTCAGGCAGGTTTTTTAACTTCTAATATGGATTCAATTCTATCACGTTTTGTCTTAAGAATTAGTAAACGATGACTTTGGAGCTGTCCTAGCAACAAAGCACTCAATAAATTGAAAGTTGTTCTGAATCAGCTTTGATGATTCTGGCATTTGTCCGCAGGTGTTCGCACTATCCAATCACTGATTCACATGTTTCATATTTGACATATCGATCTTTGATTGGTTATCGACTTATCGCTCACTTGTCGATGGTGTCGATGCCTACAGGGTTGGTTCAGTCGCTTTAAATTAAAGTCCCCCACTGAAAATCAGTCTTGTTACTGAGTGGGAAGACTCTAAATGTGAATGTATTTATATATTTACCCCTTTACTCAATTAAGTGACGGTTTGAATAAAGAGTAGCAATATATATATATTTATTTATTTTATTATTTTATTTATTTATTTATCTATTTGTTTATTTATTTATTTATTTATTTATTTATTTATTTATTTATTTATTTATTTATTTATTTATTTATTTATTTATTTATTTATTTATTTATTTATTTATTTATTTATTTATTTATTTATTTATTTATTTATTTATTTATTTATTTATTTGGTTATTCATTTATTTATTTATTTAATTATTTATTTAATTATTCTGTTTTGAATCGCATGGTCCATGTAACTGTGGCATATGTCAGTATTGGTAGAAAGTATAGTTTATATATTAGGAGTTTGCATTGTCTTGGGATTTCATCTTTCCAAAGTAGCTTCCTGACAGACTGGTAGAAGCTTTCTGCCAATATGGTTCTTAAAACTTCTGCATCAATTGTTGCAATTCTAGATATCATACTTTCTAGATAATTAAAAGATTCTTTTGTGGTCAACTCTTTGTCCCTCAGTAAAAGTTAACAGAAGAAGTGATCGAGGAAGAGGAATTGAGGAGGTGGTTGTGTCAGGCCTGGCTAGCCGACAACGAAGACGTTAGCCCAAGAAATGGAGTACTTCGCTACTGCCCCCTTCCCAATAATTAGTGTTGGAAACGGGGTCAAGATATATGTATTTATTTATATCTAATTATTTATTTATTTATTTATTTATTTATTTATTTATTTATTTATTTATTTATTTATTTATTTATTTATTTATTTATTTATTTATTTATTTATTTATTTATTTATTTATTTATTTATTTATTTATTTATTTATTTATTTATTTATTTATTTATTTATTTATTTATTTATTTATTTATTTATTTATTCATTTATTTATATTTTATTTATTTATTGGGCTGCCCCATAGATTACGTAATATTTTATGACCTATTTATATTTAATAAGCAAAACAAATTGTGTTCTTCTCTAACAGATCTCCAGCCAGCATGCTGAGATAGGTGCTCTTACCGAAAAGTTGGCCTCAAGTCAAAATATACAGAAAATGATGAAAGAACAATTTGCTGAAAAACATGTAAGTTTTCTTAGTTATAGACTATAGAATATAGTAAGTATACAGTGGCATAACTAGGGGGGGGGGGGGGGGGGGGTTTAGGGGGTTTCAACCCCCTCTCCCCATACACAAAGTACATCAAGGCTGATATTTTAATAATATTGATAAGTTAATGATAATGTTATATGATAGTATTAGGGCAACAAGTGAGTACCTATCGCATACATTTCAACCAAAATAAATACATCATTCAGCTCAAACCTTCTAGACACTATAGTTGTCCCAAGACTACCTTACACATGCTTTCGTCACAGGCGACTGGTTCGTAGCCAATCACCGATCAGTATTGGCCCGGATGTGTCTCGGGCGGTTTGCTGGGTTGCTACGACTGCCCCGGATGTGACGAAAGGTGTAAAGTAATCTTGGTTCCACTATATTGTAAACAGAATGTAATATAAACAATTGGGTTTGTTGGTTCGGTTCTTTGGTTTAGCAGTTATCCGCCAGTTATATAACACGTTTAGATCTTTGCTGTTTCACTCGTTTTTCTGTCCACTTGCTTTATATAGCCACTGCCTATTCTAACAACACCCTATTCTAAAGGATATGACATTTTCACGAATTCTTGAAATTCATTTTGACTTCATTTCTGTTGGTATTTTCTTTAGTTTTCTTTGGCAGTGTGTTGTAGATTTTTAGTTCTTTTACAAACAGAGACTTCTTGTTTCGCTCATTATTTTGAGTAAACATATGAAAATCTTCTGCTGACTTTGTTGCATGTGAATGAATGTCATTGTTTTTCTGATATAGTTCTTGCGTGTACAATTTTCCATCTGTTTTTATCATATCATGAATGAACATTATTAACTTTATATTTTCTGTTCTACTGACAGCCAGTTTAGAGTGTTAAGCATGTAATTTCTATGTGCTCTGTACTCACATTTCAAAATAGTCCTTATTGCTTTGTTTTGAAGCTTTTGCATATCCTCTCAAATTTCACATTTTTCTATACCTAAAAGAATTGTAGCACAGTTCTCTTGGTGGGGACTGATGATAGTGTTATAAATTAACTTCAGGGCCCACGGTGACACAAATTTCTTGATTCTGTGTAGGTATCCTGTTTTCTATGAAGTTTTCTTCAACACATAACTTACATGCTCTTTGAAATTTAACAGATAGTTTTCTTGTACACCCAGATATTTTACCGTTTCTTGGAAAGGTTATACTTCTTCTTCAAGCATAATGTTCGCTTCACGGAATGTATTCAAAATATTGTCTCTTAATTTTTGACATTGTTAGTAGGATTGCCACTGATTTCCTAGTGTTTAATTAAAGCTTATTTGCTGCTAACCTTTTCTCAATTACTCGAAGGTCCTGATTACTTTTGTCACACATATCTATAATGTCCTGTCCCTCTACATATGCTAGAGTATTATCCGCAAAGAGGTTTAGGCCTATTTTAAGGAATTTCACACACTCTTGTATGTCGTTCATGTATACAATTATAAAAAGTGTACCTAGCACTAAGCCCTGTGGAACGCCAACCATACATAGTATTTCTTCTGACAACTCATTGACATTGTCAAGTCTACTTGTTGTGTCCTGTCACGGAGGTAGCTCATGAACCATTCTATCACTTTTCCTCCCATTCGATAGAGTTTCATCTTTTTTGTGAGGATTTCGCGATTTATTGTTTCAAATGCACGTTTTAGTTCTTACAAGATTGTGCATATCATGATGTTTTCATTGAGACCATTTCTCCATTTAGAATAAAAATGACTAGTGCATCCTGTGTAGACTGGTGCTTTCTAAAATCAAATTGATACATGGAGAACAAATTGTTTTCTTCAAAATATCTTACTATTTGTTCATGGATAAATACTTCCATTATTTTTTCATACAATGTTAGCATATTTACTGGTCTTATTTCATTTGCTGTAGTTGGATTTACTACTTTGGGGATTGGTACCACAGTTAATTTTTTGCATTCTTTTGGAACTTTGCCTTCTGCTATCGATTGGTTTATCTTCTTCTTTTCCTATGCCCGCATTTTTGGCTTACTGGGCCATCATGCATTTTCTGGTTTTCCAGTAGAGACAGGCTTCCTTTTCCTCATAGCTCATGCCAGGTGGAAGGGCATCTACTTCGTCTTTAAGACTTGGACATCTCATCAGATGCTCTCTGTTCTGTTCTTCCCTCCCACACAGACTGCACATACTGCTGTTGGTGATGCCTATCCGATGTGCTTTCCAAGCAGATGGTTTATTAGATTCACTAGTTCTTCTCCCACTTTTTCTAATGAGTTTGTTAGGATTTCTAGAGATATTGTATCACATGTACTGGTGTTCTTTAAGTTTGATACTATTTTCTGTAAATCCTGTTTTTTCATTCTCTTGAATAATGTTAACCTTGAATTGATTTTCTTTTCTCTCAGTAAAAACTACGTTCTTTTGCTTCTTTGAATTTTTTGACTAAAAAGCACAAAACATCTATAATATAAGAGGCCTCTGGCGGCTGGAGCTTTGCCCCAGACCCCTTACTGTTCCAACACCTCACTTTCTTCCCCTGTTGAACCCCTCCCCCCGAAATAATTCCTAGTTATGCCACTGTAAGTATAGGCCTACATAGGATACCTAAGAGCAGTAAAAAGAAGGATTTAGCCAGCTAAGAGGGGGTGGGGGGATGGTCAGAAGTGTATTTAGGGCTTGAGTTTAATAAACACTTTGACATTTTTTTATTTTACTGACAATCACATGCAAAATATTAAGTTTGCGTTTTAAATTATTGTTATTTTATTTTTTAAATGACCTCAAACAAGATGTAAAGAGAAGGTGAAAATACATTGTCAAGAATCAATAGAATCTATCTATGATTCTCGGCTTCTACCAACTATCTTTCATCGGCTACACGCATGTGTTTTGCGGTTACATCATCGCCTGGGCATCGAACACTTCCATAGACTGTTGACGCGACATCGACTCACACGGCTATCAGATTATCCGCTCGCTCACAAAGGAAGATTATGGATTTGTTTCTCATCCAGTGATACATAGAGGGAGCACAATTACCCTGTCACGACTCGATAGGTTGTCGACGTGACAACACATCACACGCCTCTCAAATTAACATCAAACCAGGGTTCGGAAGGCCGAATAAGCGAAAATCCTGCTGATAATGACAAATGTTGGATTGGTCAAGAACACACTGAAGTTGAAGGAGAGCGGTCCGCTTTTGGCGGATGATAATTAATTAGACTTCCATTGGTCGAGAATGTCACGTGTCAGGGAGTAACGAGGGAATGAGGGGAACTCGAAGGAGTGCGAGAGATGGAAAATAAATAGCGGCTGGGAGACGAACTCGAGAGAGACGAAGGGCAACACGCAAGAAATACAGATATCAAAACTCAAGACTCAAGAAGAAGGAAGGAGGCCTGGCAACTCTCGAACTAAGGACCACCAGGGACTGGAACTCTGATTGGGCTGTTATCGACCCATAGAGAAGGTAGGGGATGGTGACCATCCTTTAGTTTGCCCAGTTGGCCGTTCAGGCTGTATATCGTGAACAAAGACCAGGTTCGCCAAGCCAAGGCTACACACGTAGTGGTTAGACATGTTTATCTCTAATAAACGTCGTTCCTCATTTTTATCTGAATTAACTTGCTTTCTCTTTTCTCGATTACCCGTTTGTGTTTCCTAGAAGAATCTAGCTATCCAGTGACATGACAAATTAGTATTAGCGTCGCCCTGGTTACCCGTTCCCAGAATCTCCAAAGTTGAAAATTTGGATTGGATGAACCATTGTCATGTCCCCCCCCCTCCCCCATTTCTTAGATAATTGGGCCAGGTATTTGGCAGAAATTATTATTGTTTAATCTTTTGAGACAATCTAATCCAAACCACAATTTCGGTTACATGACAATATGCAGACGATGTTGTAATGTGGTAGCTAAGAGTGAAGAAGAAGTGTGGAAGTGATGAGGATGAAACTGAGAAAGAGATGAACAAAGCACTGAAAGCATTGGAGGAATGGTCAACACTCAATGGAATGGTAGTGAATGAACAGAAGACAGTGTACGACTATCACAACTATGCACTCGATCCCAAATTTTCAACTTGAGTACCGGTACCTACGCAGAAACAATTCTTAAAAAATAAGATAATCCTACATACCTGGGAATGACATTGGATCAAAAAATGAAAGGGACAAATCAAATAGACAAGATGTGTGCTGCAGGTAAAAGAAGGCTGAATTTAATTAAGAGAGGGGCAGGAGTGCAATGGAAAGCAACTGAGGAAACACTTAAAACCACGTATAAGACCTACGTTAGACCACTCTTGGAATATGGTAACTCATTACTTATTACAGCTTCAAAAAGAGAAACAGAGAAACTGGACAGGGTGCAAAACCAAGCTCTATGAATAATCACAGGGGTTGTGAAGACAACCCCGATTGCAGCAACGGAACCAAAATATCCCACATCCGGAGGCAAGGCGAAACAGAGCTGCAGTACACTTGCACAAGAAGCTGGTGAGATTGGATAGCACGGAATGGGACAGGGAACCTTATGATCTAAAGAAGCAAAAAACATTCATCACAGTGGTGGAAGAGGTAAAGAAGGACCTATTTGGACACTTGCAGCACACAACTATAGAGAATATCCTACTACCCAACATAAACACCACCGTACTATATATCCCACATGAACTGACAGTGGACAAGACAAGACAGGCAAGGAAATGAGAAGACTGACGACAACGCACATTCATAAATATTATCCAGAGAAGGAGTGGTTACATGTCTATACAGACGGCTTAGCAACACCAAGGGAAGGTAAGGCAGGTGCAGGAATGAATATAGGCCATATCACATTAGGTTCCGAACTGACAATTGCAATCGTAGATTCGAGCTTACGATTGGCGGCGCATGCGCAGTAGCTCAGTTCGGCCAGTCTACGGTTGCAATCTTTTTATAGACCAAGCTCTAAAATAAGATTGGGAATCGTAGATCCGAGTCACATGAACCAATCAGGAAGGAGAACGGTTAAATACGAATTGAGCACTGTCACAACATAACCTCAAGCAACAACTACTTGAATGGAAACAAAGAGCCAATAAGTTTAATTATGTATTTGTTTGTGATTTAGACTTGTCTTATTAGTTATTATTATTGAATTTATTTCCTAGTTGAACGATTTTAGGATCTACAGCTGGTCAAGTGTGATTGGATAATTGTAGATTGCGATTGCAATTGGCAACTCCAGTCTACGATTCCAATTGTAGTGTGATATGGGCTTATATTGCAAAGAATTTGCAGAGTCCCATCCTTCTGGAGAGAATGGTAGTCATTATGATGGCGAGCTGATGGCAATAGGTAAAGCAAAGTAAAAATCTGTAGCTACAATAGAATTGTCATACTAACGAACTCAAAAACAGCTATACAAGCCATAGCCAGCAAGAAAGAAATAGACTTTGAGATAAAGCAGTGCTAACTACAAATTTTAAGACTACAAAATAAAAACAACTGATAACATTACAATGGATACCAACACACTGCAACATATACGGAAATGATAAGGCCGAGTAGCTGGCCAAACGAGGGGCCAAAATGCCTCAACTGCCAAAACCTTTTACCTTCTAGTCTGTGAAAGCACATGTAAATGCTGCAGCCACTAAGAAGATCAGGCAGAACTGGGCAGGGAAAGGTAGAAACAAGCCGTGGCACGAATATACCATGAGATCAAAAAGGCCAAGTAACAACTTTCCCCAGCAAATTGAAACAGTCCAGTTCAGGCTGAAAATGCAGCAAATCTTCTAGAAAAAGCATCATCACCAAATAGGGGTTTGGAGACCAGTACCTGCAAGCTGTGTGGGAATGGGGAGCAGGATAGGAGCCACCTGTTTATATGTTCAATACTGGCAGGTGAGCGTGACGCAATGCCTAGTGGCATGAAGAGGGTGGAAATAGAAGCGTGTATCTACTGGTTGACCAGATCCAGCATGATGGCATAATAGCCAAATGTGGGCGTTTAGTAAGAAGAAGAAAATATTTTGATTGCAAAATATCGCTATTTTTTAGAGGTACATAAATGAGCTTATATAAGTAAAAAATGTATTTATTAGCAGTTAAAAAAGTAATTTCTAAATATTGGTTAATATGAAACTATATATAAAACCTATAAAAAAAAACCTCAACACATTCTTCCTTTGAACTTTAAAACCAAATTCCATCCTACTATCAGTTGCATTTATAAGTTAAATTAAAACTAATTTGTGGAGATGTAGCTGCTACACTTAAAGATGTGTGTGCACAATGGCCCAGTATTTGACTAATTCCCTTTTACTCTGTAGATTAACGAACTCCGTGTAGCAGAGCAAAATCAACAGCAAAGTGAGAGAAGGATAATTGAATTACACAAATCCTTAAACCATGCTCAAAGCAACATGCAAGGATGTTTGCGTAGACTGGAAGAGTCAGCTCAATCCCCAGCAAATATATCAAAGACAGTAGTTCTTACTGAGGCAAGAGCATTCCAGAGCAGAGCTGAAGAAGGGCAAGCTGCATTTGACAACATGAAAGCAGAAATGGATCTTCTTTTTAGCAATTTGCATTCACGTGAAAACCACGTGAAAGAACTTGAAGAGATCATTGACAACCTTCAAACTTCCTTGGAGAAATCACAACAACAATTACTACAAGTGCAGACTAATGCAGATATGTATCGTAAAGAGAGAGATAGAGCTTACCGCAAAGAAGAAGAGGCCCGGCAGAGAATTGCCAAACTACAGTCGGAACTACAAAATACCGCAATGGAAAAACAAAAGTCATGGCAAGAATTGCGAGCATTGGGCTCACGCAGTATCAGTTTTGCTCCTCGACATACGGATTACATTGAATATGAGAAAATGTTTGAAAAGGAACAAGTTGCTTCTGACGAGATGAAAGTAGAAATGCAAAGCCTTCTCAGGGACTTGCAAGAGCGAGACGGTGAGATCGCAGCCCAAGCACAGACTATAGTGAAACTGCAAGCAGAATTAACTTCAACCCAAAGGACTCTTAAAGAATTGCAAAGAAAGGAAGTTGCTTCCCTGGGAGAAGGAAGTCGTGGCCAGCAAGAAAGTGATAGCAAGATCTTAGAGTTGGAAGGAGCTCTAAATGCAGCTCGTGCTGATTTGAGCCTGTCCCAGGACAGGCTGACAACGTTGGAGATTGAAAGGCGAACACGCGGTGTCTCGTTCAAATCTGCTGCACCCGAAAAGAGAGCTGATCCAAGCAACGAATGGCAGGCTCTAGAAAAGGCAAGGGCAGAAATAAGCACTATTTCCCAAAAACTTGAAGCTCGCAAGCAACACATAAAGAAGCAAGATGAGGTGATAAATGCTCTTGAAGCAGCCTTGGATCAGGCTCTCAGTGAGGTGAGTAAGTTACAGGTAACACCTGATCCGTCTGCCGATAGAGCTCGTCGTGATAATAAGGAAAGAATTGAACTAATGAAGGCGGCAATCCGAGTTTCCGAATACGAGTTCAATCAATCTCGGGAACGCTTGGAGACTCTGGAGCATACCTTAAGTTCGCCCAAAAAATATTCAAAAACTTCAAACAGACCAATGATGTCAAACATGAATGAGTTTAGATTTAATACTGTTGAGGCTCAGGCAGCTGTTGAGGACATAATGGAAGAGATGGAATCATTGATGAAGAATATGAATTCTCGTGAAAAGCAAATCAGTGAATTGGAAAAGATGATAAGTTCCTTACAACATACCTTAGCACAGTATGAACAAGAAATGATGCGTCTTAAAGAAAACACTGAAGCCATCGCACGTGAGAAAAGAACATCAGAGTTGAATCTTAAAGATAGAGAGGAAAAAATCCAGCAACTTCAAGAAGCATTGAATTCTACTCAATTAAATATGAAAAGGTCATTTGAAAAGCTTCAAGCCTCAAAACAACAGGCTGATGCACAGGAATACCAGGCAGTGGCAACAGAAGGCCAACTAGCTATGGAAAAAATGGCAGATGAAATGAAGAAATTCATTCGTGCCGTTAAGTCCAGAGAAAACCAATTATCACAGAAAGAAGAAATAATAAAAGACCTTCAACGATCTTTGGAACAAACTAAAAACGATATGGGTGCTGTCCAAAAGAAAGCATCGACTTATTTAAAAGAGAAAGAAAATGCCGAACAAAGTCGCAAGGAGAGTGAACGTAAATTGGAAAAACTACAAGCCGAGCTGGCGAGTGCACAAGACGAACTGCGTCAGAAAGTGGAGCAGTTCAGTTCGTATGAAGTAGAGTCAGAAGTGCAAATAAAGCCAAGGATTGGCACCGACCGAGACAGCGATTCTGCATTGGCTTGCGCTCGTCAACAGATCCAAAGCCTGGAAGACAAAATCAAAGTGTACGAACTCCAAATTTCTGAAAGACCTAGTAAAAAATCTTGCGTCCAATCTCTAAGATCGGTTGTCCATGACGTTGTCGACTACCACGGAAAAGACGAAGAAGCTAACAAAGCAATTTCAAAGCTGAAGGCCGAGATTGATGAGCTAGTGGCAGAATTGGAGCAACATGAGAACAAAAATGGAGCCCAAGAAAAAACGATAGGCCTTTTGCAACAACAGCTGGCAAAAGCTCAGAGGGATTCCCAAAATCTTCAACATACAATAGATACTTATGTAAGTAAAAATTTATAACTTATGGCCTACGGATTCCAGTCATTTTGAAAGAGGAATTAATTCACAGTTTAAGAAAAAAAAGAGTGCAAACAAAAAACAATTTCATTAGTGCAGTGAATGTAACTAGTTAAAGCTTGTTATTCAGCTAATTACTGTATCTAAAGGTAAGGTATTTTTTGTATTGTAGGTACGTATGGGCCCAAGTCTACATTTTCCTTATCTCTCTTTTCTCAATAATGTAGATACTAGATATCAAATAATACTATCTTGCCGTAAGCTAATGTTACTAATCTAGTATTTTTAATTCACTATTGCAGGCAAAGAATCTTGATCAAATCATGGAAGACCAAAATGGTCTACAAACACTACAAAATAGATTTACTTCTCTGGAGACGGACTTGAAACGAACTCAACAACAGGTGAGCGTATAATCTTTCACATAATGCCACAGTTTTAAAATATGTGTGGGTTTCTTAACCACTCGACTGCTATGCCCGTAATATTACTTGCAGTGCTGTTGCTTGTTCCATGTCATACCCAGAATAATCCGTTTCAGTTCCCGTCTCATTTGTTTAATCATTTAGACCGTAGATATGCGAATTTTTTGTTTATACGTATCATGCAATGCTACCTAGAAAGAAGCTTGCTAAACACAGTGAAGTTATATCTTTATCCAATATGTTGTGCTAGTTGTTTCTTTTGATGCTTGTATCAAGAATATTAGCTGCGTCTACTAAACGCTTGCTGAAATAACAACATGGACGGGGAGTTTGGCATGCGGCAACTTGACTACGAAGTGGAAGAGCCAGAAAAAAGTAAAGTACTTGTGTTTGATTACCACTTTTTTGTATTTTATCAGGTTGCTTCTCAGGAAAAAACCATCCAGTTACAAAGAAAAACAATATCGGACCTGGAAACAAGTTTGGACCACCAACCTATGTCTGATAATTCGGATACATTGCAAGAAGAAGTAAAGAAACTCCTCAACAGTTTACAGCAGTGTAAGACAGAAGCTGAGGATAAGACCCAAACAATAAAATCGTTGGAAGACGAATTAAGCACTCTTCGTAACAACTTAAAACAATCTAAAACGGACACTGAAAGTTCGAGGCAAGACATACAATTTGCTGAGGAGAGAGGTAAATTGGGGGTAAAGAGTATAGTTGATGAAGATTGTGTTGCAAAATTAAGAGAAAAGGACAAACAAATAGATGATTTAGACAAAGAAATCAACAATCTTCGTAGCAGCTTAAAACGTGCAAAGATGGAGCTTGCAGATTTAAAAGAAAATTTAGAAATGGCACAAGAAAGGTCACACTCAGGAGGAACACACCCTGATGTTAAAACAAAATTATTTGAGAAAGACGAGAAAATAGAAGCTTTAGAAGCAGAATCAAATGAGTTCCGTAAGAGCCTGAAAACTTCCCAGCTGGAGCTTTCTGATTTAAGGGAAGAATTAAAAATGGCGGAAAAAATGCGTATTAAGTTTGAAGGTGCAAGAAATGAGAATGAAGCCAGAATAGAACATTTGGAGGCAGAACTTAACTCTCTCCGTAACACTGTGAAAAATTGTAAGTCAGAGCTTGAGGTAAAAGATAACAAGATTGGAGCCCTGGAGACAGAGCTGAACTCGCTAAATCAAAGCTTGCACCATTCCAAGCAGGCGCTTTCTACTATAAAAGCGGAATTTAATGAGGAAAGGGAAAGAATGAGTGAGATGAGTGGTAAGGACGCAGAGTTAAAACAGTCGCTCAATGTTAGAACCAGACAAATGGATTCGTTAAAACATGAACTGGACCTCGCTCGAGATGCCGAACATAATTACAAGAAAGAGATAGATCGTTTAAAACAAGACCTTAAGGCTGTCGAAAACCATATGAACTTACAACCTGGTTCTGATAATGAAATGTACATGGGTTTGAAAAAACATTTGGAAGAGAAAAATCAACAAATAGAAAACCAGGAGGAGGAGATGAATCTTCTTCGGAACACAATGGCTAACTACAAAGAAGAAATTGGTGAATTGAAAAGGGCATTGACTAAAACTGCTGAAAAAGACATTCCCCAACTACAACGACAACTTGAAGCTTCGCAAGAACATTTGTTGAGCAAGGGTGAAGCAGTTAACTACCTCCAGGGGGCACTGGATACCACACAAGATGAACTTCATAAACTGCAGCTGGAAATCGAACGCATGGTAAGACTGCACATTTATTTAGACCAAAACTGTACCCTATGTAAAATAAATAATAATAGTAATTATATTATTATAATAATAATCATTTTTTTTTTATATCTGCTCCCTGTGTCCAACAATGAAGAACAATGAATAACAATGAATAATAATAATAATAATAATAATAATAATAATAATAATAATAATAATAATAATAATAATAATAATAATAAAAATAATAATAATAATAAATAATAATAATAATAACATTGATAACAATAACAATAATAATAATAATAATATAATAATAACAATAATAATAATATTAATAATAATAATAATAGTAATCATCATCATGGTCATACTGCTCCCTGTGCTGGACACAGATAGCAGATATATATATATATATATATATATATATATATATAAAAAAAAAATAACAATAATGCCGATGACGATGAGGATGATAATAAATTCTTGGTACATTGAACCATGCACAAGTTTCTTAGAATCCTCAATCCAGTAACCTCGTTCTAGGTGCCCGGATCCACAATAAGTTGGTGCGGTTCATTTCATTCACAGCCAAGTTACGTCATTTCCGGTATTGTATGGTGGCCATACTGAGGTACTCTGTAAACATTTGTTTACCTTCTTCTGACACTTCATTGTTGCAATATTGCAGATTCCTTTGACTGACATATCAACTGTTTATCAAAGGTTCCATATTATGACTGAAAGCAAAATAAGAACGCTTCAACTATGTTTAAAGACAATCATTTGCACATGTTATCATTTTCTTGAACTTTTACCTGCACAAGTCAATCTATATGGCTTAAAACTGTGATATTTTCTGGAAACTCTGTGTCTTCTATTGACAGAATGATTGTAAACAAGCAATGATAACCTCATAATGGCGCCACGTGACGTCTATTGAATGCTACCTATAGGATTAGTTTATGGTTGCTATGGAATGTGTTATAAGTTACATTCCATTTTCCATAAGATAAACAAACTGCATAACAACCATACACATCCTATAGGGAGTATGCAATAACGTCATTTCCGGTATCGCACGGTGGCCATACTGAGGTACTCTGTAAACATTTGTTTACGTTCTTCCGACACTTCATTGTTGCAATATTGCAGATGTCCTTTGACTGACACATCAACTGTTTTCAAACAAAGGTTCCGTATTATGACTAAAAACAAAAAAACACGCGTAAACTCTGTTTGAAGACAATCATTTGCATGTTTTATCATTTGTTTTTATTGTTGTTATCATTTTCTTGAACTTTTACCTGCAGACATCAATCTAAACGGCTTAAAACTGTGATTTTTCCTGGATATCCTATGTGTCTTCTATTGACAGAACAAATGTACACAAGCAATGTGTACCTCATAATGGCCGCCACGTGACGTCGATTGAAAGCTCCCTATACTTTAATTGACTGTGCATCCCTTGGCTTTAAAATGCAAGTCCAATGTCTGTGTCTTGAGGACATAAATAAAAATAATGTAAAAAATAATAATGAGACATACTAATGGATTGTCAAGCTAAAATCTTTAGTTTTGTTCCCAATCATTTGATTCATGTAAAGTTCAGGAGTGACTATGTAACACCGAAATGTGTAGAAATGATTGTATCGTACAAAATGAGCAGGAATTGATCAATTTTTTTTCAACACAAGATGTTGTAAAGAATGGCTTAGTACAAATGACAAATGGTAACTTTAAAGAAAACATCGAGCAATTGAAAAAGTATTTGAAATTCTGTGCAAACTGTCATGGCAAAATGTCGGCGATATTTTGCAAATACCAAGGTGTAAATGGCCAAAGTCCAGTGTCACGTGCTCATGATGTATGTAACGCAATACAGCTCCTGGGTACGAGAGGTTACGGCTATCCACTCTTCACCAGTCGGTAGGCAACCCGGTTTCTTGCAGTTCTAGCAGTTCTGCAGGTTTTTGCCGTGTTATGAAAATTGCCTAATGCATGACATTAGAATTATTTGTTTTAATTTTATTGTTTAGTACTCATTCATCAGTACATAGTATAGTAACTCCCAAGAGAGAATGTGGAATAATATCTAATCCACTCTAAATAAATATACAACTAAATCATGATTGAGTGCATGATTCTTGTTTGTTTCTTAGTTGCGTGAGAGGGGGGAAAGTGAGACTGCCATTCGGGGCCTACAATCCGAAGTAGACAAGTCAAAGAGAGATGCTCAACAAGCCAAAGAAATGATGGCCACTATTGAACAGCAGCAAAAAGAGCTTGACAACTATCACCAGCAGTTGGAGAAGTTGCAAGATGAGCTAAACAGAGCAAATGCTGAGATACAAGCACTACAGTCCACACTGAAAGCCAAGGAAAAACTGGTGAGTACAGTTGTCAGTTTACCTTTCATTTCACAAGGTACAACATACTTTCGAGGTTATGATTGGTCAAAAATTGTGAATTTCGAGATCAAGCTGCAAGACTGGGAAGCTTGGGAGGCACTGATATTTATGTGAGGATGCCTTCCCTTCTAACTTACTTTATAACTATTTCCCGACTATACCTACTTTTATTTTATTTTATACCTTAATTTATTTGCATACAATGGGGCAGTGAAGGTGACTTAGACCCGGTATTAGAACGCCCGGCTAAATATTCAGACCACCGTTTACTTGTTTTCTCCATGGCAACCACCAATCAGAAGCGTGGTTTCAAAGGAGAAAACAAGTTAGCGGTGGTATAAAACATTTAGCCGGGCGTTGTAATTCCGGGCCTAACAGTATTTCGCGATGTATTCTGACCATTTCTGACAGTGCTCATATTAAAAAGATGGCGATCATATGCCAGAAATCCACCGCCTTCTTGGCGGAAATGGTGCAAAATACGGCGGGAAATTCAAATTTTCAAATACTTCGAAAATTTGAATCTGAAGTAGATTCGGATTCAACTTTCATAGATTCGTAAACTACATGTTATGTAACGTATTTTGTCTAATCGATAAATAATTTACCAATTATTGGTATTCATTTTTTTTTTTTTTATACTACCCGACTCGAGCCCGAGGGTACTTGAAGTATCTGACCCAAGCCTGACCCGAGTTCAAAAATCACTACCGGCATATCCCTAGATGTTTCAATTTATGTATTATTACACTGTTTATGTAAATTTATGTTTTTTTGCAGCTGGCGGACCAAGAAGAGATGGGTGCTATCCAGAAGGACACAATAAAGAGGTCCCAAGATGAATTCAACAAAATTAAAGAGAAACTGGTAAGTAACTCTTTTTTATGCAATTAAATCTACATTAGGCCATCTATTGTTCCTGTGACACCAGAGTAACAAAGCTTGTTTTAGGAGATGGAGATGAGAATAAAAAATAGCCAAGACGACTTGCAAAAACAGGTTAAAAACCAGCAGGTAACTATTGGAAACCTTCAGCAGGCTCTGCTTGGTACAAAACAGCAGTTGGAAGAACTTCAAGGGAGGGGTTCTTTCGATGTGAGTGCCGGTTGGATGGGCTGGACTCAGAATGGAAACGCCAGTAAACGCAATGTGCATGATGTTTGATGATTGCAATCGGACGTTATTGCAGGATTCTTCGGCAGGATAAAAAGTGTTCTATAACTGAGTTCCAACTATGTCGAGTTGAGAGATACTGATGGTTGTCCACCCTTGTGTAGGTCTAGGCATGTAAAAATAATTTAATTTATTATATTTTGGAATTTGAAGTTCTTTGCCAGCATTTGAAACCCTCATACTGGCATGGTTCAGTAAACCAGAAAATGAGAATATTGTGGAAGTTTGTTTCACTATACCTATGCTTACATTCAATACCTTGCGTGTTGCTCGGCCTATCCAAGGAATCGATCTATCTTCAACATTCACACTATAACCAGTATGCAATATTATGTTTGGAATCGTACCTGAAAAGTATGTTTGAAATTAGCTCAGCTTAGTCATGACTAATGAGGTTTAAAAAACATCTTTAAACATCACCTAACCTGTACAAATGTATTCGAGGACATCTAGTCTAATAAGTTTGTCACCGCTTTATTCTGCCTGTCTGGCTTCAAACTTTGCTTTTACAAGAGCCGGAAGCCAGAACACACCCCAGTGCTCAAGAATCCTGCAATAGTGATAAACTTTTAACTAATCAGGTTGTGTAATATACTAACTGAACTTTTGCTGTAATATACTAACTGAACTTTTGCAGTAGCAGCCTGAAGAATTACTGCATCTTATTGTTTAGCCCTTCACTAATCCGTGTGCATACTATATGAGCATATCTTACATTGCTCAAATTAATGTGACTTGAAATGCCAATGCTATATATAATTGTGGGTTTGGTAGTTAAATTGTAATTTAAAGAGGGTATTTATTTATATAAATGTAGTATTCATAAACATGTCTATATGACAAGTTGAATGAAACCTAAAGTCAAGTTGTGATGAATTCAGTACAATGATGTTATAGGGAGACAGTCAAATGGTTAAGCCTATGCACTACAGTCAAACTGGCAGTGGTAGGTAATTGTGTGTTTACCCTGGCTGGTACCTAACTCGGGTCTTAGGCAACTTACATGATGTATCAATGCATTTAAACATGTTTCTAGTTAGAACATTTATGGGATTGTTGAATACTGTATTTGTAAGTGCTCCTGCTTATGCTATAAACAAATATTAAGGCTGGAGTTTTGGAAGTAGTATTTAGAAGATTTGATACCAATCACTACTCGGTAGTAAATCCGTATTATGCGATATAATCTGCTTGTAGTTGTAGGTATATACTGTATAGTACCCTAGCCTATTTATCTTTGTTTTTAGAATTGTCATTAGTATTAATTAATTTGTATTTCGGATTCCGATTTTTTAATAACCAGTCTTGTATTTACCATATTTATGTTAAAAGTGCTTCGAGGCAAAGCTAGTGATACTTATAATTATTTATTTATAATGGTCAAAACATAATATATCAATCGTTATTTTATCAAATTATTTTAATTGTTGTTAAAAACTATGCTGTTATATGCTCTACAGGTCAGAAAACATAGTAGCAAGGAGCTCTCAAATATTGTGTTACTTTAATGGCAACTAAAAAGCAGTTGATTAGGCCTAAAGAGTGTAACCGTTTTTTACCTTGCGCCCATCTAAGCCTATTCAAACATGGCGTTTCTCAAATTGGACAGAAAATAATTATTAGAACGCATTACAATGTAAATTAACTTCTTCTTCTTCTTCTTCTTCTTCTTCTTCTTCTTCTTCTTCTTCTTCTTCTTCTTCTTCTTCTTCTTTTCCTATGCCAGCATTTTTGGCTTACCGGGCCATCATCAACTGTGATCTAGTTGAACAGCAACTTTATTTATTTAGGCTATACCTGTGTTAGCTTGCTCATTTTTCATTGTTATTTTCCTGAATATGTGTTTTAATTTCAAACATTATTAGGGTTACGGGCCAACCAGCTAACTTCAAAAAGTATCTACATATAACATATCACAGGTGCAAACAACTTATCTAGTTTTTACATGCAGTTTTACAATTGGTTTCCCTTCATAATTAAGGCTTAATTGGCTTATAGTACTGTACTTATGTTTAATGGTGGTATACTCTATATAATCGATCAGAAATTTAGCTCTATATTGTGTTGGCATGTGTACTATATCATACTGGAAACTTTGTTGGTAGCCAGTCTCAGATATTTAGATTAATAAATGGGGGAATTTCTTGTAGTGGATATCTCTAAAGTTTGTTTCTGTCTAGGGTGGATATAGTCATCTTTAAACCAAAGTCCCTCCCTAATACTTGATTTTGTAATGAAATCGTTTTTATGTTCAAAATTTGGGGTCATACAAATGTGGTCCCATGTATTAGCCCAAGAGTAACTAATGGTTTCTATTTTGTAAAATTATAAAATTTACAGCTTCCTCTTGATCTCGGAAACTTGATTGCTTGGTTGGGTTGGTGGCCCATGTGCTTCAGTAACCATTAACCATCATCTCATAATTACTGGAAAGTGGAAATATATATTAATTTACATAATTTTACGATTATAACGTTAAAAATGTGTTGAATACTAAATATACTATTTTTTAATTGGTACACATCACCTAAATAATTAGGTCTATAAGACACTAGTGCTTATATAGATGGATACTCTAGTAGTTAATTCATGGGTGAAAGTAGAAGTTCCCGATTACGTGAAGAGATAATGGAAAGCCACAATATACAGTACTACTACACTAAAGACACTAAAGATTTTTAGTTCTTTTTTTTGTACTAAGTGACCTTGGTACAGTTGTATATTTGAATTTTTGTGTGTATTAACATTTATTCCGGGTCAATAAGTTTCTGCATGTGATACATTTTTAGTACCGTATTAAAAATATTAGCAATAACATTTAAAAGTTAAACATATTTTATACCAATATGTTCTCATGTAGTGTGATTCAAATCGGTTTTAAAGCATTTTTTTTTCCGCAAATTAAATTTAAGCGATAAAGGGGCTTTTTAATTATAAACACTTGAATACGCTAAATAGCAACGATCTTTGTAATAAAAATCGATATTAGGCCCTATCTAATAGTTTGGTAACTTGTCTGAAATTCCTAGTCAGGCAATTTAGCCCCCCAGCACAAGCATCTTGCTGTAATATACGTAGCTACTTTCCAATCGCGTGGTTGTAAATTAATTTATTGCTTTCCTTCTTACTCTCCTGAATTCCTTGTAATATTTCTGTTTTGTTACATAAATGCTATTTTCAAGAAAATTGATGCTATAAAAGCTACTTTTCCAAGCATAAATGCTACGTTTCAAAATAATTATTGCTTTAAAATGCAAATAAAACTCTAATAACTCAAATAACTCTATATCCACCTATTTGTTTTTCATGTTAGCTACTTTTATAACAGTACTATTTCTGATCATAATTATTCAAAATCTTAAATCACCATTCTATGTCTTGTATTGCAACTGTGGGGGCCTATGTTCATGCATAGTGCCTATGCCTAATGTCTAAGGGGACCATGTGTATACTTGGTGGTGCAAGCCAAAGAGTCCCAGTTTTTAATACTGTGTAGGTACCAGATAGTGTGCATTCGTCAAATGTTCTTGAATTGGTGACAATAGGAATAGCCTCAGGTTGAGCATTTATTTATTTACTTTGTTTACGTATTTAATGTCTATCTATCCTATAAAACTGATTTGCAAGGGTGGACAGTAACTGTATAAATAAACATATGATAGTGGAAAATCATAAAAGAGCAAGAATAACAAACCAAACTACTGTAATATTGAAAAAAGAACAATGACAATTAAAATGAGTTGTGAAAGAAGGGGAAAAAATACTTTATATATTCAAATATTATAAAATAGATAACAGAAATAAACAAAAGCATGAAAAGGAAGTTACTACACACAAAAGAAAAAAGGAACAAAAAGGTTAAGAGAAACAAAATAGAAAAATGTTAATGAAACAATTATTAACAATTTACGTATATTATCTTGAAATAATCAAGATTAAAATAAAATGCTGAGTTTCATATTTGGTGCCAATCCGTGGCTAGTTATTGTAGTGGAGATTATTAAAACCATTGATATATAAACTGTTATAATTAACCTAGATGAAATAGATTAGACAATATTCCACAGAAGCCTCGTTTATCGGGTACTGACTGTGGTTGTGAAGAGCCCTCTTTGATCGGAACAGGGATTCAATTTAAATTTTTATGAAGGATATGGGAATTAATATTGGGATAATTTCAATCTTGTTTTCAATATGATTGTATTTCTTTATAAAGTAAACAAATGAAAAATATTGTTTATCACCATGAATATTGAATCTGTGGACACAAATGTTAAGAGCAGATATGATTATCCTGGTAATGTTGGAAATTGGTGCTAGACAGTTCTAGTTGAGTGGAAGTGTATGGTCACAGCTTTTACTCTAATGTTCTTATTGCACACTGGTTTTACCATTTTGATAAACTTGTAATAATGTTGTGTTTTTAAATCTATTTTGTCTGTGAATATTAATGATTAATATATTTTAAATTGTTTTTGAAGACTTCTTATTAATCATTGCATCTACTTTTCCTATCCATTCCTAACACTTGTAAACACTTACGCAGTGCAGCTTCATTCAACTGTCTTTGCCAACTGGGTTGCAGGTAACCCATCACAAGTGTGATTCAACTTGCCTTGGGATTAATGAGGGGGATGGTGGTAGTGCAGCATACATTTGGAAATACACTGAATTTTTTATAATTACTAATCTCATAAGTACCTTTACAAATTCTTCTGATGATTATTAACTTCATTGACTCGTGGCACTCATTCCAGTACCGAAATCTTAATCCAGTGCAACCTCCACTTTGGAAATTACATATATTATTTACAATGCTGTTAGTTAAATTAACTTGCTTGAGAGTTAAAATTTTCTCAGCAAATGAGTAACGTATGTCCATCTTGCAGCCTGAAGGGCCCTGACCAGGTACCGGTATCCACCTTATTCGTACACAGTTGGCATTATAGGGACTTTTGAATGGGCTTTACTACCACATGTTGCTATTACTGTATTTATTCTAATCTTTTAAAAGTATCATCAAGCTAATCTTCTATTGTAGTGTACTATACTTTCTCTCTTAGTAAAGTTTAACAAACTTACTTTGCTTTTTAATTATTTGAACAGTCCATATTATTGTAGAAGTAGGTAGTAGGTACATTTTGTATTTGCTGGATTATTATTTATTTATTTTACACTTAAGTTCATCTTAACTCTAACATAAGTTGTTTTGCTCTGCTAGCGTGTGAAAAGTATTTTAATATCACTCACACACAAGGGTAGATGTTTTATTTGTGTTTAGTTGAAATACTTAGACTTTGTAACTGCTAAGTAATATAGAAGTAAGTACATGTATACAGTATCCATAGACTGAAATGCTTTTGCATTTTCCAGACACATACTATATTACATTTTTTAGTTGTACAATGGAACTTTATGTATGTATACATTTCTCAATTGTACATTTTTCTCAGTTGTACAGTTATAATGGAGTTTTGTTCCTAAATCATCTTGCATGTAATTTCTGTTCAGTGTGCAGTTTTAAAAGCTGGCCTGTTAAAAAATGTATAAATGAGGTTCCAATGTGATCAGTTATCTTTAATTGACATACAGTTGCTATTATGTGTTTGCATAGGCTGTAATTCGCTTATATTTTCCAGCTATATATTAGAGATCGAGCAATTGAGATTTTATATGCTGACCTTGTTGAGCTTGAGTCTCAATATAAACATTGTTATGATGAGGTAAGAATCATGCATTGAAACTTAAAGTGCAAAGTACATGATAACAACAAAACTAATTTATTTAATAGTGCATGGAGGTTCCAGATAAATGATGATATTAATTTTATTGGTAATAAATAATAATAATAATAATCTTCAACTCAGTTCCGTGTCGGGTTGAGTGGTGGTTTTCCATCATTATCTAGGGCATGAAACTTTTAGATAATGAGCTTGCCAGACTCGGTGTTTCTTCACCATCCTCCTCCCTTTACTCCACCAATTATAATGGTAGTTAAAGAAATTATTTATCTACTACATAATCAGGTTTAATTTGAGATGTGTGCCAATGTCAACAAGATTTTAAAATTACATGTTATGAAAATTCAAAGGTCTTACACTGTAGTTTAGTAGACCTCATGTCTAAGAGCTTATTGCATGCAGATGTGTCACACAGCTTGGGTTGGGGCCTGCTTGCTGTGCCGAGTAGTCCCCATGGCCGCAACTATTTGTTTTTAGTCGTTTGTATAACCATTGGGTAAAAAAACATCCCAAATAGCGCACTGAGACTGGAGTTATATCCTGTGCTTGGGCGTGCTTGAGTGGTACTCTCTGTTTATTATTTATTTTCCAGTTGTAGAAGCCTGGAAGACGATAGAAAAGGGTATTATGTCTCAAACACATAATGTCTAACATCCTTAACTAAATAATAAATAAAATATAGGCAGGTACACAACATATTATGGACAAAAAACGAACATAAAATAAAATATTACAAAAATACGAAGATAAAATAAAAATTACGAAGAAATAGAGCAAATTACACTTTTAAAATTTGGAAGTGGCATAACGTGCATTTCCATATTGAGGGAGAAGTTCCAAATCCTTGTGGCTCTGTAATAACAACTATGAAAGTGGGACTACGTAAACAAACAGCCACTAGGGTAGGGTGGCCATAATTCCAAAACAAAAAACCGGGACACTTGGAGAGTGTGTTCATGTACCTGTGCAGTGGCGCATTAGGGGTCTGGGGCAGAGTCCCAGCCGCCGCAAGCGAAATTTTGTTTGGTATTTTTGACCTCAAGGTAGTTTTTAGAGCAATTTGAGCAAGGAAGGAACTAAATTTGAAAGTTTGAAAGAAAACATTATTATTGCATTTATTTTTTAGAACATAATATTTGTTACATTTTTTATTTTGTATAATTATAATAAACACACAAATACCTCACCTTACTTGCCAAGGTGTATTTCTTCTTTGTTATAAATGTCAATTTTCATTTGAAAACTTATAGAATTAATATTAATTTGAAGGGAAAAATAAATAATTGGTTGAATCCTGAAAACCGGGACATTTTGTCACCCTGACAACTTTTTTCGGGACATTGGGACAGACCTAAAAGTAAAACGGGACGATCCCGGTAAAATCGCGACATCTGGTCACCTTACGCTAGCATTGTGTCGCTACTCTATAATGTACACCTAATGACACTATAGAACAATGTAAAAGAGAGGATGCAAATGCAGATATGTAAGCAGGGTTTGCTCCTACCTGCAACATTATATGTACCACAATAGGTCTTAATGGTTACGGTTCACATTCCCAACACAAAACAACCTAGAAAGTGGTTGTCCGTACATAACTACTTCTTTTACAACCGTAACCTTCACCTCTTCTATTTTTTTTAGGGGGGAAGGAAATATTTCAAATCATTTTTAAGCTAAAATAAAATATAATGAACACCCAAAGCTGTGTTATTATTATTATTATTATTATTATTTATTTTCAATATGTTATGACCATACATAATATAAGTAATACAATATATAAATCAAAACACACTGATGGTAGTGAGCAGTTAGAGCAAGCCCCATATACACATAGCATGTGTCTCACTACCATGTTCTTACAATTAGTTTCTAATACTACATTTCTAATGTACGTTGATGTTGTTATGTACAAGGCATTTACATTGTGTTAAATGTTGCTAGATAATACAGTAGTAGTAGTTGTTATTTAATATTTACAGTTCAAGTTTGTGATGTGATAACAATGCTAAACAGATCCAGTTATGTCAGGCGTGAATGTGTAAGTGTGCATGTGCTTGTGTGTGCATGTGTTTGTGTGAATGTATGTTAGTCCGTGTGTTCCTTGTGTATGTTCTTGGGTCTATTTACAAGTGTCCTTTACCGGGCTCTCAGACAATGACTCTCTAAGTTGCTTTTTAAATGATTTGATCTCCAGGCTTTTTACGTCTGAATTTAACATATTGTACATGTTTGCTGCTCTATAGTAGAACCCATTTTGATATAAAGATGTTCGGGCAAAAGGAGGACACAATGTGACCCCTTTTCCGTACCTTGCTGAGCGGTAATTTAGCTGAATTCTATGTAACGGATCTAGGTCTACCAAATTATTGAACATTTTTTTTAGGTATATAATATCTATTTCAACCAAGGTATTTTCAAGCGATAGTATGTTGCATATTCTATTTCTTTCTTTACTGTCACAGTCATGTCTTCGAGTAATAAATTTCGTGGCTCTGTTCTGAATGCTGAGCCTTCATGTGTGTTGAGCTGAAGACATGTTTTGTGTTTGTGGAATCTCTAATTATATTTTGTAATGTTATTTTTCAAACACGTACACTTTTATACAAACTTCATGAATATATGTATTATTTTTACATTTTATTTGATCTGATGAAAATAACCATTCTTGTGTTATGGTCTTGAGGTTATAAAACAGGAAATGAGTCTTGAGAGGTCTCAAGATACTAATGTCGATCTGAAAGTGGAACGATGCCATCTTATCCAGGATGTTAACCTTTTAGAGGCCCAACTGACAGAGGCTAGAAGAAGTCTCGGATACTGCAAGGTATTTGACACTGCAATCATTGCATGGTGCATGACCCCCTGATGTTGGTATATGTGTATTGTGTAACAGTAGTTGGGGATGTCTTCAATCCTGCTTTAAGTATGTTAATAGAACTCATGCCGATTTGATGTTACATGAATACTATTTTTAACCTGCAGAACCAGTTGGAGGCTGCAAAGAAGGATTGCGAAAAGGAAAAAGATGATCTTAAAGATAAGGTAAGTGACAATACTGTATTTTGAAAAGTGAGAACAACACACACACACACACACACCACTTGTATGTGTGTGGAATTTAATATTACTTTTTCATACATTTCAGATTCGCTCTTTGGAAGCTAACCTCAGGGACAAAGAAGCAGATCTCAGGAAAATCGAAGATAGCAATCGGCAGAAAGATCGATTTCGAAATGAGGTAATTCTTTAAGAAGTTTAATTATTTGTTTGCATGCAAGAAAAACTGTTCAAGCTCTTATGAATGCCATTGGTTGTTACTAGGCCTACACATTTCAAGTTAAGTAATGACATCTGTTAAGTTGTTTTTATTTTAGAAAGAGAGCAGAGAGCTGCTGTTTGATCAGTAAACCACGGTGTTAGGCTAGGTCTTAAAATAGTGGTTACTGGTTAGGTACTGGTTATGCTATTAATAATATTGACTTATGGTTTGCTGAAAGACCTTCACCTTCCGTAATGATGACCAAATCTTCGACCAATCAGAGAATAGATTGCCCCATGACTTGGTAATTTCTACGATTTAAGCTCTAAGATAATATTTTGTTTCAAGACATAATTTTTTTAAATTGGAGGATCGCTACCATTAGCCTGAATTACAAAAGGTTAGCTCTAGAGGTGTGCAAATAGTGTTTTTTCAGGTTGAAAACGAATATTGAATAGCACACACTCAAAATGTCGAATATCGAATATTTCTCATGATAATGCACTAGTATTACACACAATTAATTAATACATATTATTGATTTTCAAAGTTTATTGCTTGATTGTACCAGCACTATAAGAAATACAAGGCAAACAGTATAAACAAATATAAAACTATAGGGAATACTTTGTAAACATCAAATGCATACATCGAAAATTTGAATACTTCGAAAATTTAATAATTACTGTTTGAGTTTCGAATCAAATACAAATAGTAAATTATTTGTGAATGCTTCTAAAATTTTGAATATTCGCACACCTCTGGTTAGCTCTCATTGGCTAGGCTAAAGTTCTAGAAATAAGTGCTTAGAAATGTATGTGAATGCCATGATGCCCAAACGTTTTTAGTTTGTTTTTGTTTTCCTAGTATACCTATGGACTAACATATATAAGTGTTTTCCTAATAACTAAACTTTTTTACACACAATAATGTTTACAATAGGCACTTCAAATACCTGATCCGAATAACTCGATCAGTAATCTTCTCTCGCTCTTCTCTCCGAGAAAGAGAGACAAAAAGCTACTGATTGAGTAGCTTGTATCAGGTTTGTGTCAGCACCTACCTAATGATGGTGAATATTTCATATTTCATATTTATTTCATAGTTCACTGACCATTACAATGTAAGGGTGTACTCCTCTTGAGAGAGAGAGAGTGAATATGTACTTAAAACTAACAAGAACAAACATAGAAATTTAACATTTAACATTACATTTATATTACATACGTACATATGATACAAACACATAATACATACATACATAATAACCACAAACATACATACATACATACATATAATAGTCTAGTCAGTGGCAATCAGGAATTCGTTAAGATTGTAGAAAGTCTTTTGAAGCAGGTAGTTTTTTAGATTGATTTTAAATGTTGCGACTGAGTCAGAATTTTTTATCTCAGCAGGGAGGCAGTTAAAAATTTTAGAGCACAAGTAGGCAGGGCTATGTTTGAAGAAGGCATGTTTGAAAGAGGGTATAAAAATATTTGAGTTAGATCTAGTCATGTGACTATGGTTCGAAGCGTTAAGGGGGAAAAGTTCAGGGTTAGTCCTAACAAAGGTGGCCGCAGTCATGACAAGTGTAGAGGGGAGAGTGAGGATACCAAGATTGCTGAAGTGGGGCTTGCACGATTGTCCCCTTGATATCCCAGCTATTATTCTAACAGCTCGTTTTTGAATGATAAAAATCCTATGTGCATGGTGCGAGGAGCCCCAGAAAATGACAGCATAGGAAAGAATGGAATGAATGTACGCATGATAAACAAGGAGTAGGGATGATTTGCTAGCAATCATTTTCAGCTTACGGAGCATAAAACAACCACTTAACAGTCTGGATGCAATATTGTTAATGTGGGGGGACCAATCAAGAGATTCCGTGATATTAAGACCTAAGATTTTGTGAGATATGGCCCCTGCAATGCTGTTTCCATCCAGACGAATGAGTGGACTGGAGGTTGGTTTTAAAACACTTGAGCAGAACTTGATATAAACTGTTTTAGACGTTTGAAGGGCCAATCGATTTTGTGAACAATATGAGGACATACAAGAGGCCCCAAGTGTGGCAGCTTGTATAGGCAGCTGATCAGTTGGCTTTGGGACAGATTGGTCATTGGTACATTGGTTGGTGAGCTTTGGGCATGTGAAAAGGTGGGTTGTGTCATCAGCATATTGTGAGAGGAAGCTTTTCACATATTCAGAGACAGAATCTATAGAAAGAATTTTAGGAAGATCGTTGACATACAGTAGGAAAAGAAGAGGACCAAGGACTGAGCCTTGGGGAACACCATTCTGTATTGGAAGCGGGTTAGAAAGAACTGATTTATTGGTTACGGAGGATGAGATTTTTACTGATTGGGTTCTATTAGACAGGAAAGAAGCAATCCAGCTGAGGGCCGGACCCATAATCCCCATGGACATAAGTTTGTTGAGGAGCAGCTGGTGATCAATGGTGTCAAAAGCCTTACTTAAGTCATAAAATAGTCCAAGAGCCTCATCTCCTTTATCAAGTGCAGAATATAGCGCAGAGAGGAAAGAGAAGATTGCAGTTGTTGTGGATTTCCGTGCGCGGAAGCCATGTTGGCTATTATCAAGGATATCATATTTATTAAGAAATGAAGAAAGACGGGAGTGCATAGTTAGTTCAAAGATTTTAGAGAATGATGACAGTAATGAAATGGGTCGATAATTGTTAAGGACATCTTTTTTTCCTTTCTTGTGGACTGGAATAATCATGGAGTGTTTAAGTATAGAAGGGAATGAGCTACAATGAAAGGATAGGTTGATGGCATGAGAAAGGGGAAACGCTAGCCATCTAGAGCATTTGGCAATGATAGCACCAGGGATACCATCGAGGCCAGAGGAGTATTTCGAATTAAGTTTTCTCATAACTTTAAAGACTTCAGTGGCACTAGTAGGGAAAAGAAAGAACGAATTAATTGGCCGTCTCGGAGTAAACAGAGGAGAGGTGGAACTTGTTCCAGCAAAGGTTAGGGACTGGTGAGATACGGGAGGGAGAACGTAACTGGATTCTTTAAAGAACACATTAAAGAGGTTGGCTACTTCAGTAGGATCATCAATTACATTATTATCAACAGCGAGAGAGATATTAGGCGACTGCTTGGAGGAAGAGGTCTCAGATTTGATGATTTGCCATGTAGTTTTAGATTTATTAGACGAGGTGGAAATTAGTTGGTCATGATACTGGCGTTTCGTAACTTTTATATTACGAGAATGGGATTTTTTCCTCTTATTATATTCTACCTTTAGATTAGTGTCAGAAGGATGTAGCTTACAGGCAGAATGGAGGCGGAGGAGTTCCTTTGACTCCGTACGAATCCGTTCTGTAATCCATTTGTTATGGTTTTGCGAGGAGTTGATTTTAACTTTTGTGAGTGGAAAAGCACTATTAAACAATGATAGAAATCGGTTATGGAATGAGAGGAACCCAACTTCAGCTGAGCTAGCATCGAAGAGAGTATCCCAGTGTTCCTTGTGGAGTAGAGTTTGAAAATAAGAGATGTTTTCATCAGTGTATTTGCGTTTGAATACAGTAGCATTTACATTTGGGATGGGAGAGGAGAATTGAAGGGAGATGGCCAGATGATCAGAGAGGCCCGAGTCTAAAGTCTCAGTCTGAAAAGAGTCAGAGTCGAATGTGGTCAAGATGTTGTCAAGTAGAGTGGCACTAGAAGGTGTTATTCGGGTTGGGGTGGATATAGTGGCTGACATATTGAATGAGTTAAAGACATCCTGAAAATTAGTTTTAGGGGTGGATGGTTGAAGAAAGTCAATGTTGAAATCACCGCATACACAGATGTCTGCCTTTGGGTATTGATTGGTTATTTGAGTTAATACTGTCTCTAGTTTATCAAGAAATAAATGGACATCCCCACAGGGAGATCTGTAAATGGAGAGGATAATGATTTGTAAGTTGGGTAAAGCCCAAGCAACTGCAGTGCATTCAAAAATTTTGTCTATACAGTGACGATCAATTCCCAAAATTGGGGTGATGTCTAATTGGGGTTTAGAGAGAATAGCGACACCTCCATAAGATGTGTGGCAGCAATAGATGCCAGCGTTGCTATAGGGAGGGATGGAAAAAGAGATTGATTCTGGTAGAGAAAGCCAGTGTTCAGAGAGGCAGAAGATGTCTGGGGAATAATTGGAGAGGAACAATTGGGTCTCATCCATTTTGTTTCTTACAGATCGTATGTTGAGTGACATGATAAGTGAAAGGTGGGATTTGGAAGCTTTTAGGTTGGGTATATGTTTCCCCTGTTTTGTTGAAATTTTGAGCAAGATGGTAGGACTTTGTGATTTGTTTTGGATTGTCGCGGAGGCTGTGTGAATAAAACTTAAGAGCTTATTAAATAAATCTTAACCTATTTAGCACCAGATCACATTTGTAATTTCTCTAGCAAATGTTTACACATTATGAATAAATCAATTATTTTTTAACTGCATTGTGCATGGGTATGCAAATTGTCAAATGCTTTAAGTTGTTTCATTTCCTTGGTCTGTGAAGTCCCCGATAGCTCTATTCGTTAGTTCATGGTTGTGAGTGAGATCACAAGGGTAGTACAAGTCCCCGATAGCTCTATATTCATTAGTTCATGGTTGTGAATAAGATCACAAGGGTAGTAAGGGTCCCTGGTAGCTCTATTCATTAGTTCATGGTTGTGAATGAGATCACAAGGGTAGTAAGGGTCCCTGGTAGCTCTATTCATTAGTTCATGGTTGTGAGTGAGATCACAAAGGTAGTACAAGCCCTCGATAACACAATGCCAAACCTACATCTCGTTGACAACAATAAACACTTGATATTTTAGGTTCTGATTCAAATTAAGAACAGCCCATCTTCGACACATATTATTTATTTTTTACTTATTTATTTCATTTGTGGTTGTTTAACTCTTTAGATAGAAAACATTTATAAACAGTAACAATATAACAGACCATGTCAAGTTAAAAGAATAGAAATCATGGAAGAAGACACTAGGTGATGGATGCTATAATTATCAAAGAAACCAGAATCTCTGATGAAAACTAAACTTGACTTGACGACTACTTATGAAGAGCGAGGGGGAGAGTTAGACGTAGTTATGCAGAGAGGAACTAACCCACACATACCTGGAAACGAGTTACAGCAGTTCTAGTATTAATTAAAATAATAAAATCTGCATTAAACTGCAAAATCATATTAAATATCTTGTTTTAAATTCTAAGGAGAAGAAAATATTTGTAAACATATTTTTATTTTAGTTGCAAATACAAAATAATGTTTGTTGGTTCCTTTGCTTTTGTTATGTTTGATGACTGAAAGTTTGTCAAAAAGGGATATATATTAGGATCTTAAATGGTTAGGCCTAGTTCTTTTGTTAAAACAGAAAATGTTTATTCTCATACTAAGCAGAAAGGATTTTATTTTATTTGAACCAAGTGGGTTGGTTCTTTTCTGCAAAATACAAAATGTCAAATTGTCTTAAGTTGGTTGTTTCTGGTAGGCATACAGTCGCAGTTGCATAAACATAATATTTAGTTGGGAATTAAAACATAGTTGGAGGCAACTATTGTCGTTGCTAAGAACTATTTTTCTCCCCAAAACAAAATTGTGGGTTGGTTCCTTTCTGCATAACTACACTACTTATGTCAGAGAGCATGGAATGTAGGCTAAAGAGTTGGCTTGTTATTTTGGTGACTGCTGTCTATAGTTTTGCACTGAGTTACAACACTATAGTTACGTGCACTATACGAATTGTTAGTCATGTACTTGTTGATGGCTACACATTATACAGCATTACATTACATTAGCCATACCCTCTCATTAATACATTCTGTATTAATTTCATTATGCAGATGCATTTAATGCTCCAAACATTTTTTCATATATTTTTATTACAGGTCCAGGGAGCTCTACAAGATCAAATTGATACTCTGCAAGCTGAGAATAACAATCTACTTGGAGAAGTACAAAGACTCCAAGATCTGGTAAATTTCTTGAAACAATAACACTAAAAATGTGTCTTTATTTTTGTATATATTAGCTCAGTCATTAGATTGTTAATCATTTTTAAAAGTACTATAAAAACTAGTGTCTCAAAAGCAATGCAGATAACACTAACAACCATCATTCCAGCTGATTGCAACCTAATTTATCTTCAATTTACAGTTTCTATTCAAGCGCAGATGCTTTATTTTATTCAGCCCATCATCCACAAAGCAATTTTTGTTTGTATGACAAAGCACTGAAATGTAATTTCAACTATCGGAACTCATGATGTGCGAAGTGTAGCTGAGCACAAAGTTTTAATATTTTAAGGGCTTGTATGATGTAACAGTGCATTATAATAAGCAATGTACAGTATATTTATATTTAACTAAAAATAAATATTCTACATACATATTTCCCAAGTCATAATTTCAACCATTTACAAAATTTGTAAATTGTCTAGTCTATTTAATAGACTACGTACTTACACTGTAGGGCTAAGCGTGATGTTGACTTAGCTGAAAAGACTCATTAGGACTAGTACTAGTATACATGAGGGAAAGAATAATAGGACCAACTGCTTAATCCTGGATTAGTGGTCACTTATTGTAACCGCTTTCAGGTAAGCTTTTGGTTTCAACAATACAGTGTACTTCTTTCTTACTAAGCTATTTATCAACTTCTTGTCTTATCCTCTTCTCCCATCTACAGTACTTATAAACAATTTCCAAAGAAGAACAAGAACTAATGTATAGAGATAGACGTTTATTTATTTGAGGTGTTGATGTTGAGATGTTGATGTTGATATGAGGTGTTGATATTAGACGTTGAGAGATGTTATTTGACTATGGAAGTTGAAATATTGCCAGCGACCTGAAACATTGTTTCAATTTTGCTTTCAGGATGATGAAATAAGTGACCTGGAGTCTATAAATGAACAGTTGATCTTGGACATGGAAGACTTGAATGCTGAACTGGATGAATTAAAACAGAAACATGATGGCACCTTGGCTCAGAATAAGAGAATGGTTCGTGAACAAGCTATGGGGTAGCTTGGGGGTAGTATTAGTAAAATACTAGTTAGCAATGTCTGCAAGAGTACTAGACTAACTGCCTGTTTTCAAAGCCCAGTTCAAACCAGTTACTCACATTGTGTTAAATCAGCAAGCATTCAACAAGACTTTCACAGTCATCTTGATATTTTAAGACATGTTGATGTCACATATAGTGGTTAAAGTGGATTTGGAGAAGAAACGGTATGCACTATACTGCTGTGTAAGTAGACAAATCGGGTATGCCATGGGGTTGGGAGCACGGCCCCCAAGTTTAACCCCACAGGGAATTTTGTTTTAGGATGTTTTGTCGCAAACACATTTAAAAATGTCTGAAGAGGAGTCATAGGATTGACCCGTGTTAAATAAATAATTTTGAAAATTTTATTTTTTTAAATATTTTTGTGGTGGAAACTTGAAAAGAACAAAATTAAAATATTTACTTTATAAAAACATTGGATTAGCAAATATAAATACGAATATGAACAAAATGTATGTAATTCGTCAGTATGCTTAAAATGAAGATGATGATAATAAAAGTTAGTGCTTGTATGGCATACAATACCATCGGTATTTTTAGCAACGGTATGCATACCTGCTCGTACTGATCCACTTTAACTACTCGTCACATATGCAATGAATGAGATTGAAGATTGATCACATGTCTGACATGGAACCCTTGTTCTTCAGCATGTAAGGGGGTAGTGGTGATAGCCTTGGAGACCCAATGCTTCCGTACTATGATGACTATTAACTGCTAGGACTCTGATTTTTTTCTATGTAAGCAAAGCAAAATATCATCAATCGTGCCCTGCATCTCACTAAATTTCAAATACTAAAACTGAAAATTAAACTTAACAAAAATTAAAAAAATATGTTTGAGTTGTGTGTGTGTACCAGCCATATTTGCTTTTCTAAGATAACTTAGGAGCTGAGCCACATTGAGAAACCAGACTTTGGTTTGCACTTTCTTAAGTAAGGAGGAATTTGTGAATATATAATGTTTCTCTTCATGTCAGTTATACATAACCTGTAAATTTTCTTGCAGTTAGGGGATTTGCAAAACATGGGCAAGCTAAAAAGGAACTACGGGGAAGCTTTAAGACGTAACGAGGAAAACGAACAGGCCATTGCAGACCTTACAGATGAAGTAAAGAATTACACCCATGCATTGGATTTGAATAATGTCCAACTTGAAGCAAAGCAGAAGGAAGCAGATGACATGCGTAACATGATGGAGACGTTGGAAGCCAGCCAAGGGGTATTAGAGGATCTTATTCAAAACAAGGAAGATGAAAACAAATCTCTACAGGTTGGTAGAAAAGTTTTCTCTATCTGCGTTAACGACACCAAAGTCACTGTTTACATCCTACATCAGAATCATATCCGTAGATTAAATTCAAGGTTCAAAGTCAATTTATCTTGTTAATTTACCTTGTGTGAGCAGCGTAACCAGTAGATCGTATTACGATCATTTAGAATGTGTTTACTGTAATACGATTGCCCGAAGTCTTGAGCTGGGTGGTATTTGGTTTTCACACAGTCAACCAATTTTACCCATTTCATAACTGGTTTGACCAAACCAGTCAAACCAGTTATGAAATGGGTAAAATTGTTAGAACACTTTTGCAATCTTTTGTTCTTACTTTTGTTTCATTTGGTGCAACCCCTCCCCTTTAATTTTGTAACATTCTTCTTGCTCTATTATTCTTCATGAGATGACAATCTCCTTGGTTCTAGAATCAACTGGAACGCCTGAAAAATGAAAAGCAAGCTCAGGACGCTGTAAACAAGAACCTTACTCAAATGGTAAAAGAAGATCGAAATAAAGCCGAGAAAGCCGAGAGGGGATATCATAAAGCTATGGAAAATGCTCAAAGAAATCAAGCGGCTTTAGTAGATGCAGCCAATCGAGAAGCTCAGCTAATAGAAGAATTTGCAAACAAAGAGAAAGATGTCCTCGACAAACTACGAGAGGCGACCTCCGAGGCCCAACAATTGTCAAATGCTGTGGACATGTTAAACAGGGAAGTTGAGAACCTGCAGGCCGAGTTGACGGATAGAGAGCGGCACCTGCTGGCAACAGAAGCTGACCTGGAGTCACTCGCGCAGTCTCTTCAGAAGCTACAGGCAGATGTAAGTACTGCATTGTTAGCATGCCTGGGATATTACTTGTGGTGCTTTTGCACCTGCTATGTCACGCTCGGAATAATCTGTTTCAGCTATTTAGATAGATATACATATACTGTAGATGGATAAATTTGATTTGATTTTTTCAAACAGTCGAAAGATTACATCAGTATTCGTTACATCAGGTATAGATAGATAGATAGATATTCTACTCACGCTGAGTGATCAAGACCACTAGTTGGCTGAAACGGTCTCAGTTTATTTGTCTTCTCATCTATATGTTTCTCTAAGTGGCCTATCTACTTTCTCAGGTGAGCTGTCGTCCTTCTGTACCTTTCCCCGCCACCCAGAACATGTTGTATCTTGTTCTGAGTTCCAATTAGATAGATAGATAGATAGATATAGATAGATACTGGATTAAAGACAGGCCAAAAGGCTAGTAATATGATAGGTAGAAGGATAGGTAGGCCTAGATAGATAGATAGATTGATAGACAGACTTGAGTGATTGATTGATTGATTGATTGATTGATTGATTGATTGATTGATTGATTGATTGATTGATTGATTGATTGATTGATTGATCCAGTGCAGATATGGTGGCCAAACAGCTCTCATTCTAAAGACATGTTTCTGTACTACAACAGAGTCATGTCATCTCTGTGACATTTGAGAGTGACTGCATGTATCCTCCCCCTCCCCCCCCCCCCCCCCCCCTCCACCCCTGTGTAGGCCTACCAATGGAAAACAAAACACCATTCATTACTCCACTAGTTGTAGAATATTTGACCATATCGTAACAATAATAGCATGCATAACCTGCTTATCTTTTTCAGTAGTAATACAAGCACTAGGCCTAGTTGAAAGGCCAAGTATCAAGTTGCGATATCAAAGTTCCCCACTCACTTACTCTGTAGGCCTACATTTATCAAGTTTGATATGTTATCAGGTAAACAGTAGAAATGAAGCAATTAAGAAGTTGAAGGAAAACGAAAAGCAACATAAACGCGAACTCGAAGAAACAAATGCTACTCTGGATAATGTGTTGGCTGAAAATGATAAACTTAGGTCCCAACTCAGTAACATGAGTCATCGTCTCCAGGTAAACTATCAAGAAACTAGTATACCCTAGAACAGAAGAGACCTAAATAAATACATATCAAAATTAACAATCTGATTCAATAAAATTTAAATAGAACAACCTGATTATGTGCTATGTATGCAGTAGGTCTATAGGCTGATTGTGTTAGTGACTGACTGGTAGTTTTCATAACAGATTATTTCTTGTTATCGTCTGCTTGCCACAAATGTTTATTGTCAACCTTAGCTGTGAGATCTGCCATATTCTACATTGACAAGAAGAAATGAAATTGTCTTGTTTCTGCTTTTTTACTGTAGCCTCTGTGCTGAAACTTGTATAAGCTCAAGATAACTCTGTAAGCTTTTGTGTAGGCAATTTTAGCTTTTAATTACAAAAGTCATATTCGAATATTGTAAAAATCTAATTGTAAATAAAGAATACAATACTATACAATAAACAAAAATATTAGGTTATGTAATCAAAATCCAATATATTCTGTTCCTCAGAATGAACTGGAGAATATGAGACAAGAAATCGATGCCCAGGAAGCCGAAAAGGCAAATCTTTCAGCCTTGCTTGAAGATGCTCAACGCAATATAAACAAACTAGACAAGAGCTACCATAAAGCCATGGAGAATTCTCAAAAGAATGAAATTAATGCTGCAAATCGAGAAGCGGAACTCAAAGAGGACTTTGCAAACAAGGAGCGAGATTTACTCGACCAACTTCAAGGTGCGGACTCTGAGGTGGAACGACTGTCTAAAGCTGTAAGTATTTTAAATAAGGAAGTAAACATTAACTGTCGTATGGAGGAATTTAATGTGGAAGTGTATTTCTTGATAATATACATTCATTTATCATTAATCATTATAGTACATGTTATGAAAATTGTCAATAAGACTCCATTAGTCCTTATGTTAACATGGTTATTAGTAGGAATGCACACGATAATCGATATTATCGTTCGATATTCGATATGCAATAAAATTTCGATAATCGATAATACAAATATTATCGAATGGTCTGATTTCTAAAAAAGCGGGTTCGTAAAGCATTATTTCGTTCTTCTCGGACCTTTCTAGTATTGAAATACTCAAAGATACCGCCAAAATACTAGGCCTCGGGCCTCGTAAAATGTGATTATACTCTCAGCAGTGTCACGTAAGATGTGTCCAATTAATGTTGCCATATCGTTATGTGCTCGATTCAGCGACATATCATTGAAACTGTAAAGGATTGCTTCAATTTTGTAAATTTATTATTGTTCGATATTATCGATCGATAATGCAGTCATCTTTCGATTATCGATAGTTTTTATTTTATCGATGTGCATCCCTAGTTATTAGTTAATTCCGGTATGTTCTAATATAAACCTGGTTTTAAATGTGGGTGAATTTGACCAGTGGCGTAGCACAAAGTCGCAAGCCCCCCCCCCCCCCCGCAAGATTAATGTTTGGGCCCCCCTCCCCCAAAATTACCTAGTGACAAATTGCAAAAAGTTATAAAAATGACACTGCTTTTTATAAATGCATTATTTTGGTTTCTTTCTACTTACATTATAAGAAGCAATTATTCCTCCTGGTGTTTTTCCTTGCGAATTTGTCGATTATTGCATCAGTTGCAAGTTTTCAGTTTGCTGGCATTCATTGCTTAAAAATAAAATGGAAAGTCCTGTCAAACATTCTTGTGACACGCTTCTTCTCAGATAAGTCTTTATTAGTTTTAACTTGGAAAATGAACGTTCAGCTGTTGCGACAGTGATAGAAATTGTTAAAAATAGTAGATAGGCAGTGACAATGTCGGGGATATTCGAAGTTATGGCATTGTTCCTTATACTATGTTCACACTAGGCTCGCTAACAGCAGTTAAGCCACTAACTTCTGTTAAGAATGTAATGTGAACGTAACGCAGTTAGCCCTAACTGACATCAAGCACTAACTGCGTTTGGCGAACGTAGTTAGCGGGTAACTTAGATCAATTTGCCACTGCCTTGTTGAAAATCATACATGTTTTCAAAAGATACCAGGCGGTGAGCAACACCGAAAGACAACAATGGAACAAATAAATTGAACTGATTGACAAACCATCAGGTGTCAAAATAATAAAATTGCAAACCATAGAAATAAAAACGTGTATAGCAATAGTAACTGCTCGCTATTTAAAACTTATAATGATAGACAACGACTAAATGAAAGTTTTGTATGTGTATTTGTTTGTTTTTTGTTTTGTTTTCCAGACGAAATTATTTTTTGACAGCTTGTTGATTGTCCATAGATTCAATTCATTTGTTTCATTGTTGTTTTTTGGTGTTGCTAGTTGGTGTGACAGTTCCTTGGTAGGCCTAGGCTATTCCGCTATTTCATTTAATTCGTCGTACGTTAATAAAATTCGTGAAGCTCATGGATTCCTCGTGTTCGGGAGGTATTGCAGAGAAGGCAGAAAAGGTGTTGAAGAGACACAAAAAACTCTTTTTGTTCTTCAAACGGCACGTTGTTATTACTTCAACCACAGACAGTACAAAACAAAACACGTATTTCAAACAGAGCCAAAAGCCGTGCACAGCCTTATATATCGTCATGAAATCACTAAATATAGTACTGCGGTGGCTGTGCATGACGTCACACACTGCTCATACATCGATTCCAGTGTGAACAGTTGACACAGGATCACACAAATATATCGAACGACCTTGAACGTCGCTAACCGCTGTTAGCCTTAACTGCTGTTAGCGAGCCTAGTGTGAACATAGTATTACTATGAACATTTTTCATAATTCTATAATCAAATTAGGAATTGTTAATTGTTTTCTAATACAGTAATCCCCTTTTAATTCAAAGGGACCCTACAAACTTCTATTTGAATTACAAAATTTTGAATTAAAAGAACTTTTAACACTTTTAGCACCATACCCAAATCTTCTGCTGGGACTCCGTCAATAGTTTGAATTATACATGAATTTGAATTAACAGAGTTTGAATTAACGAGGGACTATACTGTATAACACTTCGAAAACTTAACATCTAACATCGGAAAATTGCCGGTCAGATCGTCTTTGTACAATGGTAGAAATGACTCAGCTGATTTGAATAATTTGTCATCAGAAGCACTCGCGGTCAACTCTTTCAGAGTACCTATACGTATTTCCTTGAAACTGAAAACGCAAGTGCCAGCCGTAAAACGCTTTTTGAAATAATTCTTCGAAAGAATTTCGATTTTTTCCTCTACATGCGAGAATCGATAAACTCATATTTTGGCTCATGAACTCATCTTGGGGCCCCCAAGCCTTGCGGACGCAGATTGATGGGTCACCGCTACGCCACTGATCAGATCCCGCCTCACTTCATTTGCGGTTTGGAGCTCTCTGTAAACTCGAGTGAGAGATTGTTTGATTGACAACCGCATTGTGATGTTGGATGATGGGACTTGTTTGTCAGTGTTGGCCATATTCTAAATCAAAAACAATCTCTAGACAATTATGACTTTCTCTAACCATGCATCTATAATCTTTTCATCCCTAGAATTTATGTAGTACTAGGGAATACATCGAATAATCGTACGATTTGAAACCAGTTTTTATTTCAGGAATCAAAAAAGTACGTCATATTAAAGTTACCGCCTGCTCTTTCCTGCCTAACACAAGATGCAAGACGCATTCTCGTCTTCCCTGCCACCTAGTGCCCTTTTTGCCCCCCACCCCTGCAATCCACAATTCCAAACGTTTTTCAAACTCGGCCCAGATCTCTCGTATTTCAACTTCCCGAACGAAACGCGGTCCTCGTTTATGTGCATTTGTCGAGAAAGAGTAATGTTTGTGGGAATGGCGGGTGGAGAGATACAGACGTTGATAAAAAAAAATGTTGTGGAAAAAAAGGAAAAACCTGTTTTTTAATGATTTACAAGTTTGTAAAAATATTATTTGGTGTCGTCCCTACTTAGTACCCAATTGTTTCCCGTGCCAGTAAATAAATATATACCTACATGATGTATAACATAACATGTTGTCAGTTACTATCTTGTATCTTTACAACTATCAGCTAACGATTCTATATTTTTTTAGGTGGTGAAGAGAAATGAAGCAATAAAAAAGTTAAAAACAAACGAAAATGTGCTTGCAAGCAGACTTGGGGAAATGGAAGCAGCTCTTCAAGATCAAGCTGCAGAAGCAGATAATCTGAGAGTTCAACGGGCAAAAATGCAACACCACATGCAGGTGAAGCGGGAAGCGGAGTATAATTTTGTATCAATATGAACTAGCGAAGAGTTTGTTTGTACTAAGCAAACATCTTTTGGTTTACAGACGGAGATAGATAGTCTAAAGGATCAAGTGCAAACTCTCGGTTCTGAAAATGGCGAACTTTTGGGGATGCTGAAAAATGCAGAAAATGAAGCTAAGCAATCAGAGATGAACTACCGTCAAGCTATGGAGAATTCGCAAAGGAACCAAGATGCACTTATCGAAGCAGTAAAACGAGAGACACAACTCCAACAGGAATTTACAGATAAGGAGAGAGAACTACTGGACCAACTGCAATATGCAAACTTGGAGGTGCAAAAACTTTCTGATGCTGTGAGTATATTTTGGAAGTAACCACCGGGAAATAAAATACATAAAATAATTCATAATAATTAATAATATGTAAACTTTCATAAGATTCCATTCTATGGACCTACTTGATAAACAATGTGTTGAATTGACAAGGTATATACGTAGTACCGTGTTCACACTACTGCCACTAACAGCAGTTAGGCTAACAGTACCTAGTTAAGTGAATTTGTATGTTATAGGAAGGCAATGTTAAATTGACCTCTGTTAGCTGTTAACTATGTTCACATTACATTCTTAACAGTAGTTAGTAGCCTAACTTCTGATCCTATCCTCCCAGGCTTGTAACAGTTCTTTCCCTCATCCATCATGTTGTTTTGGCCTCTTTTCTGCAGGTCACTTCCTCTTAGTCTCCTTCCATCATTTCCATTGCCTACTTTCTACCTCGATCAGTTCAGCATACTTTCACTGCCTTGTCTCTCTATTCCACCTCTATAATGTAAAGTTTAATCCCATTAAGAATCTCATTTGAGCTGTCAGGATCTTACTTTATCCTATAGGGCACAGTGTCCAACTGTCCATGTCACTCTATTTCTAATAATCGCTAGGTCTTTTTCAGTGCCATACACTTTTATTCTGTACCAACTTCTTTCACAATCATGACCCACACTACACAGTTTTCTCCAGTTAAAGATTTCATCATAGCTAAGAACCAGGCATGGACATTGATTCCAAATATGGGTACCGATAATCGAAGGACAATTATCGTTAGCGATTGATAATATCAAAGAAAAATTTTTTAAACATTTTGTAAGCTGGTTAACCAAGAATTCAAAATTCCGTTTAAAAATATGTGTTTTCTCTTTTCTTTATATACGGTATTTACAAAAGAGATTTTTATCTTAATTCCCAAGTTCAAGTTGCCTTGTCCATGAGAGAGAGAGAGACAGCAAGCACGTTGCACGATTAGGAGTGAAGCTGGTCATATGACTGCAAGCGGTAAGACGATACTGGCCGAGGGGTAAGGGGGCGCGGAGTGTATCGAGAACGAGTGGCAGCCGCGGGCGGGGGAAAAGGAATTGAAGGTTATGTGATGCTCTGACACGGACGGGCTACCCGAGAGCGCCATATTTTCCGCACCCGCTGCACCCATCCTCACTAGTGCACGATGATGGAGCTATTTTGAAGTTATATTTATCTATTTCATTCAATCGATAATTTCGATATTTTCGATACTTAAATTAACGTCGATAACGCAAATATTTTCAATATTGAATATCGATCGATAAAATCGATATTTTTGCCCATCCCTACAAAAAACTTCATATTTTCTCAGGTTGTAAACAATAAAGGAGCAGTCAAGGAATTGAAAGCAAACGAAAAGCAGCTACTTAGCCAAATTGGAGACCTGGAAGCTGCTCTTGAAACTCAATCTAATGAAGTAGCTCATTTGTCCAAATTGCACCTTCGAATGAAGGTAATGCAGATTCTCTTCTTGTAAGACAGTATAAACTAGTGAAAAGTATGTAGTTTCTCACACAACATTCTCTCTGATCTTAGTGTGAACTGGAGAGTTTAAAAACTGATAACAGGAGACTGAATTCAGAAAATGTCAATCTTGTGAGGATACTGAAAGATGCTGAAAACGAAGCAAAAAGCTCGGAGTTAGGTTACCACAATGCGATGGAGAATTCCCAGAGGAATCAAGATGCACTGGTCGAAGCTGCTAATCGTGAGGTGGAACTTGAACGAGACTTTGCGGAAAAGGAGAAGAATCTACTTGAACAATTGGGAGAAGCAAACTGCAATGCAACACGGTTGGCTGATGATGTGAGTACAACATTCCAGTAACAAAAGCAGCTAGGTACATACTTTTATCAGGTAATGAGTGACACAACTGTAAAAGTCTGTTAGTAGTACAACTTACCACTACCATTGATATGTTTTTTATCCCTTCAGCTTATTCATGTGTAGAAACCCATAATTAAAATTGACCATGCACTTTTTTTAACCACTTGGTAGTCAAGTCTGTGACATTACGCCCAGCTCTGTTGCACTGTTTGCACATGCCATATCATACCCATAATAATCCGTTTCAGCACCTGTCTTTTTAAAAATTGTTTAGAACGTAAGTGTTTGGATTTCTTTTGAATTATCATGTATGTATGTATGTGTATGTAATGTATGTATGTATGTATGTATGTATGTATGTATGTATGTATGTATGTATGTATGTATGTATGTATGTATGCATGTATGTATCGGGAGCACAATACTACGAAACAGAGAATGTGGTATACCAACTGGACTTCAAGCACTGCCCGGCCGAGTATGTGGGCCTGACCACTAACCACCTGAGTCAGAGGATGACAGGACACAGGCAGTCCATCACACTGCAAGATGAAGAAAAACTTGTGGCGAGACATGCTATGTTACACAATCCTGGACTTGAGAGCTGCTTTAACACCAAAGTCATCAAGGCCCTGCCCAGAAGCTGTCTCGCCAGTGACCTCAGGACCCTTATTCTATAACTCCACCGAAACGGATTCGGTCGGAAATTACAACAATTTTGGCCGAAATGGAAACAATTGCAGTTCCACAACAATATAACTGACACAATAATTTCCAATTAGTATTGTTATTATTTCTCAATTGTTTCCATTTCGGCCCGAATCCATTTCGGGAGTTTTATAGAATAGGGGTCCAGACGGTGGGAACAAGCCCATATCGCGGTAACCCTGTCCCGAGACCCTCCCAATCTCAACATCAGATAGCCCCGCCCCCCACCGCCTTCCTTACCCTACCCCCAACAGCACCGGTGTAACAATTGTATATACTGTAAATAGTTTTAGTTTAAGTATTCTCCTTCTGATGACCAAGACCGAAGCATCGTAACGTTCAGAAGTTTTTGTGTTGTGTTTTTTGTTTTGTGTTATCTACGCTACGCGGCCTGCCAAATGGTTTCAGGTAAGCTGTTCGCTCCTATCCTTCTTTCCCTCTCACATATATATGTATGTATGTATGTATGTATGTATGTATGTATTCATAGGTAAGAACTTATTTTTTCTCAGGTGTTAAACAAAAAAGCAGCAGTCAAGGAATTGAAAGCAAACGAAAAGCAGCTACTTAGCCAAATTGGAGACCTGGAAGCTACTCTTCAAACTCAAGCTACAGAAGTAGCTCGTTTGTCCAAATTGTACCATCGAATGAAGGTAATGCACATTCTTTTCTTGTAACACAGTATAAACTAGTGAAAAGTGTATAGTTTCTCACACAACATTCTCTTTCTGATCTTAGTGTGAGCTGGAGAGTTACAAAACTGAAAACCAGAGACTGGATTCAGAGAATGTCAATCTTGCAAGAATGCTGAATAACGCTGAAAATGAAGCAAAGAACTCAGAGTTAGGTTACTGCAACGCGATGGAGAATTCGCAGAGGAATCAAGATGCACTGGTCGAAGCTGCTAATCGTGAAATGGAACTCGAACGAGACTTTGCAGAAAAGGAGAAGAATCTACTTGAACAATTGGGAGAAGCAAACTGCAATGTAACACGGTTGACTGATGATGTGAGTACAACATTCTAGTAACAAAAGCAGCTAGGTATATTTATATATACCTACTTTTATCAGGTAATGACACAACTGTAAAAGTCTGTTAGTAGTACAACATACCACTACCATTGATATGTTTTTATCCCTTCAGCTTATTCATGTGTAGAAACTAGAAACCCATAATTAAAATTTACCATGCACTTTTTTAACACTTTGGGTGCTGGACGTTGTAGGCAGGTCCTTCCCCTAGTGCAAACAATCCGTTTTGCCACTTTTCTCGATACTGTGGGCCTACCGAAGGAAGTATCGAAGGTATGTGTGTGGGAGTAATACCTAAAAAAAGCTTGACTCTTGATCTTCAAAACGATTTTTTTATTTTTTTTATATTTTCATATGAATAAGTCATAATTTTGTAAAAAAAAAAAGTAACAATTTTGGAGTTTTGAAAAAAAAAAATTAAAAAAAAAATGTTAATCTTTTTTATTGACTTATTTTCTAGCTAGAACATTTTTACTCTGTACTGATAATAATAATAATAATAATAATAATAAATTAATAACAATAAAATAATAAATTGCCTAATAGAAGCCATTTGCATTATTCATGCAAACATCTAGAAATTTTGGCGCCAACAGAAAATAAAAGCGGCTGCCTATGCCATCTAACGGTAAACAACAGTACCAATGTGCTCGCAAAATCCGAGCGGCGTAGAAAAACGTCGGCAGTCACTAGAAGGTTTAATATATGCCCGACGTAATACTACGCCGCCCGCCAACCTGGCACGACATCGCGCGGGGTAATATTACGCCGGCCGCACGCTAAGGGTTAACCACTTGGAAGTCAAGTCTGGGACATTCGACACTAAATGTGTCAAGAGATAGCACCACTGCTGCGCAACATGGCTGACAGTTAGAGGGTAACAAACTGACAGGAGATCATGGATCCGCCTAAACATGTTAATGCGCAAAGTTAGTTTTTAACTTTATTCTGAAATATACATATATTTGAAAGCAAATAGAGCCCAAAGGAACCTCAATGAAAGAGAGGCAGTGTTAATCGGTGGCCTTTTAATTGCATGTGGTTAATTAACATTATGATCAGAACATGAACTTTGGGCCTTCGGATGCTTGGTGTGTCCCCTGATCCAAAATCCCCATAATATCAAAGGCATCTTGGATACAAAAAGCAACCAGCAAATATCCAGCAAAGCTGGATATTCACTGACGCAACAATATCGCTTATGTTTCTTTGGAATCGTTGCCATTCTTATATAAACACTGTCAAATGACACTGACAAATGACATCCAGCGGCTTTGTTGCCCTCTAACTATTACTTCACGATTTCGCCGCCAGAGATCATATCTGCAACATTTAGTGCCGAATTACACCCAGCTCTGTTGCACTGTTTGCACATGCCATATCATACCCATAATAATCCGTTTCAGCACCTCAGTCCTTTTTTAAATTGTTTAGAACGTAAGTGTTTGGATTTCTTTTGAATCATCATGTACGTATGTATGTATGTATGTATGTATCGGGGGCACAATACGTGCGTAACAGAGAATGTGGTATACCAACTGGACTGCAAGCACTGCCCGGCCGAGTATGTGGGCCTGACTACTAACCATCTGAGTCAGAGGATGACAGGACACAGGCAGTCCATCACACTGCAAGATGAAGAAAAACCTGTGGCGAGACATGCTATGTTACACAATCCTGCCTTGAGAGCTGCTTTAACACCAATGTCATCAAGGCCCTGCCCAGAAGCTGTCTCGCCAGTGACCTCAGACGGTGGGAACAAGCCCATATCGCGGTAACCCTGTCCCGAGAGACCCTCCCAATCTCAACATCAGATAGCCCCGCCCCCCACCGCCCTTCCTTACCCTACCCCCAACAGCACCGGTGTAACCATTGTATATACTGTAAATAGTTTTAGCTTAAGTATTCTCCTTCTGATGACCAAGACCGAAGCATCGAAACGTTCAGAAGTTTTTGTGTTGTGTTTTTTGTTTTGTGTTATCTACGCTACGCGGCCTGGCAAATGGTTTCAGGTAAGCTGTTGGCTCCTATCCTTCTTTCCCTCTCACACATATATGTATGTATGTATGTATGCATGCATGTATGTATGTATGTATGTATGTATGTATGTATGTATGTATGTATGTATGTATGTATGTATGTATGTATGTATGTATGTATGTATGTATGTATCCATCCATAGGTAAGAACTTATTTTTTCTCAGGTGTTAAACAAAAAAGCAGCATTCAAGGAATTGAAAGTAAATGAAAAGCAGCTACTTAGCCAAATTGGAGACCTGGAAGCTAGTCTTCAAATTCAAGCTACAGAAGTAGCTCGTTTGTCCAAATTGCACCATCAAATGAAGGTAATGCACATTCTTTTCTTGTAACACAGTATAAACTAGTGAAAAGTGTACAGTTTCTCACCCAACATTATCTCTGATCTTAGTGTGAACTGGAGAGTTTAAAAACTGAAAACAGGAGACTGAATTCAGAAAATGTCAATCTTGTGAGGATACTGAAAGATGCTGAGAACGAAGCAAAAAGCTCAGAGTTAGGTTACCACAATGCGATGGAGAATTCCCAGAGGAATCAAGATGCACTGGTCGAAGCTGCTAATCGTGAGGTGGAACTTGAACGAGACATTGCGGAAAAGGAGAAGAATCTACTTGAACAATTGGGAGAAGCAAACTGCAATGCAATATGGTTGGCTGATGATGTAAGTACGACATTCTAGTAACAAAAGCAGCTAGGTATATACTTTTATCAGGTTTATTCAACTTCACATGTGATACAAAGTACATTGCGTAGAAAAAATAAAAACATTGATACACAACTGTAAAACTCTGTTAGTAGTACAACATACCACTACCATTGATATGTTTTTTATCCCCTCAGCTTATTCATGTGTAGATACCCATTATTAAAATTGACCATGCACTTTTTTAACCACTTGGTAGTCAAGTCTGGGACATTACGCCCAGCTCTGTTGCACTGTTTGCACATGCCATATCATACCCATAATAATCCGTTTCAGCACCTCAGTCTTTTTTAAAATTGTTTGGAACGTAAGTATTTGGATTTCTTTTGAAACATCATGTATGTATGTATGTATGTATGTATGTATGTATGTATTGTATGTATGTATGTATGTATGTATGTATGTATGTATGTATGCATGCATGCAATGTTGGGTAGGAACGGATTTTTTTAGTTCCGTTCCTTGGAACTAGTTCCTTTTTAAGGAACTAAGGAACGGTATAGTTCCTTTTTTCCAACCAGGAACTGTGGAACGCCATAGTTCCAATTTTCCAGGAACTCTAACTTATTTTCATAAGTTCCTTTTATTTTTACTTGACTGTATAAGCTTGAAGGACCAAAGCGCCAAAACATAGTTTACTTACAAGATGACAGAAACGAGAAATCTAAAACAATTTTTTTTGTAATATTTCATTCTTGTCTACCCATCCCAACCCTCCACCTGCTACGCCACCCCCGCGTGGGGTCTCCAATTAGTCCCACACCGGCACAAGTCGAAGACCCGAAACCGGTGACTAATCCCAAATCGCTCGTGCGGAATAAGCGTGTCATGTCACTTATAACTGACCAACCGTCCAACCCCTCCTATACACAAGTGTGAGAGCAACTCAGACTGTCATTCCGAAATCAAACAAAACATGAAATATATCATTTGTCAACCCATCACTTCGAATTCATTGGAAACGGGAAGGCTTTGATGAAAGATGTGGTCCGAGTGGGGTGGGGGAGAAGTTATTTAGGGGCCAGGAGCTATCTCAATATTCACTGATCTATTCAATTCTTTGCGACACGTGCATGTGACAACATTGCTGTCTCTTTCGATCGTTTTGTTATAATGTCTGGTGTTCGTGGCAATAACATACTGCCCTTTAAAAAATACAGGCCATTTTTTTTTCGGGCGAAAGTGATATTTCGGCGACGAAGAAAACTTTTCGGCAAAATGCTTGCTTTGTTTACCAGTTAATAAAGTAATCGGTGCTTCGAGGTCATCGCCAGCCAATAAATACATGCATTAATTGATTCCTACAAATCTCAACCATATTTTAGGCGTTATTTGCGAACCCTTGGCATTGAATTTAATTTAAAAACTTTAATTAAATTAATTATAATAGTTATTAATAATTAATGTAAATTGTAATGCATTAAAAATTGACAATATAAAATAACCTCTTACTTTTAGTCAGTATGCATAAACCCGGATAATAACCATTGAGTCGATGGCTAGTATCCCGCTTGGCAATATCCAAAGGAAAATGGTTGTTTGCAGAAAGGAACTATTTAGGAACTTAGTTCCATTTTGAAAGGAACTAAGGAACGCCCCAGTTCCTTTTTTTTAGAGGAACTTGGAACTGGAAAGAGTTCCTTTTTCCTTGCGTGGAACTGGAACTGGAACTAGGTCCATTTTTTAAGGAACTTACCCAACACTGCATGCATGCATGCATGTATGTATGTATGTATGTATGTATTTATGTGTGTATGTATGTATGTATGTATGTATGTATGTATGTATGTATGTATGTATGTATGTATGTATGTATGTATGTATGTATGTATGTATGTATGTATGTATCCATAGATAAGAACTTATTTTTTCTCAGGTGGTAAACAAAAAAGCAGCAGTCAAGGAATTGAAAGCAAACGAAAAGCAGCTACTTAGCCAAATTGGAGACCTGGAAGCTGCTCTTCAAACTCAAGCTACAGAAGTAGCTCGTTTGTCCAAATTGTACCACCGAATGAAGGTAATGCACATTCTTTTCTTGTAACACAGTATAAACTAGTGAAAAGTATATAGTTTCTCACACAACATTCTCTCTCTGATCTTAGTGTGAGCTGGAGAGTTTAAAAACTGAAAACCAGAGACTGGATTCGGAAAATGTCAATCTTGCAAGGATGCTGAATGACGCTGAAAATGAAGCAAAGAACTCAGAGTTAGGTTACCACAATGCGATGGAGAACTCGCAGAGGAATCAAGATGCACTGGTCGAAGCTGCTAATCGTGAGGTGGAACTCGAACGAGACTTTGCGGAAAAGGAGAAGAATCTACTTGAACAATTGGGAGAAGCAAACTGCAATGCAACACGGTTGACTAATGATGTGAGTACGACATCCTAATAACAAAAGCAGTTGTAGCTTTACACAATTGCAAACTGTTGTTAGTATGTGTAAAAATTAATGTAGGAGTATCTACTTTAAATAATATTATTTAATATATTAATACAAATTATTAGCTGAAGGAGTAATGTAACAGTTAGTCATGAGTTAATCCAAGTATAGAGGACGTTTCCTCACCTCCCGCCCTTTGTTATTAGATCTATATATACTTCTGATTTGCATCCTTACTTCTAATTTGTTATTAGATCTATATATACTTCTGATTTGCATCCTCACTTATAATGCCCTGCATGCAGGGTATTTAAATTAAAATTGTTTGTAATTGTTGGATAGCCAGGTTATTTTACTTCATAAAATGGGTCATGTAATCTAAAAAGTTGTTTAGACCTACCACTGATAACTAAAATAGTAGGACCGCCGACTTTGCAAGTTGGCCGATTTAACTGCACAGATGCTTGGCTGGTGAGATGTCATTCACAGGTATCGTAAGGGAGAGTCGAATATTGGGTTGTGTCCTCCTTCAGCTCTGATGCTCAAAACTGAGTTCCACAAAGGAGTTTGGGATGAGTTGGGGTAATGAGTACATAGCTGTGTTGAATGTACTGTTGTTATCACAAGCACAATACATTTTAAACATTTGTGGTGAGATCGAGCGTCCCCTTAGAACCATCGTCTACCCTCTTGTGTATTTTTTAAAGATTGGGGCGCTGCAGCTGTGATTCTAAAGCACTGCCCTCAACCACCATAAGCTAATTTCTAAGACCTGTATGTCCAGTCATCCCTAGTATCAAGTACAGGTTAAAACCCATCAGTTCTCCTCCTTGTTACTCGTTTTCTTCATTAACTAATTTTGTTAATAGCAAAGGATACCACTACGTCAAAAACCGCAGAAAATTTTCAGTTTTTAATAGCTCAAGAATGCTACTCGAAATCGAAAATCTGAGTCAACAGCGCACTTTGTTTTGGTAAGCCCTACAGACTGAATGAAAAAATATAACCATTAGTGTAGCCCTTCCCCCCCCCCCCCCCCCCCCGTACTTATTTTGATTACTAAATCGATAATTAGTAATAAAATTAATTGGAAATAAAATCCATAGACCTACTGAACACATTTAGAGCATTCATTATGTAGGGCTTATCAAACTACAGTGCACTGTTGATGCAGATTTTTTATTTTAATGTCCGTTCTTGAGATATAATTTAAAAATTAAAATTGTGTGCAGTTTTTGACGTAGAGGTACCGTTTGCTCTTAAAGGGATTGTCAGATCAAACACTTATCTTAAAAATCTTCAAATCTTCAATCAAAATCTTATCTTAAATCTTATCTTATCTTAACACTGCACCATAGACACACACCTATTGAGCTACAAATACCTTAAGTCATTACTAAAAGTACACCCTACGTCATTTAATAATATATTAATGGTAAATAATCATATTTAAGAAATAAAGCTCAATTTAAAATATTAACAAAGTACTGTGTGTGTGCTGCAAGTGTTTTAAAAGGAACTGTTTGTTGTCACTTGTGAGGACAGACTGCATTTGAATGAAATCTTACTTTATTTTGAATATGTTTTAAATGTTAGTATAAGTAAATTTGCAGCTTTTGTTAAATTTTGTAGTCACTTTATTCTTAAGTATGATTACTTAGTTATGTTTATTGTATTTTTAAGTCATTTTATATTATTTTGGTCTGTTTGACTATCCCTTTAATTGCATCCCAAATACAATTAATCTATTTGATAATGTTTCCTGCCAACTTTCTCACTCTAAATTAATTTTCTTTGAAATTCCGTGGCAACCTAGTTATTAGATTTACTATGTTTGCATTCCGTAAGGTTGACCAGGCTTGACCAGCCCGACCGTAGTATTCCGTAAGCTTCTTCGGTCGACCAATAAGCCCGGCTCCTAGCATTCCGTTGCTTTACCACTCATCGTTCAGTAGTGACTCGGTCGTTGCTTGAGAACGTGTGGGGTTTTCACACTGAACATGCTGTAGAATCGTTGAGTGAGAAATATATATATATATTTGATTGCGTACCCACTTCTATCACGACCACATCATTCCATTGCACATAAAGATCGCCACGTCTACCCAAGAACCACATCGCGACTAAACGTGAAAAAACTATATATACAGTATTAATAAAGGAAGAGCGTCTACAATGATTTATCTGCAGAGTGACTGCGCCTAATTACAAACAGTTGATGGACTAAATACAATGTTTTATATTTTATTTTTTATTTTGTCAATCATGTGAACCTTGTTACTTCACTGTTACGTACTTGACTCAACGTACTGATTTCGTACTGTCCTATATATGGCGTGTCCACTGGAACCTATAGTGACAAGAGTGTATGCACTTATCAATTTATTGTTCTATCAGGTGCTAAACAAAACTGATATGATCAAGCAACTAAAAGCAACTGGAAAACACTTAGCTGGCCAACTTGGGGAGAAAGAAGAATCTCTGTTGAATCAGTCTGCGGAAATTGCTAGTTTGAAATGTCAGTTGTCCAACATACAGCATTGCATGCGGGTAAAACAGATTCTAATTTTAATAACCTATCATAATTAGTATTTAATTGATTTGAATAATTTTACCCAGGTTACCTCTGCCTCTTATAAGATGAGAATCAAAGGTTCAGCATGATATGATATTAGTATTTGTTAAACTTAAATGAGATATTAAACAACAAATACACAAAACAAGGTATTAAAAGTGTGTAAGAAGAATTGGTAGTTTCAAGTGACCTGAAATTCTTTTTGTTTCCTAGACTGAGTTAAAAAGTCTGAAAAATGAAAGTCTTACACTGGATTCGGCAAATGCAGATCTCGCAGAAATGCTGAAACAGGCTGAAAAGGAAGCAAAGGAATCAGAAATGGGCTACCACGAAGCTATGGAGATTTCTCAAAGCAATCAACAAGCACTTATTGAAGCTGCCAATCGAGAAGCACGACTGGAACGAATGTATGGAGAAAAGGAGAAAACATTACTTCTCCAGCTGCAAGAAGCAAACTGCAATTTGGAACGTATGACTGAAGATGTGAGTGCATTGCTATAAGTAGGGAATATAGGTAGAATGCATAGTAGTTCTGGCTCTTTTTTTGTAACTGAATGCATTACTTTATAAAGTATCATATTTATACAGCTAAAATGGGTTTGGGATATAGAAGCAATTGGTTAATTTAATTAAATGGTAACAATATAACATTGGGCAATATACTGTTCTTATAAATTTTAAATTTTAATAATTTTAATGATTTCTTTACAAGCAATGTATTCTCTATTAGCCCTAGATGATATGTGTGATAGCTTTACAAGCACTAGGTAGGAGGGAGCCACAGTAACGATAGTGAAACTGTGCAAGGAAAGATGTAGAGCAGCTAGGATGAGTACTTATTGAAGGTGGTTTTGTACGATTGTGAGTGAAACAAATGAGGCATGTGTGTTAAACAATATCCATTAAAACTTAGAAGCATCTTATTGGACTGAGAAATGGTAGTAGATGTTCATTTATTATTCCCTGAGTTGACAGAAGTACACTGGGGTTTATTGTCATTTGCGTAGGATGTGCAGTTGTTTTCAATTCTCGACGGTTTTTGTGTTGCCAGCTTCATACAAGAAAAGAGACACTCAAGAAGATGAGACTGAGGGAAGATCAGTTGGCCAACCAGCTTCAGCAAAAAGATGCAGAAGTTGATGATTTGAAATCTCAGCTTGACCAGATGCAGCAGCGTTTGCTGGTAAATACCTTAATTGAGGCATGCGAACATTGTCGTGATTGATTGTAACTGCAAGGGTATATTATAGCTAAAATTAAGATAAGAAATGTTGTTTGCTGGTCACAAAGCACTCTCCACAACTACCTAGTACTCACTATCATTTTATTCAGAAAATTGATTATATTTGATATTTTTTGTAAATTATGATACCATCGTTAATGGGGGTGAGGATCACGGTTTACTCACTCTGACCCTGTGTCATACATACAGTAGGTTGTGATAACTCTTCAGTGAATAGCACTCTACAAGATTGTGTGCATAAGCCATAAACCATGAACAAAAGTTTATTGTTGCTACCAATTCAAATTTATTGATGTAAGTGTTTTGTTTGAATAAAATAAAAAACACTTTTTACTCTGCCTGCAGCAAGAGCAGGACTCGTCGGCAGATCAATTGACCAGCGTGCTGCAAGAGTCGGCCAAGCTCAAGTCAGACATTGCTAGTCTGATGCATCTCCAAGATAAGACGAATGCCGAGGTGAGAGAATACCTAGCAGTCACAGACAAGTGGTGGTGGGATGATTACTCTCAGACATGGTAGGCATATCGTCAATGTCGTTGTTGCATGCCGTGTCCTACCACCCGCACCTTCACAGTTCCTGTCTACTCGTAATGTATCAGTGAAACAATCGGGTACAGAGTCATCATCAACTAATACCGGATGTTGTGGTTCAATTACAGAAAGCAGCATTAGCTCAACAAATATGTAAATTAAAGCAAACAGCTTCAGATTATCAACACAAATTAGAATTGTCACAGCAACAGTTACATCAATTATTAGCAGACCAGTCGTCTTTAAAACAAATTCAAATGTGTTTGGAGGATAAGATCCAGGCAATAGAATCTGAGGTGAGTTGCTATGATGATTATGGTATCATCAATATATTCTTTATGTATAGTTTTAGGTGTAAAAATGTGAACCCAAGAGTTTTATCATCTTGTGTAAGAGACAAGATTTGTGAAGAGATGCAGGAAGATGAATAAAATTATACGATACTATTTCAAAAGTCGAATGTGTTTGACCTTAGTCACTTCGTTCCAGTACTCTCGTCAAGTGATTACTGTCATGTTCAACTCAAACATGACTAAATACATTGTGAAAGGCTTTGTGTGCTGCCATTGTACTACTTAGAGACTGAATGTTGGCATGATTACAATGAGGAGATAACGCTTTCATAGAGAAACAAGCAGAGCTGAGCCTCTTACACAGATCCTCTAATTGGTTCCATGTTGTGAGCTGAGGGCTTATAGGTTTATTAATTATTATGAGTGCATATAATTAGTATTGAATGTATCTGTTATAGCCTACAAGCCTTTTATTGATGACTTGTTGGGTTTACATGTAATTCTTGGTAGGTATTCAATATGATCTAGTTTGTCTACACCAATGATTGTTAGTCCCCCCATTAACCCCTGTTTATTATAAATGTAATCCCTAATGTACAGTAATACTGTTTTGCTGCCTAATGATCTTATATAAAATACTTAGGTAGCTATTGTAAAGAGTAAATGTCTTATACATAGTAGCTATTTCATAGAAAATACCAGTGAGAAGTTTGTAAATTAACTTATTTGCAGAAAGTTAGGTTTTCATGTTCAAAATACTCATATGGTGATTGTGTACTATAGTACGGTACCTACTGTACCTTAATGGATTGACCTTGTAGATTCAAAAATAAAAATATGTAATTTATTTCTTTCAGAATTTAAACCTTAGTCTAAACCTTGATGAGGTTAAAAAAGCCACTGTAGTTTTAGAATACAAAAATGCATCTGCTCAAGAAGAACTGGATCAGTTATTAGCCAAACAGGAAACACTAGACCAGGCTAAAGAAAAGCTTGAAGAGAGTAATTCTAAACTAGAATCTCGGGTGAGCTGTTAATATTAAGCCACAAGAGAGTTCGGTCAGAATATAACTAACTAAATCTAACTAATCACATACTTATTATCATGACAAATCTTATCACTAAGGCAATCTTTTATTTACATCAGTGAACATTCGCTCTTACCTCATCTAGTTGATACATATCAAATTTCCTATTGCAATAGCTTTGATGAGCTATCGATTTTAATACCAAATATTTATTTTTTTGTAGATATCAATGCTATCACAGCAGTTGTGCATGGTTAATCAAGATTATCAGCAACAGCTAAATGAATCTTTGGCAAATGAAACGTCGCTACGAGAATTAAACACTGAACTTGAATCCAAAGTAAGGATCTTAATCCATGTGGTAGCAAGGTCAAAATTCACACCCAACTCGATTTGTTGGATTTTATTACACATCTGTTATTTATCATAATTATCCATCCCTGTGTACTGAAGTACTGCCACTGGTACATTCGGTTCGGCTCTAATAAACTTTCGTATCTTCCATCCTCTCTCCCCTCCACATTTCTAAATAAAGTCCTCAATCAATCAATCAATCAATCAATCAATCAATCAATCATTTCTCATCTGCTCTCCTGTTTTGTAGGTCTCTACCTCCATCTGTTCGGTGGCTTACTTTCCTACCATTCTTGTCATACACTTTTCTTGGCAGTGTTTCTACACCCATCCTTCTCGTGCATCCAAACCATTTCAGTCTTGCCCGGGTTCCAATTTTAACCCCAAGCTTTTCCATTCCAATCAAATACCATGTTTATTTGCCTTGGTTTGGATCTCATCTCTTCTAGTTTTTCCCATCGTGCTTCTAGCAAATGAATAGTATTTGCATAAATAATAAATTCCTTAAATAAATTCGATTCAAAATTCAAATACCAACTATTTGCCCTGAAAAGTAATGGGCTCCTCGCGGTGACGCCTGTGCACAACCAGTTTAAAGGGATTCCCTACGGAATTCTAATCGTTAACCAACTGAATTTTTTTGTTCAGGCATCTTTTTTTCCCTTCTTTTATTTAACCTTCACCCACTAAAACTAAACTTTGGGACATTTGGCCTTCTGTCACTCTCAAATATACTGCAATGTGTGAATTGAAATGAATTAATTGATATTTTCTCACCCAGAGGTGAAAAGGGATACACTGTGTGATACAACATACCTTATATACTGATACTTTGAGATTTACTGACAAATTTCTTTCAGAATTTAAGGTTATCTCAACACCTTCATAATGTTCAACAAGTTGCTAAAGATATGAAATGTAAATGTTCGTCTGCTAAAGAAGACCTTAATCGTCTGTCAGCGCATCAGGAAGCACTGGAACAAGCTAACACTGCACTCCAGGACAGGAATGCCACAATAGAATCTGAGGTGAGCATAGAGAGACTAATGCTTCACTATGCTGCGGTATGAATGAGTTTATTTTTAGGCGATTTCCATTCCTTTCTTAACATCAGGAATAGGTCACAAGAGTTATCAGTTTTGCATGAACCTGGAATTAATTTTATATTCCTGTAGCCAATTGAACTAAGAGCAATTTTATCATTAAATTGAAAATACATCAAGGTAAAAAAATTGCTCCATTTGACCAGGACACGGAACGGTTCCATTTGTCTGGCACAACAAGTTAAAATGTTCTTATAGCACTTTCTTAAACCCATTGAATTCCGGAATAAACATTTAAAAAACAAAACAAACTCCATGTCTATTTATATTTTATTGCCTGATATTATAAAACTTAAATTGGTGTAGGTCTTCGATCTTCCTCGCTTCCGGTACTGCTTACCCCCAACTCCTACTCAGATTCCAAGTACTTGTATTCACCTACACAGTTGTGACCTACTGATACAGAGGGATGAGTCACAAAAAAGATACTGCCAATACCAAACAAAAAATAGTGGTTTTCAGGGTGTACAGTAATGGTGAATTCACGACCTTGCGTTGCGCTGAGCTGAGCGTTGGACTTTGTTGCGTTGCGTTGCGTTGACTTCATCATCTGTTCACGACCTTGCTTTAAGCTAGAGCCTTCTCGACAGGTCAAACCGCGGATTCAAGGTCTACTTGATCTCCGATCAAGTGGACCTTGCGTGGATTAAACCCAAGGTCCGTCAATCTCCTGGCGGAGGTTCGGTAAACCTCAATGTAAAAACTTGGGAGTTTGACGGACCTTGGATTGAACCGACGTTCGAGAAGGCTGTGCTTTAAACTGAGTATCCCGGATCATACATGCCGCGAGGATCAAGAAGGCTTTGCTTTGCGTTATTGCGTTGGAAAGTTGAACTAGAACAATGTTTGCAGCATCGCACAGTCGCGCACTGATGCTCATGATTGGTTGCTAGGACTTCGAAGTTCAAAGTTGCGTAGCGCAACGCAAGGTCGTGAATTCACCATAATATGTAGCTCATGTCCCAATTACAACTTTCTGAGATCGATAACTTTTAAAGATTCTCAGTTTCCATTTTTAACATCAACCGGAATGGAAGTTAGTTAGTAGTTAAGTTCCTTTTACAGTTTTTTCACGCATAACTTTTAAAAAATACTTACAATTTTAGATCACGCCATAGGCTGGCTTTCATTTTCATATCATGCTGTGACTGCTGTAGTTCTAGAGTATAGAAACTAACTGTAACATCACTCAGAAAAAGAATGGGTAAGCTAATAGTTGCGAACAAGTTAGAACTAACCACGTATTGGTCTACCATATGTGATTTTCCAATGCCTCAGATACAGATTTACTTACTTGCTTCTGTACATCGTATTGTACCTTTTTTTACTAATCAACAGCAATTAATAACATTATTTTTAATTTGATTGTAGAAACTAATGTTGACGCAGCAATTGTGCGAGCTAAGTCGGGATTATCAGCAACAGCTCAATGATACTTTGGCAAATGTCACATCATTACAAGAAATTAAAAACGAACTTCAACTTGAAAATACTCGTCTTGAGTCTGAGGTAAGTGTTTGTACTAGAGAACTATAATTTTAGTTGAGCATGTCCTTAGATCCAACGAAAAGCTTGAAGAGGAGTTTGAAATGAACAGCAAGGCATAGTGCTACAGCGATGATTCTCTATAGACGGCTATCCAAAGAAGAGCAAAGGGAAATGCAAATGATGTGTGCATTATAAAGATACATAACTATATCAAGTCATCTAGCCTGGATATGTTAATAAATAATAATATAGTAGAGAAAGACCAATTCAAGGGTAAAAAGAACCACAAGGAAAAACCTGTTGAAGAGATGTGAAATGTGAATCAACATTCATTATTTGAGATTCTCCATTAAGCTGTGGAATGCCTCTCAAGTTGTGCTGGTGGCTGCCAACAAACTGCTGAAGGCATTGCACCTCTACCATATATTACTCACTGAACTCTAAACGCATATTCATATTCATCATGTTTTTAGTGTAAATGCCAATCAATCCTTTCCTTGACTACTACTTCCAAAGCAGTTACACTTACGATACCCAGTGGCAACATCTCTCGCACCTTTGAAAAAAGGTGAACTATTCATTTTGCAGCATAGGCCTACAGAAGATAAGAAGAAGCCCCAAGCATGCTGTCAAGCATCTATGATACATTATGGGATTGTGTGTGTGTCATGGCAAATGCATGGCTTTGCACTCTTGGAACATAGTCATTTAGTCTGGAAATTTTGCAGTAGTATGGGTAGACGTATGACACTGCAGCGCTGCGAGCATTCCAGCCACTGAGCAGTACCCGCTAGAAGTTACTGAAAACCCCTCGAGGATGCAGTTAACTACTGTAGTTATTATTGGAGAAATATCCATTGATTCCAAAGAAGTCAAATGGTTTGGTCTATGAATTAGACAGTCTTATTGTTGAAAGTTGTAGTGTATCCAATATGCATTGTCTGTTGGCCGGACCGCTCGCAACACTCTCTGTGCTGGCTACCCCTCCCCATAGTATCAATGTTCTTAACTATTAAAGTGTTAGATGCTTCGGTGACTTTACTTCTGTGTGTACTTTACTTTACTTTAAAGTTAAAAGTAGGAAACTATACTGTATTTTTTTGGACGATGTTTTTTATGTGTAGGCCTGGTGCAATTGTATGTATGGATGTTTATCCACTTATAAAATTAAAATTTCAATTATGTGGACAAATGGAACAAAATAAACAATATACCTATCAGCATGATAACTATGAAGTAACTGTCAATGATATCATTTTATAACAATTGTGCATTATAATATATATATATTTCATGCATACACATTCATGTAAACATTGTTTTTATGTTATTGTGTAACATTTATGTAAAATAGCAAAATCCTAGTAAATAAAGAATTACTAATAGTACTTCCACTACTTATTTCTGTTTTGTAGAGACAAGTAATCTCAAGTACCCATACTGGTACTTATGTCAAGTCTTTGGATGCTAATAAAATGTATGAATGAATTAATGAATGCTACCCAACTAGGTTGTACAACTTTCCAGCAACTTGTTTTCTCAACCCATGCCATAACCTTTCCTCAAGCTCAAAAAATTCAGCTGATTGGTTAATGCCATGTCTAAAACAGTTTGAAGCTAAATATAGCCCTTGTTCTCATTATTTTGTAGCCACCAGAATGCTTTTTACGTAGTCTATTAGTGCTGCATACCATACCTCCAGAGGTGGAATACTTATATTGATGAATTTTGCTTATTGTGAATCAGTATATCTTTCCCAACCTTTTCGTTACCTTTTGCACTGTATTGATTTCTGCCCTAAATAGCCAATTAAATAAATGCCTGTATGAAGTGAATAAAGTGTCAGGAAAGCTGCTGGCATGAGGAAAGGTAATCCTGTACAGGAGTAAATAACATATGAGTTATTTCGTTTGTATTACCCTAATAAGAAAGGAAAAACAAGTTTAGACTACCAAGTTGCCTGCACAGTATGTTGGTGCGTGACACTTATCAAAGAATGTATTATTATTATTATTATTATTTATTATTATTATTATTATTATTATTATTATTATTATTATTGTTTAAAACGTACTCAACCGTTGGGTCATATGACTTCAGCCTCTTTGTCGTCCCTTACGACAGGCAGAGCTAACCAAGACCTATTCGATCCCAGGTACAAACTCGACAAATACATTAATTGTGATAAAAATTAGCAAAAATAACTGTAATATGTTTCTTCGTGGTCTGCAAAGCAACAAAAACTATTATACCACATTCAGCATGTGAACGTGAAACGTCACAACATTATGAAATGCTTAATTTAATTATAACGTTCAGGTCATGATAATCCAGCATTTTGTCTGTTACCGTATAACATTTACAAGTTATTTTCTTTGCATTAATTTTTGCATATTTTTGTTACAGTTGGCGTTCATGCGGGACGCTTTTCGAGACTTGCAATGCAACTTTGTGAACACAACCAATTCTGTTGAGAACTTGAAATATAAGCTGACGGAAGCGAACATGAGCCGTAAGGACGAAGTGAAAGATCTTTGTATGGAGTCCCGCTGCTTAGTCAATAATGTACGACAGTGGATAAACCAGCAAATATCGGACAATACGAAGCTCTGTAATCTAATTAAGGTCAAATCAGCAGTTAACAAGAAGTTATCCATCAATTTGCAGTGAGTGTTTATATAATACCCCCATTTTGTATCTAACAAATTTTATAATTAAGGAAGTCAAGCTAATAACACACAAACCACACTCATAGCTAGGTAAGACCGTACGTGTGCTTTAAAGTTTAAAGGGCTATGCGACGACGCTTCCGATCTGCTACAAGTGACCGACAAGTCCAAGATCAAGTGCCCCCTGGTCCAGAACAGAAGTCTGGTACCAAAAGTCGCCGCACCACGCCACGCTATCCAATATGGCTCCACCTGCTGCTTGTTCAGCGCAAAACAGCCCTTTTCAGGGCCCACCTACTGTGATTTACTGGAACGCAGGAGGCGTTACCACAACTAAACGTGCCGAGTTCTATAATATTGTCCATAGACACAATGCTGATGTTTTTTGCATTTCTGAGGCTGGCAAGATTGCGGTAAAAAATGTGAAGAACATGACGGACCTCAAAACTCCAAACTACACCATCCATATACTGGAGAGGAGTAGGCAAATCTCCTCAGGCCTGATAGTGGGAGTCAGGTCGACTCTGGTCTCGGCTTTCAAAGTCACGCACGCGATGGAGCCAAGCGGCGACAAGATTGAAATTGCCACTCTGGATGTCTGGATGGGACGCACCAAATATACCATACACCTTGTATACAACCCTCCCAGCAACATTCCAGAGACCCTCGAAACCATGCACATGACGAACCACACAATCATCGTTGGAGACCTTAATGCTCCACATCAAGACTGGGACTACGAGTCGACAACGCCAGTTGGACGATCAGTGAATTCGTCTACTCGAATGCACTGCTTCTGCTCGAGCCCCCTGATGGGAAAAACCGTACCACCTTTCTCTATAATTCAGGCCACACCTCCAGACCAGACCTTGCCATTGCTCACATGTCAATTGCAGATGACCTGACCCAAGAAAATCTGGACTGCCCCACGGGTCTAGGTCACAAAATTATTAAAATCTGTGCTACTGAAGGTCCTTCTAAAAGTGAGCAACCTCCTTATTTGAGATGGAATTTCCAAAAGGCCAGATGGGATAGCTTCACCGAAACCATGGAAAATGTTGCCTCGAACTTTCAACTCACTGGAAATCCCAACAAAGACACAAAAGTGCTGGAAGAAAAAACACTAGAAGCTGCAAGCAAACACATTTCCAGAGGTGCTCAGAGAGCATACGTACCTTTCTGGAGCAAAAAGCTGGAAAATCTAAGGAAAAAAAGAAACCAGTGCAGATTAGTAACTGAACAACAAAAAACTCATACCAGCAAAGAAAAATTGGCTGAAGCACAAAATGCCCTCACCAAAGCCATTGAAGAAGCTAAAGAGGAGAAATTCAAGAGTCTTCTTAAAAATCTTGACTACAGAACCGACACTGTGAAAGCTTACACTTTTTTCTCTAATATGTGCGGTAAAAAAGCAAAACTCGAAGAAGAAAATTCTCCCATCCTCCACAAAGGCAAAATGGCAGTCACGAATTCAGAAAAAGCCGATGTTTTGTGCAAACACTTTAAAGCCATCAGCACTCCTCAAAGGCGTAAACCAAAGAAACTGCCAAAAATTGAATATCAACATCTGCCAAACGATCCCTATAACCGACCATTTAATGCCGCGGAGCTTGACTTTGCCATTAATAATCTAGACAACAAGAAATCGCCTGGACCAGACAAGGTTCATGTAGAGTTTCTGAAACACCTAGGACCCCGGGCGCGGAAACTCATCCTTGACCTTATCAACAGTTCCTGGACATGCCAAGTCCCATCAAGTTGGAAAATTGCGAACATCACGCCCATTATGAAGCCAGAAAAAGATGCCACGGACCCAGCCAGCTACCGTCCTATTGCTCTTACCAGTGCCCTTGCTAAAGTAGCAGAAAAAATGGTCAACCTCCGTCTGGAAAATTTCCTTGAAAGTAACGACATCATAGACGAGGACCAGGCTGGCTACAGAAAAAACCGAGGAACTGTCGACCAAATTGCCTACCTTGTACAGACAGTGAAAGAGGGTTTCTCTAAACAGAAAAGTACGCTGGCTGTCTCTATTGATTGACCTATCCGGAGCCTTCGACTCAACCGACCGATCATATGCCATCAAGCAGATGATCGATGACTTGGTGCCGAATAACATCATAAAATGGCTCCACGACTTTATTAATGATAGGCAAATGAAGGTTGTCCACAAAGGTGCACACAGTAAAACGCGCACCATAAAAGCAGGGGTGGCTCAAGGAACAATAACGGCACCAACCGTTTTCAAAATTTCTATCAATGGGCTTATCAAACTTTTGAAACGCTCCATCCCTGGCCTGACTGTCAAAGCTTATGCTGATGACTTTGTCATATTTTTCACAGAAAAATGCCCAGTCAGCATGGAACAAAAAATGATTCGTGCCATGGAAATTGCTGCAGGCTGGCTCCAGGTACATGGTTTTAAGATCAACTGCAGCAAAACCTTCTGCACCTACTTCACGATGAGCAATAAACGTTTTAATTTTAGCATTCCTCTTGACGGTATAAACATTTAACAGACTGATGAGATGAAATACCTAGGCGTTACCCTTGACAAAAAAGTGACCGGTAAGCTCCACTTTGAAAAGGCAGCAGAAAAGGGTAAAAAACGACTACGTCTAATGCAGCGGGCCTGTGGTGTTTCCTTGGGTGCCAAATTAGATACCCTGACGCTGACATACACTACTTACGTACCGGTAAGACCAGCTATCGAATATGGCACCGAAATTTTCCCTGCAGCCGCCGCCTCCCAGGCCCGTCTCATCGATAGAGTCCAAAATCAAGCCCTCCGACTCATCACCGGTGCAGTGAAAACCACCCCTATAGATGCCATGGAATGGTATAGCCAAATCGAGCCAATGCAGCTGCGAAGAGAACAGCGCGCTATCCAGCTGCATGAAAAATTGGCACGCCTCGACCCTGACAAATGGCTCAACTACCCAACCTCAAGAGTAATGGCTCACACCAACTTCGCTGAAGCGGTCACTAAGCTGAAAGAAAAAGTCTGCCCCGAGCTCCTGGTTGCGGTACGCCAACCTTTTGACGTCCCACTGCCGGCCTCCCTTCCAGATAGATCCAATCAGCTTATACCAGGAACAAAAATAGATGGCATTGAGAAAAAGGAAGGTCTCGACAAGAAAGAGCTGAAAGAGCTAACTGCGAGGTACACTTGAAAAAGTATTTTCCTCTGCAAGAGTGGGTGCACATTTTCACGGATGGCTCCTACGACTCAGCCACACATAGAACCGGCTATAGCATCTACTGCACTTTCTTCGAGGAAGCCACTCCGATGGGCGTCGGCACAACATACTTCGATGCGGAGGTTGCAGCCATCGCCAGAGCGGCTCAAAAAATTGCTGAGGTGCCAGCCTTCCCACTTAACAAGTCAAAAAGCCACGAAAGCTCCTCCTCCACAAGCTGCGGCTACGTCCTTCAGAGGTGCTAAAATCAAGATCAAGACAGCCATCAAAAAGGCGTGCAAAAGCACATATGAAGAGGCCTTACGAGCCAAAAGCTGGTGGGCAGAGATCAACAGAGAACCTGATAAAAATTAGTCCAGAAAGACGGCCACCGCCCAGTTCCTGCTGGCAACAGGCCATGACGTCCTGCAGCATCACCTGAACCGCTTTAACATCAGCAAGGAACCGGCAACGTGTAAATTGTGCAGCTCCGATGTACAAGACAGGGCACATCTTTTTAGATGTGCTTCCCTCAAGGTTTTTATCGACTCCCTGCCCAATGATATGAGCAGGCCAGAAAAGGAAGCAGTTTTATATTGGATAGTAAGACAAAAGAATGGCTGAAAAAGCCATCTTGGCACAAGAAGGAAAAAAAAAAAGTTTAAAGGATAAAAGCAAGCTTCCATCCTTTTTTCACTTTTCATTCCACTTTGGGCCCTCAGACATCCTGCTTTTGCTGCGACAGTCATCATCTATTTATTTATTTGTCATCATGTGATGTCATCATAATCATCATCATCATCATCATCATCATCATCTCCACCACAGTTTCCTCATCTGGCAGGGTCACCTTGGGTTTTGCAACCAAATATTTCCACTTCTTCCTATCATGTCAGATGTCAGCATAGACTTTAATTATAATGGCCATGCAATATGATTGCATCTGCTACTCTCTTTCCGGTATTGGAAATTGCCGGGTATTTTAGCCACTACACCCCTATTGCTAAATAACAACAATGTAAAAAAAGCCTCTAACCGTAGCCACAGTGCAAAGATAGTGGTCCACAGCCGACTCCCAAGGCTAGTTTAGTGGTACTGTACACTGATTTGCCAGCAGATGCAGGGTTTGTACTTAGTAATGCAGTTAATATTAGAAGTCCATGATTGCACAATTTTGTCACTTCCACATCCTACCAGTTATCTCCTGTTGTCTGTAGGTATCTTGCTATGGTCTCCTCCCATCTCTTCCTTGGCCTCCTCCTTTGTCTTCTTCCTTTTATTCCCCTTTCATACATTTCCCTAGACATATCCTACTCTCTTTTGTCATGTGTTTTGCATGTCCAAATCTTCTGACCCGTGTCCTTTACATCTTATCTCCTAAATTCTCTACACCCAGCATTTCTCCAATATTGTGTTTCATATTCTGTCTATTCTTGTCATCATCAGACTTGTGTCCTTTACATCTTGTCTCCTAACTTCTCTACACCCAGTATTTCTCTAATGTTCGTGTTTTGCATCCTGTCTATTCTTGTCTTACCCACTATATTTCTGAATAGAAAATGCTGGGTTTGCTGGTTTTACTGGTTGGCTATTAATAAGAAATGAATGGCTGAAAAGTCATCAGAAGTAAAAAAAACATTCACAATTGTTTTACATTCATAACAATTGTTTTAATAACTAAAAATATGACATCAATAATTCAATGTTAGGCTATTTTTTAAATTTAATAAAATAATGTTGAAGGTTTTGTAATGATATTGTACATTGTATTCATTGTTCATTATTTTATTAGCTGTTTTCTCAATCGGGAGACCTTTTTGAATTCGATAGTAAGTACTGTACATCAGGATGATACCTTTATTTGTTATTAAGTTGTATTGTAGAAATTGTTTTTCTTTCAGAAACCTGTTCATAAAATACAAGGGGCTGGAACAACAGAATGCCAAACTAAAACATTCACTTGAATCACTACAAGACTGCCCACGTGACAATGCACCCATGCCAAGTTGTTTTGATTGGCCAGACCAATCGAAGGGGCGAACCACATCATCAACTGTTAGCATCACTCACTATTACCAAACGGAGCAAGAGTCATCTGTAAGTATTTATTTAATGATATTTATTAGAGATGACCGATACCGATACTGAGAATTGGCCGATGCCTGTAGTATATCGGTAGAATCGATATCGAAACATTTTACCGATACCGATACCAAAATGTCAGCTTCAGCTGTTTCACATCTTCTGATAGAATAAAATCTGTCACATCATTACCGTAACTTTTTAAGTTGCTATCACTCAAATAAAATTCCTCTGTGCTCAATTGCAAATCTCTTGTCGAAAAATCATAGTTATCAACATTGTAGTTTCAGAACTTAATTTGCAGAACATTCTAAATAAATAGGTACCGGTATCACTATCGGTATTGGCTCATAAAAAAATATCATTGGTATCCGTACAGTATCAGCATTGGCAAATCGTGGTATTGATCTCTAGTATTTATATTTAATGATTGAAAATGTATGTATACAGGGTTGAAATTAACTTTTCGACCACAACCCTTTGGGCTAGTGGCAACAATATTTCTCTAGCCTGCAAGCGTTTTTACTAGCCCGCACACAAATATTGATGTAAAATAATCATATGTGAATGTTTTAAATCACAATATTCACCGGGTTTGACGTGTGGTTGGGGGACTAAGGGGTGACAACAGAACAATTGTTTTGTACATTTCACTACTAATTGGTATAAACTTCATCATTGCAGAGTCCTGATGACACAATGTTGAGCCCAGATTTACCAGAGTTGCCTCCATGCAAAAACCGCTCCGTCACGTGGGCCACTACAATGACACAGTTTGTTCAAGAACCAAACTGTCAACGTACCAGAAAACGTCAAGTCAGGTCATTGACACGTAGCTAAATGTGTGAGTAAAAAATTATCTTGAATTGTCACATCTTCACAATTAAACCAGATTAAGTCCATCTCAACATTGAATTTGTAAATAGTGTTAGATGTAATATTACTTTGTATAATGTTCATCATGTAACTCGTTCAGTATTGTAAGAATATGTCTACATTTTGTTTTATTTGTGTTGCATGTACTAGTCTGATCATAATTATATTAATTCAACATAATAAAAATGATACACTCAGTATTGAGTTGTGATTATATTGCAGATTATTATTATTATATGAATATGACATATGTACATATAGCTACATATTATATATAGGCCTACTACCTACCGTACTGTACTGTACAGTACAGCTCACCATACTTTTTTATAATACATTTTTATTTAAAAAATGTTTTGCTCTTATTTTCATTTTTTCTTTTTACCCTTTTTACCACCTTTTCCCTTTCCCTTTTTTCCTCCTTTATCCTTCTTTCCACCTTTGGATTTCTTAGACTTCTGGGAGAGGCCATCATCTTGACCCTGGTTCTGAATGGGAGGGGGAGGCTCTGGTTCCCACTCCAAACGAAGTCGGTGGTTAGGTAGCATGGCAAGTTGCACTAGAGGTAGATGACGTAGATACATTTTACAGAAGTGCAACAAGCCTGAACGACATTCCTCGGGATCGAATATCTCTGCACTCTTCGGTGGTCTCTAACGGAAAATAAAGGGGTCATTATGTCAGACATACTTTTTTATTGTCTCTATATTTTAAACAGTATCCATTGTCATTTATATTGCATATAGCTTTATTTTCTTTCTTATTATGGTAGTATCAGTTTAGTTTCTACCTTCTACACATACACTTGATGTAATACTATAGTGATCAGTGGCGTATCCATCGGGGGGGGGCATATTAATTTATCTATTTACTTAGTCAGAAAAAACACTCCCGTAGTTAAAATGGTATAAGCTGTATAGTGTAGTTTTATTTTATTTATTTATTTATTATTTACTCATTTTTGTATTTATTTATTTATTTATTTATTTATTTATTTATTTATTTATTTATTTATTTATTTATTTATTTATTTATTTATTTATTTATTTATTTATTTATTTATTTATTTATTTATTTATTTGTTTTGTTTATTTATTTATTTATTTATTTGTTTATTTATTTATTTATTTATTTATTTATTTATTTATTTATTTATTTATTTATTTATTTATTTATTTAAATAGTGCTTTGGTTAGGAATTAGGATACATATGAGTGGTGCACAAGACACCTGTATATTCAGCTTGTCATAGGATCTTTATGATCATGTCCTTAAGAAGCGGACTTGTCCTTGTCAACTTACAAATTTACACAATTTTCATGCATACATATATACATACATACATACATACATACATACATACATACATACATACATACATACATACATACATACATACATACACACACATATAACACAGATACAAAACAGATTTACAATACACCCGCGCCCACTCAGCATCAGCACTCTGTATCCCGTTCAGCAAAGCACTTTAACATCTTCTAAAACACAATAAAACCACTTCTAAAATACGGATTTTTCAAAAAATTACCTGCGCGAAAATTACCTGCGGCGCTGTTGATTGTGGGGGCATACCTTCCCCCCCCCCTCATTGTTCTTCTGTGGAGCGCCTTTTTATAGTTATGTTCCTTCCCCCCCCCCCCCCCCCCAAATAAAATATATTCCTGCGTACGCCACTGAGTTATACACTATAGCATAGGATTAGGATATACTAGTCGGGTCACTGGAGGGAGGCATGCTCAAGAGAGAAAACTAGGAGATCCCTCCCACCAGAAAAATTAGTACAGCATCATAACTTCAAATTAAATAATGTAAGTGGAAACCTTATAAATTACTTTTAAACAGTGCTCGAAGTGGGGCGATGGCATCCCACCACTTCTCAACAAGGCCTATTACCATCTTGTCACTTATTATTTACGATAATAACATCCGGAATGGTTAAAATTGGGAATACACCCCAAAATCTGTGTATCTCATCCTTAAACGGGACATACGTGGGGGGGATGATTGCGGAACGAATAATTGTTGAAGTCTTATGTCGCTAAAAGCATCACTCACCCTTCATTCCTTGAGGACACCAACGGATGGCCATGATCATCTGTAAAAAAATCTTACTTCCTTTTTGTTTTGTCCCGTCATTTTTTTTCGAGGGGGCTCGGAGAGAGGCCTGTAGTTGCGTGCATGTTTTAAACTTGGTGTGTTTATAAATAATTATAAGCATGTCTTAGCGGAAACAAACAACACTTGATAGCTTTTTAACTAAATGACCAACTGCACCATTCGAAATTAATTCGAATATGTTGATTGTTGATTGTTGTTTGCTCCAACTTTCAAAGCAAGCCAAACGCAAAACCACCTCCAAAAAAACCCCAGAAAAAAAATCCCTGCAGGGCTGTCTGTTGGAGGGCCTTGCCCCCAAACCCCCTGCGATTCTACAACTTTTCATTTGCCCATCTGACATAATGAACTTCCAGCGCTAATTCACCATCCCGTCACCTTTTTATTTCCACTTCAACAACAAAAATAGCCTTCTCTTTCTGGGACAGTTGTATGGTTTTCTCATGTTATTTATGTATTCTGTTTTTTAGTGTATTTTTAATTTGACAGTGTTCTAAGATGTGTTGCTTGGCTTAATATTCAGTTGTTTTCAGTTTTTACTTCTTTATGTACCGATAGTGTAACTTATAGCAACCAAACAAATTCTGTTTTAATTTTGTGCTTATTAGTTCAGAGGCTCAAGGATAGAAAACCCAACAGCTTACCTGGTCACTATTTGAGGTCTTGAATCCACGTGAGCGAAGCCATGCCGGGCAACTGCTAGTAAAATATAATTCAACATCAAAACTGTTTCTCCCAAACACAATCTTGTACTTAGTGTTTTTGGTACTCTTGGTGTTATTGTGTCTGTATTCTGAAGGCAATTATCTGGTTTCCTAAATAAGTGCTGCAACCTAATATCTAAATTACTTGTGCACATACTACTTACCAGTACAGTGTGTAACAGAAATGCTTCTTTCACATAATTGTAAGTCTCCTCTGCTGTACGCCACAGTGAGGACCTGAAGAAATCGTGTGTCAGGTAAACAATAGACAGCAACGCTGCAGTCTTCTTTGGTGACATCTTCTTTACGCTAGACAGGAGAAAATATAACTGTTATTACTTATTACTGGTACCTTTATGTAGTTACTTGTTGTAGTTAGTTATCTGGTAGTACCTGGAGAAGTGCAGTGTATCATACAAGAGTTCTAACAGGAGATCTGATGCAATACCAGCTGGCTCTTCAGGCATTTTACTGGCTGGAATCAAAATGACAACAAAATAATGTAGGTAGGTAGGTACCTAGTATATAATCTTTTTGTTTTTTGGGTCATTTTTTTACAGATCTAATAAAACATTCAGTTTTATTTATAGTTTTAAACAGAACTAATAGGTCAAGCCATACAAAAATGGTTTTATTTTTTCCCAAATATCATTTTTTAAATGTAAACTTCACATTTTGGTGCTGTTATTTTTATAAAAATAAAAACATTATCTAATCAGTTCATGTATATGGCTATGTCTACGGATGAAATGAATTGAAATTGAAATTGAAATTGAAGTTGAAATTGAAATTGAAATTGAAATTGAAATCACTCAAGAAAACAAATAAAGATATGAGTCATTCATGTGTATAAAACAGTACTTCCTATATTTTATTCCCTTTATATTTTTAATTCTCCTCCGTGTTTTTTCCACCAACACTTATTTTTGCCCATTACTTAATGGGCCGTTTACATAAATGACTAGTGATTAATTATTGACTAACCCCTGTGTCTAAGCCACAGGCTTCTTTCATTGGCTGGGAGGGAGAATACTGCGCTCTGATTGGCTGTGACTAAGGTTTGTCTTGACTCAAAAAGGAATTGAAATATGTTCAATTTCTTAGTCAAGTCAAGACAAACCTTAGTCACAGCCAATCAGACCGCAGTATTCTCACTCATAGCCAATGAAAGAAGCCTGTGGCTTAGTCAAGTGGGCTAGTCACTAATCACTAGTCATTTATGTAAACGGCCCATAACAGTGTTGATGTTTTAAAATTCATGATGGTATTTGATTGACAATTTTGTGTAGGGCAACTTATATGCAAGGTCCACTAGATCGCTTGTAGCGCGCGCGAAGTAAGGTCATCTAACCAATTTCCATAATGTTAAAAATCCCATGTTATTCAAATGGGAGAATCATTCAGAAAAACAAATGAATTGATCTGTCAAAACAAATTATGGGCCAAAAAGACAAAATAACAATCGGTAATGAGATTTTGTCTTCACATTCTATATATATATATTTTTTAATACTTTACGCGTAAATTCACGTTATTGGTGAAGATTATTTAAATAATAATGCGATTTTTGTAGTTGGATCCAAAATGGCGATTTTGGATCTCATTCAATGACCTTACTTTGCGCTTCGCAATTACTCCGCTAGGAGTAAATCCAGTTTACTCCGCTAGGAGTAAATCCAGTAGACCTTGCTTATATGTAAGTAGGTTATGAAGATTATAAATTTAAAAATTTATTTGTTTTATTTACATTCATACAGTTAACAGGGTAACAACTCAAAAGCCATACCTAGCATGACTTCATCAGAATCTCCCTCTCCCCTTCACCCAATGTTTAAGTCGATAGTGGCAAAACTGTTCAAAAAAGTAGCTTCGTTTTAATAAAATCTATCAGATTCGTAGGTAATTTAACCCAAAGGTATACGTCTGTAAAGATAAGGTAAGCCAGAGTATAATGCAAATGTAATTAAGGCTGGTCCACACAGATTTTTAAGACAAGATTTAAGCCGCGTAGTCGTAAAGTTGGATCATAAACACGTACTGGCGTTCACACAAAGTTTTAGTTTTAGGACGTTGTTTTTATGCGTTATTCGTTGTCATAAAGTTGAGCAATGTCCAACTTTACGCTTAAATCTTAAAACAAGTTACTAAAATCTCAAGTCAATGGACCATCTACTTAAATAATACTTAAGAATTAATTGTAAGATGTGCAGGAATTGTTGTAAACAAGACTATTATAATTAATTATGGATAACACAAATTTCAGTTAATTTGTATTGTATCACAATGATGTTTTAACTGAGGATAAAACTTTACAAAGGACTTCACTTTACTAGGCCTATCTTCAACGAAACGAAACTATGTGAACTAGAGCCCTAAAAACAATGTCCTTAAACCTTATGTATTATGTCTTAAAAATCTGTGTGGACCATGCAGCCTTTAATCTTTATAAATTTTAAGGAGATGAATATTTTGTGAAGTACAGAACCAAAGGATGTAGAAAAATTTGAATTTAAAAAAAAATTTAATATGTATAAATAGGCCTATGTAATTTGCATCTGAAAATTTTAACTTGTACAATCTTTGTGGTATTTATATTATTAGTTGAGTTCATATAAGCTCTACTAATATTATGAAAGCACACATTTTGGAAAACTCTGTAATATTTTAACAATTACATTACATATCGTATCAAAAACCCCAACTCATGTCTTCCTTTATTATAATTTCTGGCTACTGAATCCCCGAATGTTTCACAGTACAGTATTGTCAATCTATACACCAGTCAAATTAACAAATAAAATGATTCATTTCACACATACACCCCTATATATAACACAAATAATAAAAACCAGATCTGGTGCTTACCTAGAAACTCGACTGATTCTTCTTTACTGTCCCATACATTCAGTAGCGTCTTTGCATCTTCCTTAGTGAAAAACTGCCAAAGACATACATGGGGCTTATCAGGCTCTCCATCTGCTTTGAATGCAGGAACCCCATAGAAGTATGGGCGGCAGAGTTCATCCAGATCGTAGGCGTAACTGGGTAAAAGTGCTGGTGCTGAGAGAAATCTTCGTAGTGTAGGTTGAACGTCATTGAAATTGATGGGTAATGATGGTTTTCTAGGTTCCTCATAATGTGTCTGATATTGAGAAACAAGCAAATTAAATTTATCAAGATTCGTAAGAGGAACTTCTTCTGGTGGTGGAGATGATTCTTTCTTCTTTCCTTTTTTACTTTTTTTCGATCCTTTTTCAGATCCTTTGCCCTTGCTCTTGCTTTTGCTTTTACCTTTACTTTTACTTTTTCCTTTTGCCATGATTAAAGTAGGGTATCTTGATTTGGAAATTAATTAGACTCTCTTTAAAAAAAATCTGTTACCATAGAAATAAATTGTTTTGTTGTTAAATCATTGTTGTGATATCTTTGCTATTGATGCAAATAACTTTTGCATGTTGCAAACCCTAACAATAGTACTGTACCATATTCGGACTGTACGGTTTTTATTGATTTATCACTTCATATTCAAGTTGCCGCGTGCCAAGTTATTTTCCCATGTCCACTTATTTCAGCTCGAACATATTTAGAAGTGGAGGCAAAATTCTTGACACAAGTGAATCAACTAGATAGTGCAACACAATAGATAAAAATGTGAAACATGAAACTTCTGCAGTTTCATTACTACTACTACTACTACTACTACTACTACTACTACTACTACTACTACTACTACTACTACTACTACTACTACTACTACTACTACTACTACTACTACTACTACTACTTCTAATACTACTACTACTACTACTAATACCACTAATACTTGTTTTAATGTATTATTATGGACTTTACAAATCTTAATTAGAAATTTGTGTTCTAAACTATGTAAAGAAAGAGAATCGGACTAAAACGGATTATTCTGGCCATGACATAGCATGTGCTACATGCTAAACGTAGGGTATGATTAACCAGAGATGCTAAGCAAAAGAAAATGACTAATCTTCTAGATTTATGTTGGCTGATAATGACTTTTTTCAGGAACTGCAGTCTGTTCCTTTTGGTAAAGCACTTGAAACATCGATATCATCATATTGCTTTTACTTTTTGGGAACTGGAGTGGTAACTATTTCCATTTTAAAATAAGTAACTGGAACGTGTCTGTAACTAGTTCCTTTTTAGAAATTAATTCCCTGATAGCAAATCTACACGTGTAATCAGCCCTCACCCTCAATTTTGATTTACATTTTTCAAGTTTCATTATTGTTACTTTTATAAGGTAATTAATTGATTTATTTTATTTTAGAAGTCGTTTGTCTCTCTACAAAAACATTAATAAACAGTGTTTACAAGTTACTCCCGTGAAGATAGTGTGGAGACACAGATAAGGGATTGTAGTGAAGACTTGAGTACCTAAAATCAGTGATTTCAAATAGCAGGCTGCAGGAAACTGCTAGACAAGAGGATGTTGAAACTGAAACTGAAAAGAAAAAAATACTAGCTTGGTCATACATCTGAGTGATTAAAATTACAGAACTTGAAAATTATTACAAACAACAACAATGGAGGGTGGGGGCTTTGCGTGCAAGCTTAGGCGCACCCCCTTGAGCGCGTTGGTGCCTGACTTCGCATGTCTTCTTAACCTTCTCTTAGGAAGCCCTCGACGTAATAAGGATCTGTCAAGCAAGTACCCCTGCCTGAAGGGTGCTCTATTTTCAAGGTTCTTGATTTATGTCGGCAGCTTGTTACCGAGTCTCACCCACTTGCATCACGCTACTGTGGGCCGGCAGTAGACGTCAGCAATACTTTTGACTTGTCTGGTGTGATGGTTGTGGTGAGAGCCGTCCTCGAAAAGTGCCAGGTTATCTCTCGTGAACTGGCACACTGCTTGAATTGAATGTACAGACTAGTGAGCGGCAGGATGCTTAGCTCTTTAAATCCTCCTTACTATGAGCATAATGTATAGCCTACCTAGTCATAACACATGTAATGGTACAGTATAATTGTTACGTTTTTAGATTAGAAAATAGTATTGTCCGGTTCTACATCGTCTTTACATTTTTAAATGTTTGTACAAAACCCCGCGTCCCGCCCTATCACACTAAAAAAAAAATCGCTGCGTAACCGAAAACGAAACGGACGGGAGTGGTACTGAGCAGTATAGCTGTTAACGTAAAATACAATACAATACTTTTACAGCGTGACAGACTTTTCATTAGGTATTGGATTAGTCGGGGTGTCGAGGTCTTCCTTGCAATATTTTGATATTTTTATCTATAAATACAACTTTGCATGTTGGCATATTTGTCTAACCCTGGCATCGAGATCGAGATCGAGATCTTGATCGGCAAAGTAGCATTCTATTCTACTACTGTACCGCACCCGCACTTGACTTGAGTAGCAGCTGACTTTTGTTTTGATTGATTTTGACTAGAAGTTGAACTGCATTTCTGCTTATTTGAAATGGTTGCCACTGTAGTGTATGTTGTTCTTCCAGTTCTTTTAGCCCTTGGTTTATTTAGAAAATTCAGAGATTATCAATGGGGAAGATGCAAAAGCAATATCTCACTTCATGGAAAAGTGTATCTTGTAACTGGTGCAAATTCTGGCATTGGAAAAGAAACTGTAAGAGAATTAGCTCGAAGGAAAGCTAGGGTTATCATGGCCTGTAGAGATATGGTAAATGCTAGAAAAGCTATAGAAGATATAAGACGTACCATATCATCTGGTGAACTGGTAAGTTAACCCTCAACCCAGCAAGCCTAGCCTAGGCCTAGGCCCTAGCCCTCCATCAAGTTCTCAGTGACTTTGCTAATTTTCTGTCACACGTGACACACAGTCACCACTTTTAAAATAATAACTGGCTAGGGCCTTGGCCTAGGCCTTGTTATTCAGCAAATTTACAATCTCATCACCTAGGCCTAGGACAAAAGCACACAGGCTCAATTCAAACTATCCCTAGCTATTCCTACTTGAAGGTTAAGCCCTAGGCCTACCCACAATTAACTACGTATATCACGCAAGTTTAACATGCCTTGGTTCCAATCGGTTGCAGAGTGTGGTATACACATCGAATTTACCGAAAGGCGACTCCGATCCCATACACTTTGGCAAGCGAGTTGTAGTTTAGAATTCGCTTTGATTTAAGTGATATACACGTCAAGCGGCTCTGCGATCCACAACCTGGGACGTGATTGGCTGAATTCGCAATCGGCTTAGATGAGGGCGCTTCAGATTGACGTGATATATGGAGCGGGTTTCACACTCGGCAACCGATTGGATCCAAGGTGCCTTCAATCGCATGCGCGTTAAATTTGCGTCATATACGTAGTCATTGTCGGTATTGGGATCGCATTCCGGAAATCGTGGAGGAGTTAGTTAAGTGAGTTCGAATGGCGCTGTTCACAACTAAATCGTAATGTGTAATGTTGCAATCCGGATCGGACTTATTGTCCTTCTTCGTAAAATTTAATAGGCCTACTTACATATAAATAATTAAAAACTTGACAGAATACTGGGTCATTTCTTTCCTCAAATTACAAACCGGTACAAATACGTCATTTTCATGAGTGTCTCGGGACACCGGTACTAGTGTTAGGAAATGGGTCTGTTCCGGCCAACGCCTTGTTCATAATAGGGGTTCAGGCAGGGGCGTACCCAGAAAGTGCTCACTTGTTGGATATGCCACTGTAGGGAATAGGGATTGACATGTAATTGTGGCTGCCGAAGGTGAACTCTAATTTTACTATAATTTCATTTATTCTAGGCCTACAAACTAGTTACCCAATTAAAATTATAAATTCTTCTCCTTTTTGTTTGATTGATGATTTGGCTTAGGGATGACGACTGGTACCCGTTACTCGCCCCACCCCAACCGGGTAAGGGTATGTGTTCCATGAACGATATCCGGGAAAAAAAACCTTAATTTTTGTTTTAAATTTAATTTAGGCTATTTCATTTCATTTTTTCTGTAATTTACCAACATAAACGAACCCCAAATAAAAAGTTGCTCACATCACCAAGTGCGACACATGTGGGTAAAAAGCGCGAGAACGCAGCTTTTGAGTCCAGTTTAATACTGCGTAGATTCCTAGGTCGCGCTCTCGAAAATTATATTCCCGAGCCCCCTTTCTGCCCGGTCCCTATGTTCTAGACCTATGCAAGCACTGAAATCGTAGCCTTTCGGCTACGTTGAACTCTTGTTCAATGTTCAGCCTGTAACTGCAATAACATTGAGCTGTCAGCGCTATTTGAGGGAGGCAACTCGCTCTTGCTATATAGACTTCGCGTACTCAGACATAATTTGAAGTACCGGTAACACGTCACAAAACTAAGGGAATATGTATGATAATGTTCAATTCTTTAAAAGTAAAGGCATCCGTTGCATGCGCGACCTCTTGCCACTGTACACGGTGCTACAGTGTAGGCCTCCGCCTATGTAGCACGGTACACAATAGTCAATTCAATTCAATTCAAAAGCATTTTATTCTCAGTTTGTAAGTACATTATTGGAATAACAGTAAATGTTTATTAGTAGTGAGAAGCCCACAGAAGGCAAGCCTTGAGTGTGGGCAGAACATTTATAAGTTAGAGACATAAAAAAATACAGTGCAGCAATGGCTTTCCGTTACAGTGCTTAGTATAGCCTACATTAGCTCTATAATCCTGGATTATCTATTGCACATTCCAACCTTTGTATATTTTTCCCAAGGCATATTTATCCTGCAGTTACATTATTTTATCTTTATGACGTTTTCCACTGGTCCATCGCACTGGGAGCGGATTGCACATTTCACTTGACCTTTAAGTGCTCACCAGTACAACAAAACTTTGTCTTTCACTGGAATATTGTTGTTTTAGTGTCAGTCAAATGTGGTGGTTGTATTGTTGTTATCTTTAACTCGCCATTGCACTGCACTAGAGTCGTTATGACATGTTGTGACTTTTCAGAGTGAACTGGGAGTGCACTTGGTGCCAGTGTTGTTAAAGCTACTTTTTGAAAGTAGCACTGTTACAGCTACAGCTACTTGATTTTTGAAAGTAACTTAGCTACTTTTTAGCTACGTTATTATGTCAAGTAGCTCGCTACTTGTACAGCTACTCAAAAAAAGTAGTGACGCTACTTTACAGCTACTTTCATTTTTTATAAAGGACCAAGAGTACGTACTATTTATTGAAACGGTAGCACGGTCCGGAAGTGAGTCATACTCATATCACGGCTCACGGGGTGAAACAGGAAACTCAGTGCTGGGGAGGCGGTTTTGGGACTATAGAGCAAGAAAGCCAATGTCAGTCATCATTCCGAACCTGTGACGGTGAGAATTGTGGCGGGCGAAACAAACCTGTGTTTGTTTATTGCAAAAATAGAGTAGCGGCGACTTTTCGCTACAAACACTCGCATAGTAGCTTGCTACCCGCTACTTTACTGCATTTTCAAATGTAGCGCGCTACCAGTCTCGCTACCAAAAAAAGTAACATGCTACAAGTAGCGCGCTACAAGTGTAGCGCTTTACTTAACAACACTGCTTGACGCATACCACTGTAAAATGTTATAGTTTGCTTTGTGCCTCAAAACATTACCATACCGGACAAATTGACCCCTCTCTTTCGCTAAACTTGTCCAAAAACTTATTTTTTCATTTGCTCTTTCAAATACTTCTTCATTTGTCACTATTATCCATCATCTTAATTAGTCTCCATTAACACCTCATCTCGAATGACCTATGTATATTTATATTTTATAGCCCAGTAGTGCCAGGATCACCGACATTGCAATGACTACGTTTACTACGCGAGCCGAGCTCGAGCTCGTAGGCTCGAGCTGGACATTATGCGAACTGAATTTGCCTGATAAACACCTAAGCTCGAACCGAACTCAGCTCGGTGAAGAAGCCGAGCGAGCACGCTCCGTGCGATCTCAAATTGCGTGACAAACACATGCGGACCGAACTGTGTACATACGCACGTTTAGCAAGCGGTTAATCACGCCTTCTTTTTCAGCACGAACCAGACCTGTAGTATTTAGTATGATCTCAAAGTTCGTGGTAAACGAAAACCGAGCTATTGAGCTCGAGCTTACGAGCACGAGCTCGGCTCGCGTGGTAAACGTAGTCAATGTTGGAATTTTTAGGGCACTAGCAACACCGAAAGACAACAATGGAACAAATGAATTGAACTGATGGACAAACCATCAGCTGTCAAAATAATAAAATTGCAACCATAGAAATAAAAACAAAAGTAGCAATAGTAACTGCTCGCCATTTAAAACTTTTAATGAATGACAACGACTAAGTGAAAGTTTTGTATGTGTATGTGTTTGTTTTTTGTTTTGTTTTCCAAAATCAGACGAAATTATTTTTTGACAGCTTGTTGTTTGTCCATCGATTCAATTCATTTGTTTCATTGTTGTCTTTTGGTGTTGCTAGTGCCCTATACATAATTGTAATTGATAATGTAGGCCTGGATATAATCTTTGAGTAACTTTCCCGATTATGATGTAGGACCGTTAATACCGACAATGACCTTTGTGATTTTGAGTTGTGTTTGAGTTGTATGCACTGTTGATTATTGTTACTGTGGATCTCTCTAAATATGCAGTGAAAATGAAGCACATGGCAGAATACGGTCCAATCCATCCGCAAAATTTACCTACCGGTAATGGTCGGTTCACACACATGTTTAAGGGTTTTGTTTAAGGATTTATTGTTTAATGTTTTGTTTAAGGATTTATCAGGTGTTCACACAAAGTGCTAAGACCAAAGATGATGTCGCTGCACAATTGGCTAGAATCTAGTGACGTCATTATTGAACCGACGATTGACGATTTTGATTGGTTGTGTTTAACGTTTTATGGTTTAGTGATTAAGAGTTGATCATTGGTCAACTTTCTTAATCATTAAACACTGGTTTTAAACCGTAACACCGTGTGTGAACACTAACGCAGTTTGTGGGGTATGCTAATCCTCTTCCAATATGTGAGAGACAATCCCTTGATTACTATTTGGAGTTTAAAAAGTTAAAAAATTACGGATTACTTTAGTTGTAGTAGTAAAAAACTAAAAATGCTTCTGGCAGATGGGACTCTGCCTCAAACCACTTCTGACTTACTCCGTACTCATGTGAAACCCATTCCAAAAATGATTTCTGGTTATGCCAATGCTTCACCATATATCTAAGAATGAACAAAGTGAGTCTAAACATGAATTTGTGTGCAAGTGGGCAAGGTTTTTTTTCCCCCCAAATGTGATGCAGGTGTTTCCCTGATACTAGTTCATGTTGTGTATTTATCTGAATTGTGTTCTTTCTATTTGTCCCTTATGAAGATTCCTAAAGTATGGTAGGACCAGATGGAATGTGGTATTACATTTTGAGAAAAGTTGTTGTATGGCCTAGGCCTGAACAATTGAAGTGAGTACTCACATTTAAAAATGTTTTTCTGCTTCCAGATACCAATGCAGCTTGATTTGGCATCACTAGAATCAATTAGAACTTTTTCCAAGGATGTATTAAGAGATTTTCCAAAAATAAACGTATTAATCAATAACGCTGGTGTCTATATTCCAGTCTCTGAAAATAAGAAGACCGTTGACGGATTTGAAATTAATTTCGGTGTTAATCATCTAGGACATTTTCTTCTTACAAACATTTTGCTGCCACGACTTAAACAATCAACTCCATGCAGGTACGGATGTTACATGTCACGCCATACTGTCGAACGATAATCTTACTTTAAAATGTGCTAACACAATAATGATAGATTTGAAGCTTCGAACAGTATAAAACATAAGTTGAAATAATCAGTGGCGTACGCGTAACGCAAATTGCCCCCTCCCCCCCCCCCCCGCAAGAATCGTTTCAGGCCCCCTATATGAGGTTAATTAAGAGCCAAATCAATTACATAACAAAATAAACTTTTATTTGAGCTCTTATACCCCCACACAGTTATTGTAAATTAAGTAATTTCGTGTCAAAAATGCAGTAATATCAAAAGAAGCGGTCTCGGCGACGAACATTTTTGCGACTGGCAAGCCAAGCTTTCAGTTATGGCGTCCGTGTTCAACTGTTTTGCCTGCTCACAGTTCACACTCTATAGTCAGTATACTGAGAGAGCTTTAAGACTGCCTTGAGGCATGCTGCAGTGCTGCTCCCTACACATTTTTTTTTAAATTTTTTTAAATCTGAAAATGACTTCGGTATGTTGCTATACTGTGACCAGAATAGTACGAAATAGCATAAGTGACAGTGGCGTATCAAGGGATTCACAAGGGGGGAGCGGGGTGTTCAACATCCTAAGCATGTAGGGGTTCTGGGGCGAAAGTCCCAGCCGGCGGAGGTTAATTCGCCAAAGACAAATTTTTTTCTTCATATGACGTTTTTCACGCTTGTAAACACGTTTCAGAATCGGACAATGATATAAGATATAATATGATAGTTTTTCCCTGTCCGGGCCCCCGGTAGTATTTGGCCTAGCGAATAAAAAGATTCAATATATTTAGGTTTCAATATAGTTTCTTATAGGGAGTGCCGATCGTAAGACGAGCGAAAAGAGGAAACCCCTTCACCCCTTCCACCCATAAGCGTTTTAAAATATATTCCTTGAAAATTGTCCCATTCCTCCAACTTCCTCTTCTGTATGACCACGGAGAAGAATAGGTCCAAATTGAAAACATTTGAAATTTGATGACAAAAAAACAAGATCTGTACGTCTGGCGAGCCGGCGCCCCCCCCCCCCCCCCCCCCCCCCGCTTCGCAGGGGCGGCGGGGGTCTCCTTTACGCCACTGCAAATAATCCATAGACATTAAATAAATAAAATCATAACAAAATTGGCTGTTTAGTTGGTTTCTGTTTAAATCGACTGAATCATGTGGTGGATGATTTCTGAAGGTTACAGTTCACAAAGTTTCTGGTTATGAATGCTGTGTAGCTGCAGTTAGGCTAGTTTTATTGTTTGAGGAATTGGAATGAAAACTAATCTAGTTGCATTAAATGCAACTAGATTGTTTAGGCCTAACTGGAACGGTAACTTATTTTTTTGGAACTAGGGATGACGAAACCCGACTTTTACGACCCGGGTAGTAATACCCCTAAGTAAAAAAAAAAAAGTGTGTTAATGAAAGAATTAAATTAAATTAAAAATATAATTTGGGATGTCTAATTATCCGCCGAATGTCTAATTAGCCGAACAATAAAAATACATGGCTCATTTTCAGTGGATCAGAAAGACACATCCCATGTAGCTTGATAGCTGGTAGCTAGGTATAAATGTGAAGGAACCTACCCATCTATTGCGTGTGAGCAACTTGGTAATTGGGGTTTGTTTATGTTGGTAAATTACGGATAAAAAATTAAATTAAATAGCCTAAATTAAATTAATATAAACAAATTTAAGGGGGGGTTTTGGGTAATTGGGTAGTTGGGTAATGGAACACATACCTGTACCCGGTTGGGTCATGCGGGTAACGGGTACCCGTTGTAGTGTGACAGCTGCCTCACCCCCGCCAGGGGAGGGGAGGGCTGCGGCCTTGAGCACCCTGCACCCCTAGAAGGAGAGTCAGTCGAGGCGCGGCCTGCTGACTGAAGAGTTGTATATTGTGCGTTCCGCTATTAAAGTGCCGTTTCTTAATACCCGCTTTCAGCTTTGTGTTATCTAACCCATCAAGTACTCTCCCCGTTATCTATCATCACCCTCCTTAAATATCATCATCCCTCCCCCATTGACACATTACACCGTCGTCATCCCTAAAAGGAACTAACAACCAACCAAACACTGACAGGGTACCTATAGGCCTTTTTTTTATTTATCATTCTAAATCAAAACTTAATGACTTCTAATGAAGAAGGCCCAGGGTTCAATACCCAGTTTGGCTAAGGGTTTTCCACTTCTGCAATTGATTCAAATATAGTATAATATGTTGGCATACATATAAACGGTGAATTTGGAGCCTTTATAGCAATGAGCCACATAAATATAAATACAAAGTCACTCCTCCCCCCCCTCTGAAAATTGGTTGTTGTGAGTGAGTGGGTCAACTACATAAATGTGTCCACTAGGAATTATATCAAATAATCGGTGGCACGACAAAGTGAGGAAGGATGTGGAAATGCGAGGAGGGGACTGGAATGTAGTTGAGGGGGAAGAGTGGTGGCAGGATAGAAGAACATGGAGAGGCTTATCTTCAATGCCGACCCAACGCAGAGTTGGACGTGGCAACAGATGATGATGATGATGAATCGGTACCACAGTTTGCTAGAGCCTACACAGTTACTCGATACTACTTGTCTCATCCATCCCGTGACAATGGTTTTGATGACGACAGCCCTTCACCCCTTCATTAGCACACTGAAGATCACATTGAATTGTACCGATGTTCCACATAACAACTAAATACAGTTCCTGTAGCTGGAGTTACAAGGGTGCAATAGGCTATTTCATCATTATTGCGTGTTGACTTTCACGGCAAAGGGAATTTACTATTCAGCAATTAAAGTACTTATTTTATTTTACATATTTGTTCGAAAACCAGTTTTCTGAACTATTATCCAGTTCGGAATAATCTTATTCGGTGTAGTCCCTAGTGTGTACTTAATGTGATACTGAAGGACAGGTAGCCTTGACAGTTTGATTGTACGTGGTTCCTTGTTAGTGTTGTACCCTCTTCAATCGACAAAGTAGTTTTGATGACATAGTTTTTGTTTACAGGATTGTTGTCGTCTCCTCCAGCCTTCATGAGCACGGAAAAATTGATTTTGATAACTTGAATGCTGAAAAAGGTTTGAGCAATACTGGCCGTCGCTTTAACCCTGGTTATTGTAACTCCAAGTTGGCCAATGTGTACTTTTCTATGGAACTATCAAAGAGAACGCGCGATACCGGTGTAGAAGTGTGCGCACTCTGTCCTGGTTTTACGTACACAGGCTTGTTCCGCAATACCAACAGCAGCCTCAAATGGTACCACTATGTGATGTTTGCTCCCATTGCTTTTCTCTACATGCGCACAGCAACACAGGTGATTTGCAGTTTATTTCAAACTAAATTTTTGTTTACATCTTGAGAGCATATTATGAAAGCTAAAGACCTTACTAACACATAGCATCATGAATTTTCCATTATTCTAGTGGTACTATTAATAATTAATACTAGGTCTATAAGGCCCACATAAATCTACATGAGTAAATTAAATCATGCATAGGCCTAGACCTAGTAAATAATAAGGCAGATTGTTGAATCTTGTAAGCTTTGAATTCCAGGGCTGTGTTTTTAAATACATCTGGGGCAATCTGACGGAGCTCGGGTCTCTCCGTATCGTTCTTCATAAGCATCTGAGCTAGCTCGCTTAGCGTTCTTCGAAACCTGAGCAGAGCGATCACAGCTAGCTCCGGATACTCAGATTTTGGAAACAGATCACCTAGATCTGTCACGTGATAATCATTGTAAAGATGGCGTAGGCCTACATGGGTAGATGCGGTTGGGCTCCAGCCCTAGTAACAAGAATTTGGCTTAAGCTTAAGCCCTAGGTTAATCTCTAGCCTATGAACTGAATTCAAATTATAACCTGGCCTAGGGGATCAACTGATAATCAAAGATACTACGTAACATGATAACTACGTTAGGATAATTACATGACATGTCTTAAACTGCCTTGTATTCATTCATTCATGGGACACATTCTTCAGCATAATTTTCATATCTTTGCGGCGCAACATTCCGTTCATCATTATCATCGAAAAACATTAGCTTTGCTCCATGGTAAACAGTCATAATTTACAAACGTGAAACGACGAAGATTATCCTCCATATTGTACACAACACAAATCTGTCGAGTCGTTCTTCAAAACAATCAATCCGTCGAGCGAGCTCGTTCAGATCAGCTCATTTTCAGATGTATTTGGAGAACACAGCCCAGCCTGGTTGTGTGGCAACGGTCTTACAATCACTACGTTTATCAGGAGCTTTAAACCGGTTTAAGTAAATCGTTTTAAGGGTTGAATCGGTTTAATGGTGTTGGTAAACACATCGATTTAGCTAAGAACGGTTTAACTTTAGTTCACTTTCCAAAGTGACTTAGAACAGTTATTTACCGATTTAATTTGACGTGATAAACACTTAAAACGGTTTAAGACGCCATCTTTCCGCAACCTAGCGGCAACTGAGTGTACTCATTTGACAATTATTGCAAGGCGCGAACGCGATAGGTTATGTAGGCGTGTAACACCGCTTACTGAATGTTGCGCACCGCCTTACTGTACGTGTTTTAAGACGATTTGACGACATCTGTCGGGAGAATATCAAAGTTGCTTTTTTACGCCAAATTGTCAACGCCTTGATAAACGTATCGACTTACGGAAACCGTTCTACCTTAAATCGACTTAAAAAGCCCTGATAAACGTAGTGAATGTATATCAGAAGATGATCATGCCGATATTTTAATTTTCAACGAATTTCTCTTTCATTTCAGGGAGCGCAAACAGTTCTGCATTGTGCAACAATGGATTCAATAGAATCTGGTGGATTTTATCGAAACTGTGCACCTTACAAGTCCAAACTTACCTTTGATCCAGAAATAGCTACCAAGCTTTGGGAGAAGAGTGAGGAATTGGTACATTTTAGAAATGGTGGAGACTTGTAGATTTGTTAAATCAAGGTCAATTTAATCAGCAATAGAGCATTTTTTATTATTCGATATGATGATGGTATGTTTCTATTTTTTGAACACATGTACAGTATTTCATCTGTTTTCAACAAAAATTACTTTTTGTATATATATGTATGAAGCTAACAGTATTGAGTTACATGGATTTGAATCAGTCAGACTCATTAGAGCTACTTGCCAAATTTAGGCCAGACAACAAGACAGTAAAACAACTGTGATAATATGTGCTGTAAAAATCACATCCGGGTCAGTCAATTGTTGTATCTTTCTATAACAGTATAGTACCAATTTTAGCAAGAGCTTACAATGAAACCCCCATTCATCGTTTTCCAGGGGACGATAAATACAATTACAGGGGAAAACTTTACAATAATGGAGACAGTCGAGAAAGAGCCGTAAATACAAAGACCGTAGATGGGAGTTTCACTGTAAACTAGTACTGGATGCTCTCTGGGTGTGGGAATGTATCTTGAATGTGAAGTCGGTCAACACTCTCGCCTTATGTGTGGAATATTGCACATTTTACGTAAAACCTTTGCTGTTTTATTACATTGCCATAGTTTGTAGAATAAATTCAACTTTGAGCAATTTTATTTTCAATTATTGCTTTTATAGGTTATGCAAAATATTGACGAGGCGTACACAACATATTTCACGCAGGCTGTCGTAGCGGACCGATACCATTTCCACCCCTTTCCATCTGTCCCGAAGCTGCTCAGTAGCCGATTCCAACAAAGAGTTTTACACAGTGCTTACATGTAACGAGATCTATAAACTGCTGCTGTTTGTCATGAGCACACTCTCCCTATAACGATTTCCAGAATAAATTTATAGGCCTTATGAAATAACAGGATGGTTGTAACGTTGTCGAGCTCTCTGAAAACGACACGGGTCAGCATTTAGCGCTTAACTAGTGCCGTTTTCATCTTGTTAAAGTTGAACATGCATAAAACATCAGTACTCAAAATTCATAGAAAACCAAGGCAGGTATCATATTCTTATAAGTTATAGTTAATGCATTTATGTAACAACACTGGAGTAGGAAGATCCTTGTAAGTACTATTCTATTATGTACTTTCATACTGAGTGGGTACAAAAAGATTCTCAAAGGAGAATTAATATAATATTTATGGGTGACCACATCAATTGTGTACATGTAAAAAGAATTTGCACAAAAGAAAAGAAACATTTCTAAAATGATCATGCTAGTCACACGTTCACTTGGTATTTCTGTATATAACCTTTTCAAGACACTCAAACTTTAAACAAAGTGTAATAAAATAGTTTGGCAAGCAGTTTCCATGGTTTACTTGCAATAACTATCCTGCTGAAAGCTTCCAACAGGATAAGACAAGTACTTTGGGGACCTCCCATGACACCCATTACAATTATTGTCAATGATCAGTGCATGATGTGTATCAAATTACTAACTAGTCACTACTTTTAGTAGTTATCTAACTTCAAGTAGACCCTAGACTCATGTTTTCTACACTTTTCCTGCAACAATCACATAATCAAACTTCACCTATATGTAGCCAACTTGCATAAATTACACTTTTAACATTTTTTTTTTTTCTGTAGGGATGCATTATATTATTTATATAAGATATGGAAATCGATATCAATAATCGTCGTTTGAAAAAAATTATTATCGCAATATAGTGGGATAACATTGCTGACGTTTTTTTGTCGATGTTTTAATTCGAACAAATATCATAAGTCATCTCTTTACATGCAAAAAAATTTGTTCTGAGTAGAGGGGTGATTGGCTGGCATTGGACGTGACACGACTTGTATCCGATACATATTCACGCACAAAATTTGGAAGATAAGATCAGGATACACAGGCTAAATAATGTCATATAATTATCGCACTATGCATTGCATATCGTTATCGTATCAATCGATATATGATTACCATCTGCACTTCTACTTTTTGTGGGTCAAGTTTGACGTTCATCAATGGTGAGTGTCTTTTTTTACCGTTTTCGTAATGCACGGTTCTGTTTACACGAGGTAAACTTTTTATTCGTCTTATTTTATTCACACACAGAAAGATAGGCCCCTTATTTTTATTATGGTTGTCACATTGGTTTTTCGTATTTTTCTTGCGTTTTAAAAAGGTATTTTTTAGAATGTGATCTCAAATCATATAAACTTAGAATAGTATGTTACATATTGGTTTATAAATATGTATGACTTACTTCTTGTTCTTGATCATGCACATACATTTCAACTACCTACCAAAGAATGGGTAACTTGAAAATGAAGTTGGGACAGATGTGTTCTATTAATAAAGTAGCAGTGAAATAGTAGTTACTATTAAGTTGGGATGCCAAAATAAAATAGGAATTCTGATGTGTGACATAGCTTCATAATTTATCTTAACATGAAATCCTTAAGCAGGGTAGGTAAGTGTGCAGCAATTCATTCCGTCATGCACTTCAACATCTTGCAATTTTTGGCCTAAAGCCATGGTAGACCCTTCAGTACCTGTAACACTGTTGGTGCTAATAGCTGACAGCAACATGCTCATTCTATCAGTCAGCCACTTTCAAATGCAACTATAAGAACAATGGAAATGCATTAAACTACAAATTGTCTTATGTAGATATAATTATAATATGGCATTTCTACTAAGACACAAGAAGATCACAATTGTAACTTAACTATAAATTATATTTGTTTACTTATTTTATAGCATATCAACTTTTGGAAGGGGCTGGCTACACAACTTTACAAACATCCTTTATTATACTGTTATTGTTAAGTATAACAGTTACTGTACTTAGTACTTCCAACTCCTCGTTTTCATCAATTAATATGGATTGTTTCCGAGTATTAAAACATACATTATTTCCAGTCAGAAAAATCTTGTATTGCTTTATAGGAAAGAATCCTAATAGTATATTTTGAATTCCAAAAGTGTAAGAAATGTTGAGCGAATTGCAAGAAAATAAAAAAAAACAGTATACATGTATAATACAATGGAATGAATCAGGGCCGTAGGCAATTAATGTTACCATTACCACCTAAATCATTGGTAGCATTATAAACAATCGATAACAACACTCCACAGTAGAAAACAGCTATGGATGGACAAATTTAAGTGTGGTGATTCGCTCATCATGCACACACTAAAGTAGGCATTTTAGGCGACAAGGTTAACAGGTTCTTGTGTACTCTATCAGCTACACGTAAGGTAGGAGCGCGTTGGATGGAGAGTGAGAATGACATAATAGCCATTGCTAAGCCTGGGGAAAATTGACTTGCTATATTCCATCAAGAGATTTGTCAATGTGCTTCTATCATATTTGAACATCCACACAAATATAATATGGCGAAACGGTAGCTATTTAACACCTCTTTACCTAATAATATAAAACAATTAGGCCCAAACACTCGATGAGTTTTCGTTATCACTCAAGATACTAAGGCTGACTTCAACATCAAACATAATCTTAAAACAAGTACAAGTCAAGTATCTTACAAGTCAATAGCACAAATTTACATTAATATCATACAATCTTTTAACAGTCTTCAATATTACACATAGAATGATTCCATTCTACAGTTTATCACCATCATTGATGACCCATGCATTGCGTACATGTATCTTCATGCCTCTACCATAAGCAAGAATAAATCCCAACATTCTATTTGGGCGGCAGCAAAAAGACATAAGTCACAATACTTAACAGTTGAATGGTTATTGATTGGCGGCAGAAGGGACGGGAACTGGCATGACTACTCTCATAGTATTAACTACGGTATATAAAAATACCAAGAACATGATGCAATAACTACCACAGTACTTCACATAAACACCAGATTTGTCAGAAATGATGAGGCCCAACGACCCTTTACCTACAGCCCTGGTACGAATTGACATGGAGTATTAAGTTAACTAAAGCCATCTGGCAACTAGTATAACAGACCATTTTGTAAAATAAACATTGATTTTGTAAAAATTGTGTCCAAAAAGCTGAGTCGTATTAGGCCTGTATTATTATGAATTTCTCACTTTTTCTTTCGTTTTAAAAACATTGACTTTATGGAATGGAATATGTATTCCATAAATGACGGAATTTGTATAGCAAAGACATCAAAATAGTTTTAATCACAGTTAAGATGTTACGTCAAGAAGAACATTTGATAGGCAGCTGCAGTCGGGGGCAAGTGAGTCTTTAAGCTGCTTTCTTGAATCACATTTAAACATAACAGTGAAGATGCACACATCGTTGGGTTATACGTTACATTACGTCGTACCATCTCTAGTCGGCTAGCAACACTGAATGCTAGCTACAAGTCGTAGAATGGCGCCAACCAAGCGTTAGTTACAGAAATAGAATGGAAAGACTCATCTAGTTTCACTAGTCTATTCATCTTTCATGGAAAGAAAACACAACACTAAGCTTTTCATTGTTTGTTTCCAAGCTCCCACCTACGGTGTTTGAAAGAACGTCTTTGGTATGTTAATAGTAATATTCCATTCATTTGTAAACTACCACTGTTTTTTTTTAAACTGGAAGCTCTGGTGATTGTAGAATCCCGCTACTCCTGTTTTTAGATAACACAGCTTCCAGTGTTTGCACTATCACGCACTTTTGAAGAAGCAACTTCTGAAAGTATTTACAAACGAGCACAGGAAATTGTTTTCGTCTCTTTAGTAGAAATTACCCTGGAGTTCCTCTATTATACGTGCGTGGCCAGGGTCCCCCGCTTGACAACGGGCGGAGCCTGAGACGAGTTTGGAACTATGTATTGCGTGGTGGGGGAGTTGGGCAGGCGCGCCACTTGAGGGACGGCGCCGTTTCTCGTTGCGGACGAGTAGGGGGGCGGCGCGGGGGCCCCCACGGAGGCCGCGTGAGGGGCGGGGAGGGAGGTGTTGGAGTTGCGCAGGTACGGGTTGCCGTACACTGCGGAGTACCGAGGGTCCACCAGACTGGGGATGGACTCTCGACTGCTGTCCAGCGGGGGTGGAGGGTTGTAGTCTCGTGAGTAGTCCACGTAGGGGACGTAGCCATTGTTGTTCTGACCATCCTAGAGGCAAAAACATGTGTTTATAGTTATTTATTTGCACTTGCTTCTTTTCTTTACATAATACTATATTATGAATCGAGTACATGAATAATAGTATAAGCATTAGCTCTGTTTCTTATCTGTGGTATAAGGTAAATACTGGTAGGAACACAATTAAATATTGTCTTTAATGCCATTTTAAAATCTACTATGTTCTATAAGCTTTGGGATAAATCCATAGTGATTATAAAGCATTTTCTACCAGCTGGACTTTCTTTATATACAATGTTAACTAAGGGTTTGAAGTGTTGTTTTTTTTTGTTTTTTTCATGTTTGTCTAGTACGTATTGCATTAATTTGTGGATCTCGTAGTTTTTAAGTGGTAGCTGCGGTTTCGTTTTTACATTAAATAAAAACAAAAATATAAATGTATGGAAATGTAAGAATTCCGTGTTTTTTCGAATGTGTCACAAGATTTACTCATGTTCTTTAAAATTCTTATATCATCATTCAACATATCATAGGGCCTAATACATACGTGTTCACTAATAATGGGCCTAAAATCTAAATTGTTGAAGATTACAAATAAACTAGCGGTACACATTATAAATACCATGTAGTTCACATGTAGGTGACTAGATTTGATTTCTCGTTCCTAGAGCCTAAAATCATAGGAACGTAAACAACTACACAATGATGACACTGTCGAGGCTATTCTGTCAAATGCATCCTGTGAGCCTAACAAATTCCAAGAGAGTGTATTAAATTGATAATATGTACTGGTACTCAGGTTAACAGTCGAGACCCGAATTCATAGTCCTCACAGGATTTAATTGTATTGCAGGTGCTGAGGATTTCTCATGTGTGTGTTTGTTTTCCTATATGGCAAGTACATAAAATAATCTTTAATAACTAGAATGGAATTTGTCAAGTTTATTTTTGGTATTCAAAACTTAATCTCAGAGTTAACTTGCTGTAAAAAGTCTTGACATATCAAGATTTAGAAGCTTAACTTTTAAGTGGATACACACACATAACTAGACTAGAGTAGTGGATGCCTTTTTTAAATATTGTTTATATTGAATATTGATCTTATGACAAAAAAATAACTTAACTGTTTATTTACTATTAATAAATTTGCAAGTACCAGCAATAAGAATTTCCATGGTCACTTATAATAGTGGTTTTTGAAGAAAAAGTAAAGGTAGATTTAAGTATATCCACTTTATGACAGTTGATATTCAGATAGACGTCAAATGTATTGTACAGGTGCGTAGCAGCCATGACAGTTTTCAAGTCATCATTCATATCAGTTATTATAGAGCATAAAAATCAATAATCAAACTGGCTGCCTTTTGCACTCAAAAGAGTAAACCACTATACAATGACTATTCCTGATAAATGATTCCTTAAATAATTATGTGCAAGAATGTGAATGAAGGAAGCATTAACCCATGACCTTTATATTAGTTACTACATCTTTAGAATTATTTTATCTCTTTGTAAGATGCTGCTGAGCTTTGCATCTTAATTTTTTTTTTTATGATACAAATAAATAAATTTGTATTTTATTGTCTTAACCACTCAATCAAGTAAACAAGTTTTTGGAGGTAGACAATGGTGACAAGATCTATTACTATTATAGTTAATGAATAATGAACTGTTTTCTCCTTTGGTGAGTAAACATTATCAAGATCATGGATCTAGCTCAGCATTGTTGCCCATTAGCTAACTTTCTTGGAATGTGATTTTATTGTATTAGATAAACTATTTTATAATTAATGTTGTATGGTACCGGAAGTATTTAAGTACCTACTTCCAAGACATCATCTGTGTAGTTAATTATATACATGGGGAATGTTTTGCTAAGCAATATAACTAACATGAACACTACTCTACTTGATTAAGTATTAAATAAGATAAAAGCAGGAGCAAGTACATACTTTGGGTGGAAACACTGGCTCTGTGAATTCCGCTGAGTATCTGTATAAATGTTCACCCCCGTTGAGTGGCATGGGGACAGGCCCAGCTAATGGTACGCCTATCCTCGTAACAACGCTCTCACTGCCGGTTTCAGAATCCGGCCCGTATTCCAACTCGCAGTGGACGTTGCTAACGGAGGAACCGGTCCGAAGTTCCATTTTTAAGTCTGATATGTTGGAAGAACGATCGGATTCTTTGGATTGTTTCTCCACCTCTCGTTGATCTGTTAAAAAGGAAGCAATGTTGTTTTTCAATGCATTATTCTAATAGTAATTACTAATTAATTTGCTAAATATTTATCTCGAGACTGTACAGCTATCATATTTCCTGTAATATTGTGTATTTATTTCAACTGCAATAGAAGCATTACCAGAACTGTGCATCTTTCATCAAAACTAGTTTCTTTTTCTCTAGATACTTAATTAAATTAATTTATTTATTTATTTATTTATTTATTTATTTATTTATTTATTTATTTATTTATTTATTTATTTATTTATTTATTCAGGCCTATTTATTTATTTTTTTATTTTTTTATTTATTTAGGCCAATTTATTTATTTATTTATTTATTTATTTATTTATTTATTTATTTATTTATTTATTTATTTATTTATTTATTTTATTTATATATATTTTGGACCAAATAATTTACAATAACTATAAGCTTTTGTAGCCTGTATTTATTTTCTTCAACATAATGTTTAACCAATATTCAACTAATGGCCTCCAAATATACTTATTACTTATTATAAGTGAATGTGAAATTGTGTCTAAAAAATTAGAATCTCATAGAATCAATGAAAAAGAACATCTTAGCTCATCATGATTCCTATTTTTGTCACCACCTCAAATAAAATAAATGATTTTCCGTGAGGGATATTATTTTATTATGTGCTCCGTTGCTTTGACGCCACCAAAATCACCGTCTACATCAACACAAGTAGCATAACTTATAGATAGATTTCAGTGATTATACAGTTTTTAAAAAAATAGCTTGAAGCGGGAATCGAACCCTATATCATCTGCATTGGAAGCAGGAATAAAGTCACAGCGAGCCACATAAAATCCTACTAATACCAAGAACTGAACACTCAAATTGACAAAACCATAACAAATTTACCTTCAACTTTTTTATCTCTTCGTTGGCAGAGAATGATGATCATAGCGATGGCAATGAGAACAATAACTCCGCCAATAACTCCAGTGAGAATCATGAGCAAGGGGAAGTTTTCTGCAACACACACACACACACACACACACAATTACTAAAATTATTTCATTTCCGGTTCACGTCATAAAGTTACGCTAATTCCCTCTCTATATGCGTGGGATTATGCCTCAAATAAGACTGTTAAGTTACGAATACTTTTTATCACCCTTTTTACGTTCAACACCCAGGGGTAATCTTTGTTAAAAGGCAAACACGAACTCCCACAGGAAATTATTGAATATGTCTGACCCTATTCTTAATCCCTTCGCGTCTGACCACAACATAGCCCATAGGTGTTATTGCATTAGATACCTGTACACTATTACGGGGATACGAGCAAACGTGCTACAGATTAAAGGGAGAGAATATGAGATTACCACAAATGACGCTGGTAACTGAAAGAATATTTCGCAAATTTGATTGAAAAGGAAAACACCGTGGGTAGATCAGTGTTTGACTTGATTACAGGACTGGCGGTCCGTTTTGATTAGATCGGGTATTATCTTTGAGTTTGACTGACAGAACACTAACAGTAGGGTATACAGAATACAACGCGATGTTTGTCTGCATTCCTTATTGATTTAATACCTTGCCCCCCCCCCCCCCCCCCCCCCCCCCATTTTCAGGATTTTGCTCAAACCGAACAACAAGTTTCAAATGCCCACGTTTTTTCGAAATGTTTTATACGAACTTCCAGCCGGCACAAAACAGTTCTAACAGTCTTACGAGACTTGCAAACTAAATGAGGTGTTTTCAGATGCAAAGGTTGTGTTTCCAACCTTACGAACTATAACCTTTCGGAAATTCAATTCTAAAATGTGCGGGGAGTCAACTGCTGAAACACTATTTTACAAGTATTTCCTCTGTGTTGGAAGTTATTTCGTCAACATGCTGCAGTTCATAATGATAGTATTAGCCTACAGACTGCATTAATCTCATAGTAAAAACATCAGCAACAAGAAAATGCCATCACATACACAAGTGACAAAATTAATACCTTGTCGCCACGAGAAAAGGTGTTATTTATTCCCTGTGTAAATATTTAAGTGAAAGAAGAAAATATGATCCGCCATAAAATGTTTCAAGTAGTTCTGCTCGTCTAGAGAGAAAGTATATAATATGAAGGGAATGTATAAGTACTTACTCTGAGGTTTGAGGATAATCTCGACGACGTCCGTCCCGTAGGGGTTCGTCACCGAGCAGTTGTAGCTCCCGAAGTGTTTGTCCTGAGACTCCCGGATGACGAGCGTGCTCTTGATCCCCTCGGGCAGGGGATCCTCCAGGATGGTGTAATCCTTGTCCTCGGCGTTGACCTCGTTGCCCCCGTACGTCCAGGTGACGTGCTCGGGCTTGGGTATCGAGAAGGCGACGCACTCGAGGCGCACGTTGTCGCCCTGGATGCCGAACTGGGTGCGGTGGCTGATGATGGTCGGAGGACCCTTGAGGTAGACGGCTGCCTCTGCTCCCACCTCGGGGAAGCCCATCACACTCGCCTTGCAGTAGTAGCGGCCGGCGGTGTCGCGGTCCACGTCCAGCGTCAGGTTCACCTGCGTGCCCACGACCTGAGGACGCAACACAATCACATTGAAACACAGTCCTGAGGACGGCAACACACTGACATTGAAACACAGACGCTCGAGGACGGCAACACAATGACATTGAAACACAGACGCACGAGGACATTGAAACACCACCTGAGGACGCCAAGACACTAGACAGTGAAACACTATCACCTGACAACGGAAAGACGATGACACTAAAACAGTATCACCTGAGGACGGCAACACACTGACATGGAAACATTACCACCTGAGGACGTCAAACACTAGACAGTGAAACACTACCACTTGAGAACGACAAGACACGTGACATTGAAACACTACCACCTGAGGACGGCAACACACTGACATTGAAACACAGACGCCCGAGGACGCAACACAATGACATTGAAACACAGTCCTGAGGACATTGAAACACTTGTCTGAGGACGGCAACACATCTGACATTGAAACACCACCTGAGGACGCCAAGGCACTAGAAAGTGAAACACTCTCACCTGACGACGGAAAGACGATGACACTGAGACAGTATCACCTGAGGACGGCAAACACTGACATGGAAACATTACCACCTGAGGACGGCAACACAATGACATTGAAACATTACCACCTGAGGACGGCAACACAATGACATTGAAGCACAGTGCGTGACATTGAAGCACTGGGGTGACTCTGCATGTGACGCCAGTGTGCCTAGAGAATTTAGTGCTGGCTTTCTTATGAATGTTTCTTTGTTTCAATATACATCGGTTTTTCAAATGGTCTTAATTATATGATGTCGCTACTTGCCAGACACCTTTCCAATTAATTAAGTACATTTGAAAAACGGGAATTTAACTTGAACAAAGAAACATTCATAACAAAGTACACTAAGTCCTAGAAGATACGTTTTTTTTTTTAGGTTGTGACAAATTTTAAAACATGTTAAAGGAATTTTGACAGACCGAAATCGGGGTTCCACATGGTGTGGATATAAACCCTTAATTATGTTAAGGAACGCGCGACAGCTAAAACGTTAGCAATTTTAAACTATAATAAATAGGCCTACATTCTACAGAACCTATTAATCTTTACTGTTTGCATTTCAGTTTTGTGTTAAACGTGTTCTTGAAAATATTATTGAGGCAAACTGACGAGTTATTTCGACCTGGTTGGTTGATTGATTGATATTTGGGCTTAACGTCTCATATTTTTGCAACGTGGCTGATTTCACCTCTAGCTCCTTCTAACTCGACGTCAAAGCAAATTAATACGATTTTTACGTTATCACTATGTTTCACGTTCCTATATTTCTGAATCATTCCAATCCGGTGCGTCCGCGTGCTCTCTTGTACTACCTCCGGACATTTCAAAACAGCTTCTTCGGCAACGAAATTGCACTAAAGACATTATAAGCACATTTTAACGTTTTTCTTGTTAAAGATGATGTGCTCGGTTGTGAAAATTCCTAATGTGTGTTTTATATGTACGTAAACATAATCCAGTGTTATTTCCGTACGACACTTTGTCACGACGTGTCTCAACTCGTTCTCTCGTGCAGTTGATCCGCTAATCCCAACGGAGCCTACATGACGCTAACGTCGTGCGAAGGCGCGGTGAAATGCTAACTCGCTCACTCATGTTTTAAGAAAACTGCTCAGCCTGCAAGAGTGTCTTAAAATCACAAACTGCCTAAGCATCATCGCACGGGAAACGTTAAAAAAATTCCCTTTAATTAACCTAAATGACATGGTCTGCATTCACGCCACCCACAGGCTTTTTAATTATCAAAGGCTACAATGGGTATCTGAAATGTGTGGCTAAACACGGGGAACATAACAGAAACAACAATGGGGCTGAAATTCTTTAGGAAATTGTCAACTTCCCGTGGTGTAGATAGAAGATGCAATTAAAAAAAACTCTTGTGTAGTCTTAAGTTTTTTTCCCAGGGATATACGGAGGCAGTGAAAATTTACAGGTTGAATTCTTGTTTAGATGAAGGAATAGATTTATCTCGACGCCAACTGAAATCAAATAAGTAACGATATCTGAACTGATCGAGGTGCAATATATGACTGATTGGTTGGAACTTAGCGGAAACTTTGCCTCGTATGTTTACAGCTAGGCTAATCGAGGAGAGGTAGGCCTAACTGGGAGCCCTACTTATGACGAATAGATATCGGTTCCCACTTCCCACGAGTTCCCAAGTCTTCCAAGTCGTCGTTTACCCGAAACCCAAGGACGAGAGAAGGACGGTCATGATTCCTAAATTACTGTGACAAAGCGTTATAGGTGCGTCCCTCTTATAGTTAATGATACCGTGTATGTGGTCTATACGGGGGGGGGGGGGGGGGGGGTCTAAGCTTCAACTGTATGAGTTAACGGATTAAATATTGGTAACAAACAATAATACTACGCGTATTCATTGGACGAGATTAAATAGTGAAATCAGTAAATAGTTATTCATACACGTTGAGAGTAATTATTCTGAAATCCTGTATGAATTCTCGCTTCAAATATAGTAAGGCTGGCTATATGTGAAGGGTAGCCATTCTTAACATCTCTTCATCATTGTCCATAAAGCTGGATTAAGCTGTATGTATTGTATATCATATACATATTTTACGAGTTTAAACGTAATATGCAGGTTTATGGACATAGTGGTATAGTGTACGAAGAGAAAGCAATTGTAATAAATATTTTTCCCGGCTAGGGATCAAACTTAGCTCCTCTGGCTGGAGACGGGGAAAATGTAAATGACAATTGTTTCGTATGGGTGGGCCTCCCCGAAATAAATTGCCGACTGACTTTGCTACGTACAATGCGTTCTGCACCGATATACAATTTGAACCTATGCGTTTCTTCTACCAGAAAGTAATTGAGGAGTTCTGCAGCATCAAAAGCCAGTCAGCGTCGCAACAAACCCGGACGTTACGTCGCCTGATTGTCAACGAGCTTTACGCTTGGAAATCAAAAACGGTGTCACTTTTTGCAACGAACGACGAAACTGTGGTATTCTTAAAATATAAGAACCGCGGTACATGTCTTGAATACTCTAGTGTCGTCGAGTAACTCAATTTGGTGTGGATCGCGCGGGAACAAAGCCCTGACAACATTAACATACTATATACTCCCAGACCCAGACGACAAGAAAATTCACAAACCGTGTTTAACTCGTAAACCATCTCGTTCTAAAACGGTACAAGACAAACTACACCTGTATAAGGTGATTAACTATGTGGCATTTATGCAACGAGATTAATCGAGATGGTGCAAACCACATCGCGCGTCGGCTAGGGTGGTCACGTGCATGGGCAGTTTATCCCTCACGTCACGTGCATTTGTCTCACGTCCATGCACGTCAAGGTAACGTGGTTCTGTGCTCTAAACACATCCAGACATACATTGTTCCTCTCGACAGAATGCGAAACTTATCTTTGTATTAGCTAATATTTGTTTGCCATCGTAGTTGGACGTAGTCGATTAGGCGTTGGTAAATCACGCTTCCTGCGTTCCAGGTTCGAATCCCATGTGGCATTTTTTCATTTTTATAATCATCGAATCATAGATGATACGTAAAGCCCAAACATATCTTCATCAATGCTAAAAAAATTAAAATTAAAACAGTGGACGCGTCAATAATTGGAGTATTGTTGATTTGAGTATTTTGTTATGCATTTTACGATATTAGTGAGTTGGACTTTTGATAAACGGAAGGAATATTGCTGCTGTGATAATTTTACAATCGCACGTATACGATCCCGATAAAATCTTCGTCGTGTGCCCACTTCCAAGATAGTGATTCATGTGTGGGCAGCTGAAACTATATAAACATATCGTTTACATGATTGATTTCTTGTTTTGTATTGATGTACCGGATTACGCAACGAGGTTAATCGAGACTTCAACGGCGTCATTGGAGTTCCCTCTTCCATTTCCTCCAATGTGCTCGATAAATAATATAATGTCTCCCAAAATACACTCATACAATACCGAAAGTAGATCTCTTGTGCTAACTCACTAGTGAGTCGATATCGATACCGGTTCGCAATCTACATACTCCAAGCGCATCACATAAACTGCCGATTCGCTCATATCACAGTTCACCATCCAACACGTCCTGTTTTAGTGCCACATTTGCGGAGAAGTCCTAGTAAACTAGCGTCAGTTTGCATGGGTGGCCGCCATTTACATATTTTTCCACAATTGCTTCAAAATAAAAGCGTCCTAACTTTTCTTAGGTATAACCAACCACCCTGGCAAAATCTTGGGCATAATGTTGTGTTCACGAGGCCGTAACTTCCATCAAAAAGTTATTTCGCAACAGCCGCGGAGACGAGTCTATGACTTACTGGCAGGAACAACTTTGAAAGACGGAATACCTCTCGCGCCGAGTTATTAACTCAAGTTTATTACCTTACCAAAAATGAGAGGTAAAACAGTGTAGCGCGGTAGAGCCGCCCGCCAGTCATGCAGCTTACATCCGTCACAGCACATCAGGGGGGACGGGATGTTTTTACATCCTCTTGGGCTGATAATGGTGAACCTCTGTCCGACGATGCTTTGCTTGGCGCAAGACCTATACTTTACAAGCAACGAAAACCTTTGGGGAAATCTCGGCTGTGATGCCGGCGCTGATGATCAAATTCACTTCTCCTCTCTCACAGACAAGTTGACTGAATTACTCTGGGCGATGCCTGCACACACGTAGCTGGAATAATTATAAAGGGTAATAATACAGAGTTGCTACTTGCTATTCCCATAAACGTTGTCACTGCTAACTATAGATATACACAAACTGGGACCCAACTATAAGGGCAAGTACAAAGATGTCGGAATGTTTCGTCTGTGCGCGTGGCAGCTAGCTCTTAAATCAAGTGCACGCACGACTTTGATGCGTGTGTGTTTAGGACCACGTGGACGCTTGCTATACTCTTCAAACGAAACTATACACACACACATAGATGTTGGAATGTACGATGTGAAGATGTGCAAGTCTAGACAGTACGAGATAACTGCAAATTGAAGGCCGGCGTTCTGATGCCATTCTACGTTTAAGTTTATGTGTTTTCGAGACATTAACGTGAAATCCAGGCATCAATCAAATCAGTGGCTCAGCTTTTACGTAAATCATAAAACGCGTTATGATCGCGCTAAATCAAACTGTTGGCCATCAGTAATACATCGCAACTGATCATCGCAGTAAATCTTAAAATTACCATCATATTTCTATATCCTATTTAATTCATTATATAGCGGTAAATAGTGGTGTAGTAATTAAAATAGTCATCTAATTGGTTACAAAATGTCTCGCAAGTCATCAAAATGGCAACATTCAATTACCAATCATTTTCTGTGGGTTTATCTCATTCTAATTGGATGGTAGTGCTAGGGCAAATAATTATACATACGTGCGATTAGGGATAAAGAAAAAGAATCATAAAAGTCTCTCTAAGTACACTATAGACATTAGCACATAACCAAAGGTCGGCAACCGGTTCCTAGGAACACCGGTACTGGTAAGCTACCGTGGGCCAGGGCAGACCAAGTAGCCTTCGTGCTTCGGCATCGGCCGCTCATCAAGAAGTCTTTGATGCATGTTGACCCGCGTGTGACCCGCGTCTCTGCACAAACACTGCTATTGGGCTGGTAATCATATAGGTGCACTGCAGATGTGAGCAAACAACGACGAGCCGCTGTTGGCTACGTGCGCGGCTGTGCCACACATTTATAGATGCAAAAGAATATACAAGACGTGAACTAAAGATGTGCAAACGACTGACATAAAAGGTTAAGCGTCTGGGGAAGCCTCCAGGCAGGCAACGTGAAATCGGACGTGACTAAAGGCTGACACGTATAAATCCAATATTGAGGAATCCTGGCCCACACATCCACACAGCTGCGTCGCCTCGTAGCAAAGCAACCCCAACATAAGACATTTGCTCGATAATAATCTGTATCGTTAGCGTGACACAGAGTGGAGACGGATTTCGCTGACAGCGCAGAGTTGAAATTGATTAAGCCCTGCTAGACACAATAAACTGGAATATCCAATAGTCAGGTTGAGTCCCTGTGTTTCCAACGCTCCGCGATACCGTGGAAGAGTGAAAAATGAGATTTAATTGAAGAGGTCGTTTAGAAGACAGTTAAAACCCAACTGTAATTAGTTGTGTTTGTACACTGAACAAGATTAAAAGCAGCTGCCTACCCCAGCGGTTTCAGGGCAGCGCTGTCACTTCCATGTGCTCATCTACATTCCGTAGGCGGTTTTTTATTTCCTCTCTTTTTGGTGAGGCTTTTTAACGTTTTAATACATTTTCGAGTGAAATAAAAAAGTTGTATAACTTAATGAACAAACAATATAAAGTTTACATTAGCCGTTTTGTCATGACGTAGGCGCAGCGCTGTATAAGTTAGTGGAAACGATCGTCCATAAAATAAATTAATGGTCGTGTTATAAGCATACACTCGACAGATCATGGCTTCATGGGAGAAACAATAGTCAGAGCCTGCAGGACTGTTTTAAATGTAGGCTTGCTGGCTGCGCAATCGTTTTCCTCCGGAGCAAACCAACCGCTAGTTATAATTGAATGTCCGTCGACCTACCGTAGGCCACGGCGAAATTAATAGCGTTTTCTTGTCTGAGAATTTGAGGTTAGAATGTTTTTATACACCAAACCTTATCGTTGGCGCGTTTTCGTGCGTCGGTCTTCACTAGTTGGATCATTTGCTGACTAGGGAATTCTGGGCAATCTGCTATAAGAACCGGGACGCCTATTCTGTAATTTTAGTGATGTCCGGCTAAAGCGACATTCGATTTGCCGTGAATCTGAATGACTCTCGGTAGCATGAATGGGGTCTGCAAAATGGCGATTCCGTACAGATAAACGAACCGAGTAAAATGAAGCGACATAATTGAATTTTGAGCTTCCAGTGAATGTGATCGAATAAAATCCATCGGTTGATTATTTACTTCCAATAATCACGTGACTCGTTTCACATGGTATTATAGAAACAATACTGATCAATATTTCATACATTGCGAGACTGAGTATGACAAAAAAGTGACGTATCGTAGGTTATTTGGCTCTGAGTCCCAGCGGGGTTGGATTTGGAACATCCGTCCTTCATGATATCTTCCCAAGCTTCAGCCAACCGAAAATCTTTGTTTCTGACAATTTTACTCATTCCATACACACACTAGTTGCATTCAAACGTGTACTACGCATAGTTCACACACGTGTCTCGCTTTTGTGATAAGACTGCTGTACGTCTCCAATCCATATTATTTCTCATGATAAATTGTTTATAATACAAGTTGAAAAAATATCAATTGAAATAGGAGTTGCAACAAGAAATTGTGAAGTAATAACCAACTATATGGTTCACAACATATTGATTTACGTCCTTGTCTACGCGACATAAGGTCCATCAATCCCATCATGGGAAGTTGAAATAAGAAACGTAATTGATTCATTTCTTACTATAACTATTTCAAAGCACTGTGACAGCTGTGAGCCACACGGCGTTGTTATTTGTTATTGAACGTTCAAATTCGCTTAAAACTGTTGCTATTTCACTACATCAACCCTTATTTCAATTGTGAATGGGTGTTTATATATTTTAGAGCACTCGAGTAATAAGATCTCAACCGGCGGAAATGTCTTAGTCAGAGAACGTGCTAAAACCGAAAACAATTTGTTTCACTCCCCGCTCGTCAATGGAATAACAGTCCTCACTTTACTTTTTACATTTTCACTGACAAGTAAAAATTAGGGAACAAACGTCCATATATCGTGACGAGTGACGGATAGTTAAATCTCGCCGAAACAGTCGGAATGTCTATTCATGGCCTGTCCAGCCCCCCTGTTACATATTAAAACGTATAATGAAGACGCATGAGAATATAAATGCCGACCGTGCAGCGAACCGAAAAGTTTCCCACAATCATCAAAGATAATGATTGAAAGACCACAAACACAATCGGCTTACAACACTTGCATCGGATTGAGATCACGCATGAGTTGTCGGATGCTCTATACGCCCATGTACTCCCACGAGCCCGCGACCGCATCCACGGCCACTTGGGTAATATACACCCAAACACGGGACAAGGATTTGTCAATGATTGTGTGAGCGTACGTACACATGCACAGCCTAATTAAAACAGAACCGACAGTCAAACAGGCGAAAGAACGTGGCTTGTAATGGAGATTGATGAAACCTAGTGATGTATTGATCCGTCCTATACAGAAACAAGGTAGTTGCGAAATATTGCTAATTGATTAATCGGTTACGTGGCACCTGTACATCCCCCTCACCCCCCGACCACTTTCCCGAAACAACGAGCGGCGTTTTGATGTGTGACTTTTAAATTGGAGTAATGGAATTACGATGATAGCGCATCAACTAGGTGGTATACGCTAGGCGTCGCATTAGGTTAGGGGACGTACGCGTCACACATGTCAAATGGGTTTTATTCCAGTCCCTGGTGCCGGCGATAGACCAGGCCAGACAGACAGTTCATGGCGCAGATCAAATGTAACCAAACCACACTCTACAAAGAACACCCGGGCAAGGGAAGCGGTACAGCTTTCCCACCCCCAACGCAGAAAACAAAGCGACATACTCTGATGAACCATTATAATTAATTGCTCGCGAAATGTACTTAAGGAAATGATTTGAAAATAAATAAATTAAATTTACTAGCTGTACGAGATAAAATAAAACGACATGTTTTCTTAATGCTCTATGGTAATTATGAGAGCGAGTCCATGCAACGTCCTTTGGGCAATTCTTGTAAATATTCTGTTGTACCTCCAGTGAGTGACCAGCCCAGTGACAACACTGCAATTAGGCAAATGTGTGCCTCAGAGGTGGTATCTATCTCGCCCTGGGTCACGTCCTAACTCAGATTGATAAGTAGTACTAGGCCTTCATGAGAGCGTGAACAATGAACAGGTCACACTCATTGGTCGAATTGGAAATCCTTTCTTTGGTGGGGAAGGGATGGTCTAAATTTGTTCGAACAGCTATTATTATTACAACCGGAACTATTAACGAAAAGCACATTTTCAGCTTTGTTGCTAATTCATGTATTTATGTAAGTAATTTACAAGAAACGCATGCAAGAAATCCAAGATAATTTAATCCAAGATCTACTTCACCTCCACTTACAGATAGACATCGTGGCGCGGCGAGCTTTTGAAATGCTTTTTATACGTTTTGTGACAAGTGGCAACTTTTCTGGAAAGGAATGATGAACTGATTTTTTTTTTGGGGGGGGGGGGGGTCCACAAACATATTTCTTTATAGTGAATTTATTTTTGGGTGGGATGGCACCCCCGTCTAATTCTACACTACAAGTACGTAGCATGTGCTGTGTACTGAAGCCGCGGCATATTTGAGATGCTGTGTTTAATGAGATATTACTGCAATCTATGTGCTGGGAGATCCACATTGCGCACGTGCTGGCGTGTGTGGGGATGTCGGCTTGTTTCGCTCCAACAACTGACCCACTCGCGGGTTGAGAATGGAATTCTCGCTTTTGAATATTATGAGATTCTTCCAGATCTCGGAACAGCATTGCGGATTTGGATTTCCAATCTCATATAGAACACGTCTCTCCTAAACCCAAGCTTTAGAATCGCTGTTTTCGCTTGTTTACATTGAGAAAAACATATCACCCCAAATATCGTATATTCTTTATGATCATCGAGTTACAATGTTTGTATCAAAGCGTCGGGGGGGTGGAGAACGCCAGATGGCGACAATTTTGCTCGTGTATTTCCTCAAATACAGAAATATTAGCTTTTTCCATTCCTCATTGGATCATGTGCACACGGAAAACACGATACCGCACTAAATAAATAATAAGGTAACACAAACATACATAACATCACATGCACTATTGTAAAATAAATAAACATATATTTACCTATAACCGCTCAGTGTTTTCTTTTCGTGTTTTATACCCTTACAGGCTGTGGTTATATACTATAGTGCACATGTATTTGTATACGTTATAGGCTGTAGTTAACAAGTTTAATTCTACATATGGATGGATTCAGAAAAGGTAGGACATTTATGAAACTCCTACACCTAGACTCACGCGGGAATCGAAGCTGTGCCCCTTGATGTAATTTATACGCTCACATCTGCCTAACACATGAGCCTCTGCAGACGTCTTCAATAGGTACACTAGTGCAGGTCAGAGTAGGGGATTCGATTCACTCTCTTGCTGTTTTGTATCCGAGAAATTCAGTGTAGCTGTTATGTCAGCGTTCTTCTGTAGTTCGGAGCTTATAAGTGCAGGCAGTGTAAGAGATTCTAACCCTGGCACTTTAAGAGGTGTAGACACAGTTTGAAACGATTTGAGCGTGAAATAGAATGACATAAATTACGTATTGTGAATATGTTTGTCAGATACCTGAATGGAAAGAGAATGGACGACTGCTATTTTAGTCTAGATGGCAAATGTCCACAACGGAACACAGCCGTTTTTGTTTATAAACGACACTGGTATATTGCTTCCCGTTTAAAACTATTGCCTAGTGCTACACCGGAGCAGTGCCAGAGTCTAGTGCAGGACAAGCGAACAAAGCTAGACGGAAGCCGTTCGTGCTCCAAGCTGTATCGAATTCTCGTCGCTCAAGCATTACGCGTTGTTGATATTGGGCTTATGCCTCATGTATATGCGAAGCAATGGACGGGTGATACACGAAGATAAAAACGATGCGTCCACACATATACTATACGTCAGCACAAAGGCCGCCACATCCACCTACATTGAGGCACACAAACAAAATGCTAAGTGTGCGTTCACAGCTACAGCATCGCCGGCTGATTTACAAGTGTAATCTGTGTCAGTGGGGGGCGTGGATCTGCCTACAAGGCAGGTGACAAGGAATCGCAATGACCTTCTGATGCTGAAAAACATCTCCATACTTGATATTCGTGATCAGTATAAAATAATCTCAGCGGTAAGACGCGAGACTAATTCGGGAGGTCTCCGGTTAGATTCCGGCCACCGACAAGATTTTTCCGAGGTTTTCCTGAGTCGTAGAGGCGAATGCTGGCATTGAGCCATGCTTTCCCTCTAGAAATCCAAAATAGGTACTACCAAACAAAACTGCTTCTTCACAATTATTTATCAAATGTCAATAATCTCTTACACAATGTTTTTGGTGAGAGGGGCTGAAGCGTTGTGTTGTATTATTGTGTAACTTTAACGTTGTGTGAGAAGGGATAGGGGGGGGGGGGGAGGGGAATTAACTCTCGTCGGAAAATTGAAAGAAGGAGCAATATATTTTCTTAGCGTATTTCTTCGGCTTTTACATTCACGCGTATAACTGCTTTATATTCACATCACGAGATATGTTACTCCATTGGATCTATTAAATACACAGCCATTGATATTGATTGGTAGCTAATAAAAGACGATTACAGTGCAATGTTGTGTATGTTATATTTGAATGCTTATTTGTCCCGAGATTGGGTTCATTTTTCTCTTCAAAACTTAAGCACAGTGGAGTCTGACACTTTTTCACCGTCACTGCGCAAATTAAGAATACGGCGGTATATTGTACACACTTTTATAACTTTTTATTAAAAAAGAGTAAATTATGGGAGAAGATCATTCACGTGACAAGGTAAAGCAAAGTAAGGTACGGTATCGTTAATCCTGTAGCCGCAGGCATCGTCGTTGTCACTGTCACCTAGACGTTACGCAGTGTGCCGCCTTGCGACAACCAAATATCTTATCACACATTACTCTCGCGCCCTAGCGTACTTTAACGAGACTCCAAGGACTATGTTCTACACTTAGGTCTAAGCAATATGTGTAGTCAATAAGAGTTTACAAATACTATGTCGAACTGTAAAATATATTTATCGTAAGTACATGCGATCGTCTAAGGGAAGTTCATGCTTGTTACTTTCTCCTTCATTTCAATTTTATATTACACATTTTCCTCATAGAATATTGGAGATGTTGGTTATATTTATGAAGTAAACCAGTGGCGTATACACGGGGGGGGGAGGGGGGGGGGGGACAACCCCCCCCCCCTTTTGCAAAAGAAACATGAAAAATTACCGTTTACATTTCAATAGTCAATAGACAGTCAGATGTTTTACTTTATAATTATTGTCTATTGTAATTAAAAGCAAAAGCAATACAAAAAATATGCAAATTATTGATTGAGGTTCCTTTTATTGGCGGTGCTAAGGAAAAAATGTGTTGCCAGAAATTGAGTTATCTTGTTTCAGTTGGCCGCTGTAAAACGCACAGATTTGCATTAAAATTACCTTGACGAGAATTTTTTCGGGGGGCAAACCCCCCGAAACCCCAATTATGTTGCGGCTCCGCTTTCTATAATATGGGTTGAAAACCCCCCCCTTTCCCAATTCCTGGATACGCCACTGAAGTAAACATCACCAAAACATGTTCTGAAATGCATAAAATAATTACTAATGAATGGCTTAACGTGGAACCAATGCTAATCGAAACGGTACCTTGAGAGAAAAAAACCACACGACATCCATGCCCAAACCAGAATTAGAACCCAGAATGCAGGAACCGTGGTTTATTATGACTAGCGCCTTATATCAACCACCGCGCCAACTATACGCAGGCTCAAATCATTCCAGTGCAATCTGTAAATCAGTAATGTCTACCCCCGGCGGCTTGGATGTCATAACGGTTGCCGACCATCATAAATTGGATTTTCGTTTTCAAATTCCATTTAAAAGTTTAATTTGACGAATAATCCGGTCACATCTGAATGTATACCTATGAAAGCAAACCAGTGTTTCCTCTAATGAAGAGTCCAGTGAGAGACCATGACAGTATCGGGAGGGGAGGAACGTTGACTCACAGTGCAAACAACGGGGAGGAGAAACATGAGACTTGATTACAAGGGCGGTGCCGCAGTCTAGACAACAACACCCGCTGACAGTAACCGCGAGAAACAGCCACTGCTCGATTATTATAGTAGTCGAATCAGCTGAAAGTAAGCATGCCTCCTATTTAAACTGAAGCGGTGCTTAATGTGCTGACAGTAAGCAGACATGCCACTTTAACGACCTGGATGGAGAAACTGCAAATAAACTCGGTTTCTAGTTCGAGTCTAGGTTAACTTGTGAAATTAAGAGGGAATGCCAGTTAGTTAAACAAAGCGTCGCGCCCAAACTTTTAACTAACCTCATTGAAAACAGCCAGTGTACCAGTCACATGAAATTAAACATGGCATAACTGAAATCTTCAATGCGGAGTGGATTGCTTTGCCCGACGAAAAGAGGAGACAACAGTGGAACATGGAATTCCTTTCTCATGTATTCCATCTTACATTATACTCTCTTCTCTCGGATGATATTGGACGAGATCGCGCGTTTCATAAACTGAATAATTAACATCCTCGGTCGTGGTGGTTGATCGCGGCTGAGCTTTATCGTGGTGACGGTTGACAAGTATCATCATTGTTACTAATTTACTGTCAAAACGAATATGTCGCGGAGGTTGAAACTGTAAGAAACCTAGAACAACATGCAGGGAATAATGGAAGGAAAATGTGGAGCTGCGCAAACAGACAATAATCACGAAGCGCTGGGAGTTTGGGGGGTGCTACCCCCCCATCTTAGCCCCGCGGGGAATTTTTTTACGGCTTTTGCCAGGAACACGTACAGTAACGTATGGCCATGCAGCGACCGACTGAGTGCGTAGAGTCAGTTTGGCCAATATACCAAGCATGACGGTCTCTACTCTCTAGTACTACAAAACGTGACATTTTCAGCTATTTTATTGACAACATTTCCTAAAAAATGAAAGTAAAATATTTGCTATTCAGAGCGTGGTATCTAATTTGATTTAATAGGATATGTAGGCCTACCCGATAAACAAATTATTAAATGTCCCCATTGAAAGACAAATTATCAACGGTGCAAATTACAATTTTTAACTGTGCAAATGACTTTTCCAAATGTGCACTAAAATAGGCCCTGACAAAAAGGAGGAACATACACCAGCGTGGACAGTGTGCGAGTGTCGAGGAAACAAGTATGATGGGTGTGTCTACAAAGCGTTATTGTTTTCTATTGTGTTTGTAATTGGACTAAAAGGTGTCATATATTTATATGCAAACAAGCTATCAACGCTTTGGATGGTCGTCATAAAAACATGTCCCACGACAGTCGTAGTCCCATAATCAAGTCCACGATAGCCCTGAAAGGAGTTTCTATTAGCAGAGCCATTTCCTGCATCCTCCGAGCTTGCACTTTGACTAGGAATAAAATGGTCTACGGAAATTGTTTTCAACGATTATCGCGTCTCTTGCGAGTGAGTGCCAGAGGATCAAACAAGACACTCTACGTGTGACACTCTGCCGCGTTAACGTATTAAAACGTTCGATTTCCGTGCCGGCGTCGCGTACGCTGTGAAAACGGAAATTATGCGCGAAGCTGACATTCAGACGGGAGACGCTCCAAGACCACAGAACAAAAAAAAGTGTGAACTTATTTTACGTAGTAGAGGGGCAGTGTTGAACGCGGCCAGTGGGTTAATTACTTGTCTCGCATGGAGTGACTCGTCGTATGACACAACACAATCGTTGTTGCTATAGTCCATGTATTCAGGTACACTCGCAGACTTATAATCAAGGGATAGCAACACCTCCTCGGGTTACACTCGAGTCTCTATAGCTTTTGAGCGGACCACGTGACCATATACTACCCCATGAAAGCTACCAAGGGAAGTGGGTTGCCTATGTCCCAGGTGATTTCCTTGCGTATTTCAAACTATAAATAACTCCCTCCTTGTAAGTTCTAGACTTGAAGTAAGCCTGAGTTGAGATTAGAGAGTGTTTAACCAATCAATAATATTACATTATGCCAGCTTATTTTAATATCCTCTCCGTCTACGACTTAGTATTTAAAAGTTCCAATTGGCAATACAATCACCAAGAATACAACAGTCATACTGCAATGTTCACACAACGTAGAACTCACGAACTTACCGGAAGACGTGTTGATAAAGTATAAGGTTTCTGTCCTACCATTGATGGCGAGTGTATAACCAAACACGAGTGATAACATCTCCGAACCGAACCGAACCGAGACGAGACGAAAGAACATCCATACACACACAAACAAAACACACGTTTTGGAGCGCGTGACCTTCCTCAATTAGTGGGACTGATGATTAAGACAAAGCTTGCCGGGCCAGGAAGGTCGCAGCACGCATGGGTGGGTGCCCGGTGTGTTTTCCCACATCCCCATCTCCATTCCTAAAAAGAAAACCGTTCACGTCGTTTGTTACACAACAAGAAAAACGTTTCTGATATTTTACATCGCGAGACTGATGGCTGAGAGCGGAGACGTCGGGTAATGGGGCAACCCGGCGTTCATGGTATATAGGAGTCCCACGCAGGCAAAGGCGTCGTTACGTATTTCTGATTTGGAGGGAGAAATATGGATTCGAGACATTTACACGCCAAAACTGTTGATCTGAGTTATAGAAAATTATTATACTTTTCAAACTCATTTATTTACCTTTTATAAACACCACTTTTCAGTTTGATAATATATCTTCGCAAATGAAATTTAAGAATGCCAGGTGGCAAAAACCTGAGTCCACAAGAATTACAGTCATAACATGAAAATGATAAATGCTGTATAATGAATATATCAGGGAGGCACACAAAAAAAACGAAGTATGTTTTTTCCACTAGTAACAGTTCTGGTGAAACAATTTCAACATATCCAGAGTCGTCCCTAATTATACATTTAATGAAGTCTTGAAACAAAACACATGCATTAAGTTGGTTAATAAGAGGGTTACCTAATGAGGTTGTAAAACGACTCAAATTACACGAAGTCACACCTACCTCTAACGTTTGTGTTTGTATAATATGTGTGGTGTAGGAAGAACAATGGAATTATTGGGCGGTCTCACAGCCCCTCAAAGCCTTAACGACACCAGCTGAATCCTTGCGCTGTTCCCTTCTCAACCCGTTAAGGCTGGTCTACATAGATTATTTTATACCTTAGAATGTGTCGTTACGAAAGTTGAACAGCCAAAACACAGACAAGCGTCCACACAATAATTACAGATTTGTGGCTTATTACTTTGAGCAGAGAATTGACCAACTTTTAGCTCACTAACAAATTCGTGAACAACTCGTTTTAATGTAAACTACAAAAGCTAAAAATAAACGTATACGTTTTCTATACGCGCTGCATAGAAAACGCTGTACATTTACAAATAGTTCCATCATGTGTTACACATCTTCGTCGGAGATCTTCAATTCTTATGTTAAACATAGTATTAAAATTTATGATTAGTTTAGTGATGCACATAAAACGGAAGAATTTAACAAAAACACTTGTTGGAGAAATTTGGTAAATAAACGGTCTTCTGTCGAACGTACAGCAAATTGTATGTTCAGTTAACGAATTGATACATTTAAATTAAAATGTACTCATTTGATTAAAGTTCTTCGCCTAAAGATTTGTTACTCGAGTTGAAAGTTGGTAAGCTATGTAAAGTAACAAATCTTTAATTGTTGTATGAACGCTTTTGTGTGTTTTGGGCAATTCAACTTTCTTAATCACAAATTCTAAGTAGACCAGACTTTACTGTTGAACATTTCCCTTCCAATACGACGCTCTTGAACAGGAGTTAGCTACATGGCGCTGTCTCCTATTATTAATTACAAACGATTGACTGCCTCTTAATTATAAACATTAGGCGCTTCATTCCAGCTTCGAACAATCAACGCACAGGAAAGACGCGCGACTATAGCAATTAATTTGGCAGTCTTTAGAGCGGTAGGCCTACATAAACCCAACGTACAACCAGAGAGGTTAATTATGTTTTCATGACGACGGAAGGAACACGGATACACAACGCGCTACATAATTCAAAAAACTTTTCGAAATTAGACTATGAATGCCCGTAAGGAGCGACGCGAGCGGTGGCCAAGACTGTTTTCTGAAACTGAAAGCTGAGGCAACCCGGATAAACCCGCCCGCCCGCCACACTGTATTTTACATCAAACGAACCCCTTGGAGGATTTGAGAGGTTTTAATTACTAGTATAGAGGAGCTTTTCGACGAAGTGGAATACAAAAAGAAAAAGTTGTTTAAACAGCCAGTGGCCGTCTGACACAATGCAGAGTGCGGATGGTACGGTACAGACCTCCCGATATTATCGTGTTTTAATTTATTTTCGGGTGCGTGTTTTGTCTTTGACGTCCAGTTTTCACGATACCAACTTGTTTTAATTGCTTTAAATAGCTTCGTTCTGTCGACACAAAAACAGGCAGGAAGAACGTGGTAAACTTGGCCGGCCGGCCAGGTAGGCAAAACCAAAAACCAACTTCCGTCGGCCAACTATTTGTTTCAAGATATCAACCTATTTCCTTGATAATTGCCTAAGTAATCTGTGTGACAAAGTTTCGAGGGAGATTATTAAGTTGCCGACAGCTGTCGAGCAAGGTGCCACTACGTTGATACCGCGGTCTGGTAAATAATTAATAACGGAGGCCCAGCCTGAGGCGAGGGCGAAATAAACCATGGACCTGCGACCTGACTGGCACCTCCACCACGTTGCCGCGCAACGAGGGCCATCTAGACGACTCCCCGCGCAGTCCCACCAGCATACCCGGCACCTCCACCACGTCGCCCTGCAACGAGGGCCATCTAGACGACTCCCCGCGCAGTCCCACCAGCATACCCGGCACCTCCACCACGTCGCCCTGCAACGAGGGCCATCAAGACTGTGACGAGCGTGCAGAGATTTCTACCGATGACGCAATGACGGTAGACCTAACATGTTTCGTTGTGCTCCAATTAAAAGGGTGTTAATAAAATCTCTCAATGACTCACGAAGTCTCCTATAAGGTCAAAGCATAATCGTAATGCATGTATTATTTGCATTTCATGAATTTAGAACCGATTAGGCGCATTTCTCATTTTTCATGTCCTTTTAGCATGTGCACTTAGTAGTAATTATATTGTCTACATCTAAATATATGGGCGAAACACAAGACATTAAGGTTAAACCGCACGAGGCACGGACATAGACCATCTATCATAGATTTTCACGTATATCTTATACTTGTTGAAAAATGAATGGTTTGTTTTTAGAAGATGTCTTGAATAAAGAAAACGCTACATAGACGTACATGGAAATAGCTTTTGAGTTTTAATAAATAGTACTTTAGTTTGTAATGATTTATTTAACCATTTTCAAAAACTTCCCTGTGGTTTTTGATAAACAATCATGTCATATGAGTACATTAAAGAATTTAGCCACAAAAAGAAGAACACAGTATTTTAAACTGGCTAAAATGTCATAAAAAATCTTGATTAGACGAGTAAATTAGTGTTTTTTAAGCACTTACAATTTATAGGCTAATGACAGAGCATCTATTGAGACAAAAGCTATAGCCACGTTACTCGCGTAAGAATATGTCGTCTTAATATGGCATTCAATTTAAACACAAGAATGTATTTGCTGCACGAGTCTGTATAGGCATACAGTTCTGTAACGCTCATAGTTAAATCGATTGGAAGGGGTAATTATAACGATCTATCCAGGGTTAGAACCTGAAGTCCCACAACGATGTAAACAAGTAACGCAAGGAGTCAATGTTTGTACGGTCTTTGAGGGAGTCCCACCCTATCTCGCCAGTATTATTTGCACATCGACAAGCTCCAGAAACTAGCGCGAACGGATATTTCGGTAAGCGTTCAACTTATGTTACTACGGTACCGGCGATGCCAGAGGCGCGACTTGTATGTTGATGTTCGATTTTATTATCTTCTTTTTTAACTGTTCGTGGAAAAAAAACTTTGGTCGTTCCGTAAAAGATCGAAATTTTAAAAAGTTTAGTTAATGTTATCGACAAATCTTTTAAAAGTATATATAAACTCAACAAGTCTAAAACAGAGCTCTGTGCAAAACAAAACCTCTCTTTAAGAGCGAAGGGTAGTCTCTACGTCAAAAACCGCAGAAAATGTTCGTTATTAAATTATATCTCAAGATTGCAACAAGAAATCGAAAATCTAAATAAGCAGCGCACTGTGCTTTGGTAAGTCCTACAAACTGAATAAACTATTATAACCACTAGCGTAGTGTTTTGATTATAATTCGATAATTAGTAATAAAATTAATTATTTATAAAAAAACATACTGATTATAATATGTCACAACTTAGAGCATTTATTGTGCAGGGCTAAATAAACCACAGTGCGTTGTTGATTCAGATTTTCGATTTCGAAGCCCATTCTTGTGATATAATTTTAAAATGAAAATTTTGTGCGGTTTTTGACGTAGAGATATCCTTCCCTGTTAACTCTCGCGTTTTTTGTTAATAACTTTCGTGAATGATACTTAAGAACCAAAATAATTATGTTTTGTATATGCTGACAGATTCTAAACAATGATATTATAAAGTTTTGAAATGTTGTAATAATTACAATTAGAAATAATTAGATTCGAAACTGTAGCAAAGTCTACTCGGCGCCCGCACCAAACTGTGACATGGCTGTATGAATGACTTACTGTCATAAGCTCTGCACAGAAACCAAAGCCTATAACAAAATATTGTACACGGGTAATCTGTCAGCTTGTCACGGTATCTTTATATCGGCATAGATGGATGGGCTTATTTTCAGACAGTTTACCAATCGAACGCTTGTAATCCGTGACCGGTATTGATTGCATCAACACTCTGTTGCAATATTTAGGCATAATGAAGCTAAATTCTTTGTCAGATGTCACAATAGATTATATAGCAATTCAGATTTACGTCCAGTGGCTACAATAGCTATTGGTCGAAAGGTTATTAATTGGGTTAATGTAATAATTCATGTTACCATTCCTTTTCGGAACAATTCGGGAAATAATTTATAAATTACCGCATGTAAAATAAATTAGAGTGAAATTGTGTACTTTTGCTTTAGTACACAAAATATTTGACAGTGTTGTGTGGTGTACTGTGTGGATACCAGCAACCAAACAATGTTATAATCGTGGAAAAGCCATATCCGCTGCCCCTATAGAATAGCAACTAATCAATTTCCGAATCCACCAATTATGAGAGATTTAACATCAATGTGTTTAGCATTGTGCGACGCGCAGAAATTAAAAGCCACCCACGCCAGGGAATGGTCAATTCAAATTGGCTTCTATAGATTGTCTTCGCACAATCGTTATACCTTCAAACAACGAGTGCAGTGCATTTTGTTGAAAGTCACATATTTATCTTGAGGAACGACTAAAGGTACCTGAAATATAAACCATGAAAAATTATGACGTGTTAAGGGATATCCCAAGAAGACTTGTCAATGCACCGGATAAATGTGTAACGACGATTCACGTGTGCAAAAATCTAGCCAGAACACAATCGAAACTCAAATCCAAACTTTGTCGCCCATTTTGCAAAACTAATGTTGGGAAAAGAAATAACAGCTGAAAGCGTAAAACCGTATTTCCCATGACGCATAGCGTGCACCTACCTTTGCCGAGTCGTCGTGTATCCACACAATGTCCGCCGGGGGGTTCCCGTCGACGTCGCAGGTGAGAGTCACTGTGGTGCCCAAGTCCGCTTGGATGCTGCGCGGCCTCATCCGAAACCGGGGTCCATCTAGAACAGAAATCAATCTAAGTCCTTCCCGCGTCACAAGTGAGCTTAAATCCAGTCAAGAGCTCTCGGGAGCGCGGCAGAGAGCTAAATGAATAGAAAATACACGCGCTGGAGGTTTGAAACAAGGGGCTGGCGGCTTATCACTCGCAGCGTCCAGGCAGACACGACCATTCGAGTAGCTTCCTTTCCTAAAGTTCAAAACAAATGAGGCTTACTTCACAGGTTCACTTTATGACTAAGGAAAACTTTGGAACGGAAACACATATCAAAATGAGAATCGGGGGGAGAGGGGGGTCGAAGTGCGACGTTTCGAGTCATAAGTTCGTAAGCCAGTGATTCATGTAAGTTGTGCTGTTATTGGCGGTAAAAACACATGAAGGTGCGTGAGTAGTGAGTCGGCTTGTGTATAAAGCCATCATTTGTACCCTTTGATTTAGTCAGCGGCGGCACAACCGTTGTGTGTTACAGGGATTATCCCACGCTTTGAGGCATTTTCACACATTCTTTCACATTTGGAAACGTTGTTTCTCAATATTTCACATACAATAATACACAACCACTTCACCTGTATCACTCGGAAACAGCGTGCGTTTAGAAAATTCTCTCGATGAAAGTTGAACGTTTGGAAATAATTTGCTGAATGAATTCGTTTTTAAATTAAAACAAAAAACAAAAGTAAGTATATAGCTGAAAACGAGTGAGATAACTCTCAATAGCCTTAAATATTTGATAATAATAAAATAACAAAAAAATGGCAATGTACCCTCATTATGAATACTAATTTACTCTTGACATGAATTGTTCATTATCGTTGTTGTTATATGTTGTTGTTATATGTTGTTCATTATATATATTATTATCATCTTTTTTACAGATATGGGGGAAACCGGAAAGTAGTGTTTTTCAACACTCTTTCACGTGAACCATAATGTTCCACACCTGGAATGGGGCCCGCAGTAATAAATAAAAAGGAATAACCAGAAGGTGAAACTATCTAAATAAAGATCCAAAATCCCTAAACCCAAACTCGACTGTGAATTGCAACTCAACCCAGATCTCCGACTGGCCGAGAGGGTACTTTGACACCACCGGTATCAAGTCCGGTTTAGGTGTTTTTAAATTCCTAGTTTTCACCCTGACCGTTCCAAGTTACATCCCCCTACACCACCAGCACTGAGAGGACCCCAGGGCTCAAGGTGCGCTATTTTTGGCATGCAAGTATACGGGACACTCCTGCGCGTATAGGAAATCGCTGAAACCCTTTGACAAAACCCTTCTACATTATAGGATTTTTTATGAGGTGCGGCTATGTTGGGGGAGGGGGGCGTCAGCAGAAAGCATTTGACTCTCTAACGATAAGGCTAATCATGATATTATGCCCACACATATATCCATTACATGACATCCTACGTGTTCCATATACGAAGCCTTGCAACGCCCACTTCAGTGTTTCATTAGAGCTACAGCAGCGTCCGAGCATCTGTTATATGCATGGCCGAATAACTGCCGTGATGTTGGCACAAATTACATGAAAACGGTGATGCGAGATCAACCAATAGATGCAAATTACAGTTTGTGGACATTGAAGCCTGCAAGTGGCCGGCAAACTGTCGCTCAAAGCGAGATCAAACGCCGTAAAGTGCAGTGCTTCACGTACTTGAGCTCTGAATCAGCAGCACAAACAAGCTGAAAAACAGGCGAGGCCACAGTTGTGCACCAGGCCTCGTGTTAAAGTACCTTTGAGTACGGGGAGCCAGCCACTAATGGATTGCGTAATAGTACATTCAATCATAGCTAGTTTAGCTATAAAGATGTGTTGCCTGGTGTAATAGTAGCTAGGTCATTTATACATCATAGATTAGTTGTGTTGCATGGCCTGTGTAACATCATAGCTTATAGTTTAGTTTCCTAGCAACGAAGCAGTCAATTAATTCAAAGTTGTTCTGAATCGGCATTAATGATTCTGGCATTTGTCCGCAGGTGTTTGCACTGTCCAATCACTGATTCATATATTTCATATTCAAATATCGATCTTTGATTGGTTATCGCTCACGCGTCGATGGTGTTTGGAGCCTACAGGGTTTGTTTAGTCGCTTTTAATTAGTCCCCCACTGAAAATCAGTCTTGTTACCGAGTAGGTATAGACTCTAAATATGATTTTATGTTTTATTTATGTTTATTTTAGCTATAAAGACGTGTTGGCTTATTTTATAGTATATAACTCGGACATTCACGAAGGTATATAGTATATACATCATGTTTAGCTGAAACTATTCGGAAGCCTTTTATTTTCTCTATGCAATGAACCTGAATAATTTTTTGGGTTGAATGTAGTGTATATATATTGAAGTTGTGTTTTTTTTTTTTTTTTTGATAGAACATAAGCAAGATACAAGAATACATTTTACACACTTTCTTGGGATGTATACTGATTAAAGTTAAAGTTTTTTTAAAATTTGTTTAGACTAAAGAACGTTAAGTTACCCTAATTTCGTCATGATAAGCTGATGTATTGACTTGAAAGCGTGTCTTGCTTTTATAGGTGAATTATATGTTTTTCATTAGTGGTATGAATGAAGGATTCAAATCCTCTTGAACTCCACTTACTGGGAGATCCGAAAATGTTCGATGAGTGTATAATTAGTTATCTGTGCTCTAACTAATCCTCGTGTTACATTTTACAACTTGCACTACTTCATATCCAGCCCGTGTGACATGTATTCTGTCTTCAGTCTATTAGCAAGTAGATCGTACATGACACAATACATGCTTCGTCCGTGTGATTATCATGTAATGTGTCCCTTAATGGGACAGGGTGGCTAATGTATAGGGAAATGGAATTTCCCACACCCTCAATTAAAGACAATAAGAACCCAAATTATTATATACAATAATATGTAATCCTTACAATTTATTTAGGAAATAAATTAATTTAGGTTAACCAACAAAGTGAAAGAAAGCACAGATGTTATGTGTTTCTGAATGAATGAATGAATGAATGAATGAATGAATGAATGAATGAATGAATGAATGAATGAATGAATGAATGAATGAATGAATGAATGAATGAATGAATGAATGAATGAATGAATGAATGAATGAATAAATTAACTAATTAATTAATTAATTAATGAACGTACAGTAACATTCAACAAGGCAACATTATAAAGGCTTAGTTTGTGCTAGGGAACTTCAAACTAATGTCGAGATATTCGCCTATATAGGGTATTAACTATTAACACTTATGGGCATGAGATAGGTTTTAAGTTATTATCATTTAATAATTATATTATAGGTATTTGAGGACGTAGACAGTTACACCAGGGCTTGTAAGACTTACCTAGGACATGAATCCACACTATACAGATACACCATAGCTTATAGGATACTTGGTTACGAAGCTTCACTATACAACGGTCACGTCCGAGTTTAGTTTCGAATATCTCTATAGGGCATAGCTGTATGCTATGCACACTGCACAGTCACATACGATACGAGCTTATAGTTCAGGTAGGGTAGATTCGATATGAGAGGAAACTATACAGTGCACGTTTACTTAGGGGCTTATTTTAGGCGGAGTAAGCACTCTGGTACCGAGACATAATGCACGTTGGTTCATGTCACAGCTTATTACGGAAGCAACTGGGAGTCGAAATGAAACTACTATATAGTTATTAATTTCAATGTGGCGTAACCATTGCGTGCATTCAGGTTGGCGATAGTTCAACAAACTGCAGGACTTTTCTAAGGGTGCGCGAGTACAGGTTGCAGAGGGTTTAAAGTATTTAAAAGTCTATATAGGTTCCGGGCTGATCATGGAGTGTGCACTCTACAAATAAATTACCAATGTGTATACGTCCTCGCCGAATTGATTTCCAGAGGTGGACGTCCATGATTAGAGTATGTGCATGGTTGCTATGGCGACTGAACTGTTTACATTAATTAAAGTAAAGAATGTAATTATGCTACCGACCGAAGCTAGGCTCGAACTTATGACCGTCTGGATAGCCAGTATAGAATTGAACGCACAAGTTGAAGTTGTATTCTTGCCAAGTCGCGTTCAACATCCGGCCTAGAATAAGCTCCATTAGAAACAATCACATTCAAATACTACAGTTGTTTTGCCAGACACGAACTTAGAAAATGTAAGAAGGCGCGGAACTGACGTGGGGTAGTCTTCGGAAGTCAGCGTTTGAGTCGCTATTTTGATGCGCTGGAGTTTTATGTTCGCCAGCTGTATATAAAAGAAACACCGACAGTACTCGGAGATATACGTGGTTGCTCTACATTTTATAAGTAATCTGAACATAAATAACAGACTGGCAAATTGCAAGCGAGAGGGTAAAAAGGAAAACTTGATTTGATCAGCGTTGAATAAGCAAAAGAACATATTCCATATATCACGAAAAGAAAACATTTTATAGGCATTTTTATAGGTCGTTTTTTATACTTTGTGGTGAAAAGAAACTGAAAATATTTTGGTCCGTTGGCATCTGAAGGTTGCGAAAAATGCGCGATCCGAGGGGGAAATACCCCGCGCACGTCCAGGAATAATATCCGGGATAAACACGTGGGTCTGCGGTATTCCGACATGTTAACTGCATTCGACACGAGAGCGACATAACTCGGAAGAATTCGCCTTACGTTGCGTGGTTTGCCGGCCAACTGGCACGGAAATTGGCCCAAACTATTATAGGCACAACTATGGAACCCGTAATGACTCACTCAGTTCTCGAACTGCTTGAATCAGCACGATAGGCCTACGAAACCATGTTCCCGTTTTTGTGCCTCGACAACACCGGTCCATTAGCACATGAAAGATGCATTACCGATTGTTATATCTCGTTTACTCGAAGTGTCCGCCCATAAGACTATAACCTAAATGTGGCACATATTATGTTATAAAATAGCGCTCTATATAACTCCCGCTCCGCCTTCTCTTCCCTTGTTTAGTATGCACGAAACGGAGAACGGAAACGAGGCAAAGGAAGCAAGTTTGATGCTTCCTGTAGTACAACGAACATGACATGCGGAGATGGGAAGAGCGATCAAGGGTGGAAGGTGTGGGACCTTGCCTTTCTTATAGCGTTATCAAGGAAGTAAGATCACGAGTCCTTGCTGCGTAGTGGGAGGGTAGAGGGTTACGGGGTTTCTTATTGAATAAACATACCCCTCGTTGTAAATGGGCTCGAAAGGTTAAACGTCTCGGAAAATAAAATGAAAACCGACGCATTTTCTTTCCTAACTAACTCCTGTGCCTATACGTCAAGCAAATGGTTTTGAAAGGTAATTAAGCTTGGCTTGTCTTAGTTTCGAAGTGAAGATTAGGTTTGTGCGGTTGCTTGACTTAGTGCGGGCGGCCCATGTCAGGTGGAACCGCAAACTCGAACACGGCACAAGTTTGCTTGCTTTGGTTAGCCGGCAGCTGCGGGGCCGGTAAGCGTGCAGATAATCTTCTCTCTGATTTAGGTGATTTATAACAGATAATGGGGGTAGATCTAGCTAAGGTGTGAATTGGATTGGCTCGATAATTTTTATGATTTCCTTACGAGATTAAAAACCTTAGCGCTGGTCGGCCGAGATATGACGTGCTCGGCAACTCTCCAACAGACAACAATGTGCAAGCTCTGTATTTAGCTCAATCATGACATTCTCTCCGGCGCTTCCCGTAAACAACTAACCACGTGGACGAAGGAAATGAATGTTGTTCACCCCGCTGTGCTCTTGAGCATAAATAGAAAGCGTTAAGAGCATTGAGAGCAAAAGACGTAAATAGAAAAGTCTAAGAGCATTACAGGTCGATCGCGATTTAAGTCTCTACCCGATTTCCTGCGACGCATTGAATGAAGAATTAACTTGATAAAATAACGTTACCAAGACAAACAGAACCGTAAGTATAAAAACCGCCGAAGATGGGCGGGTAGGCAATAAACTCACAGCCCACCAAACTCGATGGTGTGCGTGAGCTTTGTTCCTCAGCCGCCCGTAATACCACGAAGTAATTGCCTCCTTGTAACGCTGCCTCACGATTATTAAAAAGTTTACTCCCGGGTAAAGGAAATGCTGCGGGTCGCATTGACAAACAATATTGAACATTAACACTAGTAATGTTATGAAACTTTCAATTTCCGCCATTGTTGGGTTGATCAGAGTATCGTGAATGGGTTCCGTGGCCTCTATCCACGGTAACCCTTCGTTTGTCCGCCCCCTCCCCCTCCCTGTCCAGCCGCCACTGATTGCAAGGGGGTAGCACAGTGCTTATAATTAACAATGCATATAGTAATACTTTTCATGGGCAACACGAGGGCCAGGCTTACAATTAATTCAAGAGAATGCACATCCATTCCAATGACAAACTGTTAATTTATGTTAAAGAAAACATATTACCTCGAACAACTTTTCTTGTGGTGGCTTTAAAATTTATGACGCGTTTAATCTTTTGGTTATTTTTCGTTTGTACCGTCACGGTTCTCACTTCGTTTACAAAACATGTTTCATTAAGACGCTACCATAGTTTCTTCGGCAGTGACGTTTTGTAGTATTGTTCGTCCTCTTATCAAATTAACCAGGAAATATATCATACAGAACACACGGCGGGGGGAGGGAGGGGGGGGGGGGAGCTTATTATAATGAAGAAACATGAAATAGGCTAATTGAGAAGATGGATGGGCGAGTTAGATGCCGAAATATATTGGTGATGAAACTAATGAATGATGTATTTTTACCGTCCTGTTTGCTTTGCTACAGTGCCAAGTTGTTTTTGAACATTTTTCAAGAAGAACTTTAAAAAAACCGAAGTCGTGACTGTTCTGTTCCGTTGCTTAGTAGATTAGTCTAACTTCAACTCGTCTTCAATCGAAAATGCTCCGAATCTTCTTGTATTAGTCTGACTCCCACTGCGAAGTTGTGTTGTGTACCCGCAAACGTGTCTGTCTATCAAATCTAAGTCTTCATTTCTAATGGATTGCCAATAAAAGTTCCATAAACGCATCTGGAATTTGAACATTGTATGGAAGTACCGGAAAGTATAAACACACTTCGGATTGATTTTTCGGAGTGCTCGCGGCCTTTTAATAATGATTGTTCTATAAAACGTTATGGAAAGATTTTTAAAAGTTTCTTGATAACTCTTATTGTTTCAAAAAAGTTTGACATATTGAAGATATAATAATTTCCTTACTTTAGTTCCGTGCTATTGGATATCGAAAAAAGTTGTAAACACGTACGTTGAAAAAACGTATATATCTGCGTTTAAAAGCATGCATGCAGTGAGAGGTGGGTACACTGATATTGACTACACGTCACCACAATTGTTTAACCTTCACATCTTGTTACACGGGAGGTGTGGCTGACGTGTTACCAATTACATGTTATTGCAACCCGAGTTGGCCATTTGTAAGCAAAACTTGAAACCGAAAATACAAATTTTGATTAACTAGATATACCACAACGAGGGCTGGTGTGAAAATAAATATAATGCACCGGTGAATTATGTTAAATTTCCCCATTAAAGCTGGCGACTGACTAGTGATTACTGGGAAAACATTATGATCGCGACGTGCAATATTGTACGCGTGCCAGATGATTATCGGTGTTTCTCGTGAAGTTCCGTGCGCGGGAGTCGTGCGTCGGGTCTGGCAAGCCGCGCGTCCCGTCCGAGATAGACATAGAGCGACAAGACAGGTTTTACGATGCCAAGAGAGAAGGCTTCTGCATTAATAATGCACGCCATTAGCCCAGGCAAACTTCAACGCGGGTGATCACTGTCTGAGTGATTGGTTCGATATTGATTTGCCCGATCAGATGGATGTCTTATTTGCGCCAATGTTGAATTAATATATATATATATCTATCTGTAGGATCAACAGTCTGGCCTGGACGTTCGTCTATCCTGCTATACATAGTCAGACACGTTTACAATTAAAGCGTCAAGCAAAATGCCGATACAAAACTAATATTGAAGGTAAACTTTCCACTGCATAAAGTACTGGGAGAGTGTTTGTTTTTAATCAGGAAAAACTTTGAAATTATTAAAAAGAAGTGAAAAAATGATTGAAATTTGGGCGTCACGTAATAACACAAAACACTTGTTTATCTGTTGTACAAAGGTGGGTGGGTGTCACCGTGCACAAGAGGAGGTAGATTTCTTCCCTAGCTAAGAGAGGGAGGGGAACGAGCGTTCAATAGGCCTTGTCCATTTGTTCTGTAGCGTCAAGACAGCTCGTGTGACCCTATATCGATCCGCTGTGGCTGTGGTAGGCCTCGAGGAGATATATCCAAGCAGCAAGGTGGTGTTGCCACACTTGACAGAGCTCGCTGATGAGCTAGACCGGCCGGCAACTAGACGTCAAAGAGAAGTGTACTTACAACTGATGTCAAGCGTCTCCGACTCTTCGCTCTTTCCCACGGGATTGTGGACCTCGCACTTGATGATGGCGTCGTGATACTTCCTCGTCACATTGGGGATGACAAGTTCGGTGGTGTAGTCGCCCATCATGAGCTCCTCGTTCATGTACCACCGGTACGTGAGGTCCGATGGGTTTGCGTCTGCTTTGCACGCCAGGCGCACCTCGACGCCCTCGGGGATGCGTCCCGACGGCCCCATACCCTGCACGACGCTCAGCGTCACCTTGGGCGCGTACTTCACCTCCAGACGCAGCTTGGCGCTTCGGTACGTCCGGTCGGCCGTGTTTTGCGCCTGACACGTGAAGTTGGTGTTGTGGTGCTCCTTCTTGGGCGTTAGCTTGAGGATCGACTTGGCCGTGAAGAGTCGGCCGTCGGGCAGAGCTTCCACGATGTACTCGAGGCCGTCGCTCATCACGTTGCCCAGCCCGTCGATCCACGTGATCTGCGGACAGACAAGACCAACTAGTTAACACAAGAGTGCCCGCAAGGGGTCAAGGAACACACCTAGTGAAGTGCCTTCTAAGGGAATCGAACCTGTCGGGGTCTAACAATCCACTCTACTCCCCGCGGGCAAGGATCAACCACGGCGCAACCAACGAGAAGGTTATAAAGCGTCGGTTCAACTAAATTGTGATAATGAAGTACCTGAAGTGGGGTTTCCCAATATTAAAACCGAGCGAATTATTACCGTGTTTTAGTAATATCTTACGAGCCTACTCAACACATCGACCAAGCGAGAAAACAGCTGTGCAAAATCTATAATACACGTTTCTAACATTATCATCAGTATCGGTGACAGTAGGGTTATATTTATTATGATTTAAGTAATTACGAAATAATATCCTTGCTGATTATAATATTAAGAGATACGTTTCAAACGTGTAGTTCTTACAACACTGAGCAGTGAGCATAGACACTCTTCCAACATGTCATCACTTTTCCAATGTTGTGAGGCGTAAGCGTACTTGAAATGTGACAAAAACACGGTTATTCCGCGCGATTTTACTAATATTGGAGCGACGCTTTGCCTGCATAATAGAGTACAGACAAGAACATGTCAACAAGATTGCATGGGTCTCCTCGTAGTGTAGGGAAACGTGTTCACATCCACGCGAGGTTTGGCTTGAGTCTCGAGTATCAAGTGACGATGCACGAAAAACCCAAACAACTTAAAAACGGGTTCCGAAGTGCGAGGCGAGGATTCATCCCAAAGACCTCGGAGATCAAGAGAAACTGTGACAGCGAAGATATTCGAATCTGAAGAACAGCTGGTTAGCGAACATAACCTTTGAGATACGGTCGAGTACAGATCACGAAGCATTACAGACAAGAAGACAGCCGTCTATTGGAGCGGGACGGGCAAAGCGCTTGGACGCAATGGAGCCTGCACGGCAAGGAGCTCCAGACAAGACTACCTATAGGTTCCGCATTTGAACCGGCCGGGAACGAGGAAATATAACTCAACTTCTACTAAAAAGTTTTCTGTCCATTGAAAAGTTTTGTGGAGGCCTGTCACTGAATTCACAACGCGCACAATGCGCCACCAAAGTAGCCTTACGCTTTCCGTGTTCGCTTTTGATCAGCCTTATCGTCGCTGGTAGCCATTAGAGGCGCGACAAGAGATTATCAATCATGGCGCACTTCACGCGACACGTTAGAACATGTGTTGCTCTACTCCACATACATCTAAACCAACACGCCCGCACTATATTTTGTCTACGCGCTGACAGCCGAAACGAAATCTTCATTATTTATAATTTGAGTATACACCTAATGTTTATTTTAGGTTTGTTAAACGGTCTGCATTTACATAAACAGGCTATATGACGCCCTCCGTAACCACGGCACGTTTACTTTTACACGGAAAAATTTATGCTCGGACAATGGATGTGTTGGCAGGGTAGTTTGTGAAACTCACCTCTGCATTTTAACGCGTTTTGCTTTCGAGTTTGGCAATAGTTACCACTCGGCACCCATGAATCTTCTGTTTTGGCGAGAGCTGCTATAGTTTTTAGTAGCACTCATCGACTCATCGTTCCAAGTTTTTACTGCTGTCAGGTTCGCCCGAGAGGTAGGCTACCCCTCTACCCCTCTACCCCCTACGTCAGAGATAGTTTACGAGCGCGACGACTACGAGTGAGCGGCTTACACACGCGAACGTGTATTGATGGTTGCAGCTCGAGACTCTACAGGCGTTCACACGCTCAGACATCATCGCTCATGGGAAATTTGATTGAAAAGACAACGGGTTAAACCTTCTCTCTTGGATGTTTTTATAACCGAACACGGTTTAAATAACTGACGAGATGAATCAATTTAATGATGGTTATACATGCGTGCATTTATTTCGGCGACGCCATGCTCACCTTGTTGACATCATTTCAGTGTCAAAGCCGACTCCACTACTCGACTATACCTGTTACGTATTAAACAAACTTTTCCCTCTGTGTGACATGGCCTGCACACAAAATGGCGGTGATCGAGTGAATTATTTGTGCCTTTGTGGTCGAGTGCAAAGGTATTCGTGGTTTTACATTCCACAGTTCCGGTTTGGATTTTACTCTACGGACCGAAATCACAAGCCTGCTGAGAATTTTCATGGTTTATGTTGTTAAAAGTAAATTTTGCGAATTTAATGTTCAACTAATTAATTCTAATTGGATGGTAGGCAACGTCATTCTTACCATTCCCGACATTTTCGTTCTCCCCGCAGATATATTTATCAGCATTTCAGCGTATTTAATTCTGATTCAGCGGGGTCACCGTAAAAGCATCTCTCTCTCTCTAGCTCTCTCACCGCTGATAAAAAAGAGATGTCTGCAAAGTAGCATGCCGCAGTTGCGAGTGGCTATTTTTCTTTGTAGCCAATCACAAGGAGATTGTTTGCCTAGCTGGATCGCCTCCGCGTAACGGCGCGATAAGGGAGGGTTGATCTTAGCTGCGCCTCTGGCTGTGTGTTCTGCTCACGGAGACCACGGACCACTTTCTGAGAAGTGGCTCTTCCACGGGGAACAAACGAACACTCTTATATATCATCGGGTTGTTTTATGAGATTATAGGATCTTTCTTGCGTGGGTACTCATTCAAATGTATCAAGTGTGATGGGCCTTGGGGCTCGAAAATGGATTGACCCCAATTCCTGAAACAATGTCGCCTATAAAAGCACACACACTGTTTGATGATGTTGGCCACCGTATTTTACGATAGAGGAAACCGTTCGTTTAACAGTATTTCGGAGATATTAGATCTGCACAGTGCGGCATACGACCCGTGAGCCGAGTGGATATACTTGGACCTACCCCGGCGATCTCAATCTCCTGGGAGCGAAATACAAGCTTCCATCAGACCAGCAGAGTATTGTCTTTCCCTCTCCATTTCCTTATTTTACACAAAACAGACACCCTTTATAGTGCATTGGAATAATAACACAATTTTAGTCGGGAAGTGTTTTGGGGCGATGTGGAAAAAATAATGTTATCAAACCGAGATATTTGAAATTATATTTTTGTGAATGTAGCCAACATTAGTCATCATTACAAAATCCTCTGAAATGTCATGGATTACCTTGTATATTTGACTGTAATCATGTTCGTTTAAAATGTATCCAACCACACCCAAAATTTTCAATTACCTCGGATATTTGATTTTAATTAGATATGTTTAAAATTGCTTGGTTTAGGAAAAGAGTTAACGTTTTATTAACTAAAATAACGATCACATTCTTTAAATTGCATTTGAAATATTTTAAAATTCGGAAGTACTAGAATATAACTTCATTGTTATTCGTGACGTTCATTATAGCAAATAACACATACGTAAACCAGTCTCACTCTTGCTTGATCCTCGCGGGGTTAATGAGGTGACGCCCTACAAACATGACATCGCGTACTGAGAAATATGCTGGATATTGTACAGACAAACTATATTGTTCCTCCCGTCAACCGTCATTGCCGACGTCGGCTTGAATCAGGCAGGCAAGTAAAAATAAAATGTGTTGTGCTCCGAGGCGCACCGTTGCGACGATGTGTGGGGCGGGGGGGGGGGGGGAGGGGGGCAATAGTATCATACTGACCTCCGCCGCTGGCTTGCCCGCGTGTGAGACGCACTCCAGCTCAATCTCGCGGTCCTCCGTCGTCGTGAGATGGTCTCCTTGGACGATGCGCGGCGGCTCCGGTGGTACCAACACAGTCAGCTGGGCGAACTGGGACCGGATACCTGGCTCGCCCCTCGGACCCGGTCCCACCTGACACTGGTACCGCGCATCGTCGTCCAACATCACCGGGTACATGTCCAGGGAGAAGTCACCTGCAAACCAAGAGCATACAGGTGAGCTGGGGCCGGATACCCGCAGACACTGGTACCGCGCATCACCGGGTACATGTCTAGGGAGAAGTCACCTGCAAACCAAGAGACAGGTGAACTGGGGCCGGATACCCGCAGACACTGGTACCGCGCATCACCGTCCAACATCACCGGGTACTTGTCCAGGGAGAAATGTCTGCAAACCAAAAGCATTGTGAGATATAGACATACTGGACCCGGATACCCGAGGCCCTGTGAATACTGTGTAGCCACAGATAACAAATTAACTACGTTGTTAATTTTGTTATCTGTGCTGTAGCCATATTACTAAATAAGAAAGTGTATGCAAATGTCCACCGTGCTATTTTACGTGTGATAACCTCTCCCGAGGTAAATAAGACTGTCATCAAGTAACTTGGGCTTAGTCTGAATACTAAAATACATTCCTGGACCACGGTGATGATAATTTCCATCTTTGAACCAACTAAGTTCTAAACTCAGTTCGTATCTTGAATGTAAAGTGACCAGTACCGTGGATATGATGTTGCAGTGGCGTCTGTCTACTCTAACGGGAACCTCGGAGATGGTGACGCGGGGAATGCAAGAGGACTCTAGCTCTCAATACCAACGTGTAATGTAATTACTCCTAGTCTCGCTCACTCTATCTCCCTTCTTTCACACATTTCTTCATTATCGCCAGCTGTCTCTGTATAGCTGGACGCCCACCACCATTACCACTAGCCTCACCCTCCAACATTCATTGATTCTCAAACTAATGATCTGTGTGTACGTCTACAAACACCAATACAAATAACATGAACGCGAGACCGGATACCCCGTTCTCGTCTTGGCAGTGGTATCTGTACCATCTCCGGTTAGGTCTTGTACGTACCAGACCAGCCCAACCCGATGTCCCCTGCAGCGATAGAAGCGCTGAACCCTGCTATTAAAACAGATGTCGAGCGTTCGAGTTGCTACACTGACTGTAATGTTCCGCTTGTTTTTAGAGCGCTGACGTCACTCGGAATTACAAAGAGCCAACGAGATCAAATGCGTCAACAAAATAATATTGGCTTTGGACATCAAACGCTGCAGCAGTATCTTGATTGGTTTAATTGAAAATGGAATGTACACACGATGACAAGTTTCAGTACATTCATTAAACTGGCTCGAGTGTGCATCTCGACCAACGAGTGCCCACGAGCTGGGGGGGGGGGGGGGGGTCACGTACCTTTTCCATCCACACTTCCACCACTCCGGTCAATTATGCATACGGGCTGGACCGCGCCAGGTGAATAATGTAACTGAGCTCGACGGAGTTGGAAAATAATTACCTGCTGCCTTTAATTTTTATTAAGTTGCCAAAAATCTGCTTTTCTATTTCATTTTTAACTCTTAAAAACAAAAAGATAATTCGTTAATTACGAGTTTTCCATTAATGTGTTTTGTGTGAGGGAAAACGAGGCCGGAGGCTAATTTTGCATTTGCGATATTAAAATGAGAGCTCGGGTTTGTACGACTCACTGCGGAAAGGGGGGGGGGGATAGAGGGGTGAGGAGGAGGGGATTTGGTTAAGTGGCATCAATAATGACCATTCCCATTGTTTTCGTGTGACAAAATATCCTTCCTGGGAAAATATTTCACCAATCGTTTGCCGCAACTTAATGAAACATATCCTGACATACGCCTGACAAAGTCTGTAAATTATATCCGAATGTACAAAACGTGTTTGCAAGTCCAGTGGCGTAGCGCCGACACTTATATACATGCCATTTGCTTGCATCCAGTGGCGTAGCGCTGACACTTCTATACATGCCATTTGCTTGCAAGTCCAGTGGCGTAGCGCTGACACTTCTATACATGCCATTTGCTTGCAAGTCCAGTGGCGTAGCGCTGACACTTATATACATGCCATTTGCTTGCATCCAGTGGCGTAGCGCTGACACTTCTATACATGCCATTTGCTTGCAAGTCCAGTGGCGTAGCGCTGACACTTCTATACATGCCATTTGCTTGCATCCAGTGACATAGCGCTGACACTTATAAACATGCCATTTGCTTGCATCCAGTGGCGTAGCGCTGACACTTATATACATGCCATTTGCTTGCAAGTCCAGTGGCGTAGCGCTGACACTTCTATACATGCCATTTGCTTGCATCCAGTGGCGTAGCGCTGACACTTCTATACATGCCATTTGCTTGCATCCAGTGGCGTAGCGCTGACACTTCTATACATGCCATTTGCTTGCATCTAGTGGCGTAGCGCTGACACTTATATACATGCCATTTGCTTGCATCCAGTGGCGTAGCGCTGACACTTATATACATGCCATTTGCTTTTTCAGATAACCTAACAAATTGTTTTAAATTTTCCAATTAACATAAAAACGTAGTAAAATCATTTTAAACGCCGCATAAACGGCATAAGCGGCGTAGCATTTCAGCAACAAGCTTTTACGGCATATTCAATGCATTCTACAATATTTACAGCTGTGTTTATGTACTGCATTTATAGTGTAAAGTTAATAACTAATATTGGAGACTGTGGATGGAAAAGCTGCATAAAGTTTTTCAACATTTTACGATTGACGGAAGATTTTTCCTGTGGGACTGACGCGACGTGTTACAACGCGCTAGCATAAGACGTGGAGAAGACGTTCTGAAAAGCGGTATTTGATTGATCCATATAATAATTTAAAACTGTGCATTTCTTATTATATTATATATTGATCTTTACTATAAGGGAATTGCATTCGTCCCCATTTAGATAACTTAAACTTGGAAATGTTCACACAACGCATTTAAGCAACATAATATTTTACTGTTTATACTTTATATCAAACCAGTAATTAGTGCCCAGAAACGTACAAGATTGTGTTTAATAGTGCGTAACTATATGTTATGTATTATGTTATGTTAGCACTTGGGCAGTTTTTTTTGTTTGTTTTTTTTGTTTTGTTTTACCCATTGCAGGAATCTTTTAGAGTGAGAGGGAGCAGCAGGGAGGGGAGACTTTTTTTGCAGAAGGGGTAGTTTTAATATTTTTGCATTACGTCCCTGTTCAGAAAATGTCCTAATTGCCCTTCTGGCAAACAATGAGTGTGGTTTGATGCAATGCAACGAGGGTAGTCGCGACGTTTAGTAGGCTAAATGACATACGCAGCACCCAGCGTCTAACTCTAATCGATCCGTTCATTTGCTTGGACAGTGACTTCTGACAGCTCGTTTGAAACTTGTGAATTTCTTCCTGTGGGATAACTTCTCAACCGTCCCAATTAGGGGCACGGTTGCCTCATCATGTTGCGAGTACCTTATCAATGTCCGCAGCAAGACTTGATGACCATGTAGACCGCATCAAGATCCTATCCCGGCTCTGAATAATGTTACAAGGGAAGGAAGTAAAGACAAGAAATCGACAGCCGCCACAGACAGACAGATAAATTGAATGTAGTCGAGAAGATAAACTTACCTTCTTCGTCACTGCCGATCATCGTATACCTCTCGAAACCAGATAGATTACGATGCGTTCCCAAGCCGAAGTCATCTTTTGTCCATTGCAGAACGCCAGTCTTATTGATGACCCGACAAGGCAACGTGACACGGTTGCCAACTACCGTCGTTTGGTCCTCGGGCTGTCGCGCGAACCTCTGTTCCGTCGCGACGCCCGACGTCGTCACCGCCCACAGAAGCCACCAGCATACGTGGTGTGTCCAGCGGGCCATGATCTGAAACGAGAACAGTCACTCGTTAGATACCCGCGGGCCTAATTGCCTGCCTGGTGAGGTGAACATTCCGATCTCGAAGAGTTGACAAAACAAAAACCAGTTCCTGGTCGAATCATGTTTCGCAGCGAGGCACCATCGCATGTAATGCGAACCTGTACGCGCTCTCGCCCGCTTTGTTCATCGAATTGTGACAGTTACAAATCTAAAACTATTAGTTCTGGAAAGCGGAATTAATGCTTTTCATTAATTCATTATAAACTTATAATAAACACATACATTACGTAAAAGTAAACGGACGGCATTTATAATGTTTAAAGGGGTTCTCACCCGCTACCCCAAAAAAATATGTTGAACTAAGGCTGATTAGCTATGAAGTTAGCGACTAAATGAAAAGAAATCGGGTTCACCATAACCCGGGAAAAAAATATCAAAGTTAGTGATTTTCGAGCTAGGTCCCATCGGCGAAAATCTCCCATAAGAAATAGCATTGGGACGACCTGTATGCCTTGGGACCTTGGAGGATTCTGCTCCAAAAAAAAAATGATGTAATACTTTTCGCTGCGTCTTTCGTTTCTGCGTATTTCGTATATTTTGGTTTTGTAATCGGAGTTTCCGTTCAGGTACAAAATAAAGATGTGTAATCGGGTGCTCCATTTCGTTTTGAGCGTTGCTGTGCGTTGCTGTGCACGTCGAGTCGGCGGGTGTCGACTGTCGAGTTGGTGTCAAGTAAGCCAAGCGAGAGAGAGAGAGAGAGAGAGAGAGAGAGAGAGAGAGAGTAGTATTGGGAGGGGAAATAGTCAACGCATGCACAATGAACGCGGTCTGCTATGCGGTGTCGAATGGAGTACACCAAGGCCGTCTATTTTTTTTAGATATATCGCTTCGAGTACACTCGCACCAAAAGCCGGCTGACACCAACAGTCGCCGCGGCAGTTAACCAGAAATTTCATTAATTAATAACAATTCACAGGTTTCAACTCACGATGTTTAATGGTTCATTATCGATTGGTGTGGTGCAGTAGATCATATGGTAAAAAATAAATCTAGTGGGTGAGAACCCCTTTAACTACCGTGACGCTGACAGGCCTAAAGTCCGCAGAGCAGGAATATCTTGCGGACGGACCTGCAGCATGCATCAGGAGTGGGAGAGCGGAAACACAGTTAAAAGGAACTCTTCTACCACGAAAATCTTGCGCATTAGATGTGTCATCCCCATAAGCAGGGCAGCAATGGAACTTTGATTGATAACGGAAAGAAATACTGCAGAGAAAGAATAAACATTTTCGTGAATACCTGAGAACGGATAAAACTGCAGATAGAAATGGAGCAATAAACAAAACTACGATTGATCATGGAAATGCGTACATGCGAGTGACTGTCAACTTCTATATCTTTTCTATTGTACTGTAGATTGTAGAACACGCGGAAAAAATCAATCAATATCCTTCACTTTTTAATAATTTGAACTTCAATATCGGATGATTGCTTCGGATTTAATTAAAACCAATTTAACGCAAAGAATAACGCAGGCTGAGAATATTGTTTTAAATGTGTAAAGTTTGACGTTGTAACCGCCCTGTATCTATAACGACGATAGAAGAGAAATTCCGAATAATTATTTATGACGTTTATTAATTTCGTACGTTCTCTCTGCTCTGACCACGGATTAATGTATTTTCCGCGTGGCAATGGCCACCTCGTCCCAAGGAGTACAATAATGGAGCCTAATGAGTACTAAGGGCATATTGTTGACTTGACACGTCCACTCATCTCACTTCACTGACGTTGATTTCGTTTTAATTGCGTCGTTACATTCAAAGGGCAGTGAAGCTTACTTCATTGCGATGCTATCACGGAATTATTCACTCGTAAATTGATGCCGTGTCATATGGACGTAATTGATCTATAGGCGTAGTGAAATAAATCGTGAAAGATTATGCCAGGCTCTGTGTTCTGTGCATGCGAGTGTCACTGTATTCGATCAGTCAGTGGTTATCGTCATTATTATGTTAGACCAGAACAAGTGTGCTACATTATACCCCACAACTGTTGCTGTTTGATCCTAATATATTGCTCTGCATAACTTGCTGCTGCAGTCAAGTAAAACGGCCACCTACTGAAGAAAAGATGTCCAACGCAAAACTAGATTGATGATTCATTGGCTTTGTATGTTTCATGTGCTTTAGTTCAAAAATAAATAATTATTTGAAATTTTTAAGAGAGAAAAATACACTTTTTGGACCTAGGCCTGTATCAGTTCATAACATAATATTACCCAATAACTGATGGTATGTACTACAATTCCTACTAAGCTGAAATAAAACTGTAGAACAGTTGAATGTTCAGGTAACGATATGGATGGTAACATTTTGTTTAGATTTCAAATACAATTCACGTACGTTGTAGCGGGTGGATGATATTGTTATACACCTTGGTTGTCGGGTTGTCACACATTCTTTAGAATCAGTTGCCGGTCTACAGACAACTGAATAATACGTTATTTCCACATACACACACACATATATATAATATATCGACTTGGGTGGATTGCTTTTAAGCAAGAATATATATTATGTATGTCATCAAAACAAAACTATTAACTGAAATGGTATAACGGCGATGCAAGCTGCGGAGCACGTACGTACACTGCAATCATAGTTCTGTGAGCTTTAGTTCGAAATAAAACCAAACCAATAAACAGGTTTATAGCTTTGTTCGTTTGTCGGCTGTATATTATTATATGCATCAACTTTGGCGAATATCGTTATGAACTCATGCGTATTTTAATGAGTGCTTATATTATTTTAAATTGCACGATGAAATAATCCAGTAGTTTTGTAGACGAATGTAGACGCAGTACTGCTGCGGGTTCATCTCTTGCTTCAAATGTTATTGTAATCACCAAAATGAATAAGTTATCATGCGAGATAAAACAAAAATGTGTTTAATTTGTCATTTTTTGAACTAGCTTTCGTGGTTACTGTTACTTCAGGCTTGAGCTCTATATATACTGCATAATCATATGCACCGGCCAATTCGTAGGCCTACAAACACGTATTTTACAACTTTGCATTCTCGTGTTTGAACCACATATGCATAATATACAACACTCATAAAATATACATAACAACTCACTTACATACTATGATGTACTACAATACATCACGTTCATCACAAAATTAATGTTTTTATTCGAAGATGGTGTATGGATTTTTAATTAGATGAATGATAAAATGACTGTAAAAATATTCCCATGGTAGACACTTCATCTATATCCACAAGAAAGAAGCCGACAAAAGTGAACATCATATAACCGCAGAATGGAAGCCCTAGTTGATAAATCTACTTTTTACTTTCTTCTTTGAGGATGGCGGAACAATAGAGAATGATAAATGTATGGTTTGACACGGATTCAAGTTACCTTATAACGTTTTCGTCGGTTTAGGGGGTTAATAAAATCACTGTGCTGCCTACATACATCACAGGTGGACACAAATATTACAATACACTTTAAATTATGAACGTAATCTAATCGTATAGGTATACTAAGGATCTTATGGTTTTGCATAAATCAGCATTGAGTGGAGGTCAGCCTGGGCTGTTACGTCCTATGTTTGATTGATTAGGTGGGCCATAACGGACCACTTCCGACCAGGGTAATCTACAGAACATTGCTCCAGGCGTCGAGGGATAGTTCACACTCTGACCACTTAGGAGAGCTACAGTGTTTTGAGATAGAGTCTATATGAAGTGGCACGATTTTGAAAATTTTGCGATAGAACATTTTATGTTCGTTAGCAATTTCACGGAACAGTTTTGGACCAAAATATAAATAAAAAATTCAAAAGCAGACATGCATAGATCTACCTTAGTTCTTTTTCTAAAGCTTTCCTTACGCCAACTGCGCTATATATAAATTTGTCCAATCCAACTTGAGCATATTTTGCAAAGCATTTTTCGTATGTAAACATGACTTAAGAGAAAAGCAATCGTGGACCCTGTTGAAAACCTTTGTCAGAAACAAATCTTTGCTAGAACCTCAAAGTGTATGAGCGTTTCTTTTTAATGTCGAAGACGTCAAATGTCATATGATTTTAGAACGTAAAGAGTCTTTTCATCGACTTGATTCAATACATAACTTTACATGTTATACAACTAACATCCAAACATAAAAATAACATTACTGTGTACATTTAAAAGTACCCAGCGTATTTTGTTATTTCTAAAATAACAACTTTTTGTAGCAAAACTAGTATAAACAATATTTTTGTAATAAGAATTAATGGTATTGAAAATAATCAATGTAGTAATTGATTCAGTATGGAACACTGACGGTATGAGTGGGGTATTCGAACGACTGAACAGCCCTAACAGCTGTTGTCAGTTCATAAGCCAGCTGGCTGAGATACAAGTTTCGCTTTTCAGTGCACCCACGCAGCTCATGTAAATAACCTTGTTGCTAACCTCCCGCCAATTGTCTTCGCCATTAGTCCACTCTGCATATCACACAAATCATGCGGCGATCTATAAAGCGCACACATTTCAAACTATTTTTAGGTTTGACTGTTCTGAATGGATCCCCTATGAACAAATTTCCGGCTTCGGTGCCGTTACAAGGGCAGAATACAATTTATGTAAAATGGTGAAAGAAGAATTCCCCAGATAGCACATAAATTATGATCTAGTATACATAGCAATGGGACAAGCTCCTACATTTCCTTACACCCCGAGATTTCTCGGGGCAAATTCAAAAATATATCACACACGTTATTTTTACGGAACAAGAAAAAGATTGCCGTGTGAGCAAGTGCAGTCTCGAGTAACGTTTGCTAATAATGGATATTTATAGTTATTATTACACTAACTGTGCGACACACAATCCGAAAGACCCATAACCGCATGCAATATCATTTCTCATCCTTAAGTGGAAATAAACTTAAAATGGAACACGTTTAAAATATTAATATTTAATGTAAACGTTAGTAGTTAGCCGGTGCAGGTTGTGGCCGGCAATCAAAAACATCCCGCTCCGTTTGTATTTCCGCTGGTGGTCTTCATTCATCCCTTAATCAAATCCTGCGACTTTTCTGGGTTTCCAGGTCACAACGCTGCAGTCGGAAAACTCAGGGGAAATTGGAATCTTTCGTTTTATAAACCAACCCTAAATAAACAGGACTAACAAGGTAACTCGAAAGAAGCAATCAACAAGAATGATTGGCATTGATATGGGCTGTGCATTTATATTGCCTTAAATAAAATTAATTTTCATTCCAGATTGCCAAGGGACATGTATCTCATTAGGTTGTTTTTATCTCAGACTCCAAACAACTAATCCATTTGTCACGAATAACGCAGACGTAAAACAGAAGTGCAGACAAATTAGCCGGACTTGTGCGTGTGTATACATACATACGTTGCGACTTGCAACTCAACGTTTGCCGCACCTCTGATACACGTGTGGTAACTCCGAATCAATTAAATTCATAGTAAATAGGAATGTTTTGAAGGCGGGGCTGGGAACTATGCCCGCATGCCCTTGAATGCTTGATTTAAGGTTTGTCTAGGTACTAAAATATGTTGTAACAGTGAACTAAGAATGCACATTAAAAGCTACCGAACATAACATAGCATACGGGCAAATACATGTTTGACTTTCTAACCTCTACACTCTACAGTGTACATATACCCTGCATTCTCAAGCAAACTTGCGGGAATTGTGGCTGTGGATTCCCGAACCAGGTTCCTTTTTTAATATCTGAATTTGACTTCAGTCATAGCAACAAGGTATACTTAATAAATGATACAATATACCCCACTGAAAGTCAGTTCTCATAACCCGGGTGCTAGGACAATAAAATAAATGCACAATGATTTCTGTATATATATGTATTTGTGGATCTATATTAAACGGTATGAGCTTATTGCCCTCAGTATCGTGTTTCATACGTTTTATACTGGAGGATAAACAATGACCGAAGTGATTTGTTTGGTGGTAAAACAGAATTTAAAGTCACTCGTTACTTATATTTACTCAACCGTTGTGGGTGGATCAAAAACATGTTAAGTGTCACCAAAATTACACAGCTCTCACGTATCATGGAGCAAATAATTGCGTGTTCGGTCGAGTCGTTTGACCTGCAGAGCTACCACAAATTCCGAGTGGTTTTTATCCAATTCGATTGTCAACTATTCGAGTATATCACCGCTTCCGACTTAGCACGTACAGTTTGTTACAGAAAACCTAAAGGGGCCATTTCAAGCTTGAATTCACAACACAACACGTTGAAAAGAAACGTCTGCGAATAAAGGTAATAATTTATCAGTGTTTTTTCCCCTAGTATTTTATCAATTAATAGACCTCGAGATAGAAAAAAATCCTTAGCATATTATGCTTTCGGGCTAAACGAAGACTTAATGTTATGGAAATTCATTTCTCATGGACAATGCACGAAACCCAAGTTATAAACACATGGTCACACTTTAACCTGGCAGCTAAGACAGCAGGGAACTAACATAAGTATACGGCAACGCGCGCTTAAAACGCCAATGAAACACATGGTCCCACTTTAACCTGGCAGCTAAGACAGCAGGGAGCTAACATAAGTAGGCTATACGGCAACGCGCGTTTAAAACGCCAATGAAACACATGGTCACACTTGAACCTGGCAGCTAAGACAGCAGGGAGCTAACGCAAGTATACGGCAACGCGCGTTTAAAACGCCAATGAAACACATGGTCACACTTGAACCTGGCAGCTAAGACAGCAGGGAGCTAACATAAGTATACGGCAACGCGCGTTTAAAACGCCAATGAAACACATGGTCACACTTGAACCTGGCAGCTAAGACAGCAGGGAGCTAACATAAGTATACGGCAACGCGCGTTTAAAACGCCAATGAAACACATGGTCACACTTTAACCTGGCAGCTAAGGGAGCTAACATAAGTATACGGCAACGCGCGTTTAAAACGCCAATGAAACACATGGTCACACTTGAACCTGGCAGCTAAGACAGCAGGGAGCTAACATAAGTATACGGCAACGTGCGTTTAAAACGCCAATGAAACACATGGTCACACTTTAACCTGGTAGCTAAGGGAGCTAACATAAGTATACGGCAACGCGCGTTTAAAACGCCAATGAAACACATGGTCACACTTTAACCTGGCAGCTAAGGGAGCTAACATAAGTATACGGCAACGCGCGTTTAAAACGCCAATGAAACACATGGTCACACTTGAACCTGGCAGCTAAGACAGCAGGGAGCTAACAAAAGTATACGGCAACGCGCGTTTAAAACGCCAATGAAACACATGGTCACACTTGAACCTGGCAGCTAAAGGAGCTAACATAAGTATACGGCAACGCGCGTTTTAAACGCCAATGCATCACGTATTCTCTCTGTGCTGTGGACATTGGCATCTGAAATCTGGATGTATTGGTAGCACCTGGCGTCAACCGCGGTTATGCCCGCATGGACTTGGTCAGTTGCGTAAACCAGTTTTGCCAGCTCGGCCCCGGATTTGTATAATATGTTTATTCATGAGTATAGGCCTATTTTGGTTGAATAACTTTACAAGTTATGTTTGTTTTTATCTTTATTGAGCTTGTACGCTGTATTCAAAGCAAGGATCTACTTTACTAATCCTCAAGGATCGTGAATAAGGTTCGTTATCTATGATCGGCTAAGAGTGAATGAGAAATGTGACTAATGAGTCGATCATTATCAAAATGATATTGAGTGTTAGGTTAATACCCGTATTATAAACGAGCCCAATATAAAGAAGCGTTGTTTTGTATTCAAGACTAAGAACTGTTGAATCACACCATTCGTTTACCAATTATATTTATCTCAGTCACCATCAACATCTAAGATACGAGGTATAACAACCCCTGCACATGGTAAACACAGTTCCGTTTAGTTAAGTAGTACTTAAAGTTTCCACTAATTGATACCATTCATGGCATGCATACATTGTTATTTCAATGTAATTATATTGCATAACATGTGTATAGAAACACTGCAATTTATATAACTCATGTACGCTTTTGACAGATTTTCAACTAAAAAATAGACATTTTGAAAACCATTGAATGCTGTGGTGCGCTTACGGAGTGAAAGAGATTAAATGTGTCGATGTATACGGTAGAATAGAATTGCTCTATTTGTCGGGAAAAGTTTTCTGGTGTCGGTCGAAAAAGTGCTCGCCAGTGGTATAAATACATTTCCAAACTCCTTTATAACCCAAGTCCTTACGTGTCGCTGTGGAATTACGTATTCGAAACCATTTTCAATTTAAGACGTGTTCGCTTCAAGTCGACATGAACATTAGAATGTCGAGTCGAGCCAACGCACTTTTAAACGTTCGTTCCGTTTAAAGAACAAACTCTCGAAATGTAAAAACTTCTTACGAAAAGAAAAGAACATTTTGATTATCTCCTTACGTGACCTAATTTCCTCGCAGGACGAAATGGGGGCTAGCTTCGCAGACGTAATACCACTGTGCTGGCTCTAGATTGTGTCGGACTCGACTTCAAAAAACACACATCCAACGAAGTCTAACGAAGAATTATCGATGCGCTTTTCTTTACAGGTCGAAGTCGAAGTCGTTACATTCGATTGGGGACATCGGGACCTCGCCTCTCCGTCACGGCCACAAGGCGATTCACAGCGACGCGGCACGAACAGAAAGGTGTGAATGTGATTGATTGATGAATCAATCATCGACATGCAGGCGTCTAATTTGGTCAATATCAATAAAAGAATACGATAGGTAACTTCTAAGAATGAAATTAATGAATGTGACTGATGACTTGCTATTTTAAGTACGAGAACCTGTCCGCGCCATTTTTTTTTTTTTTTTTGCCGATCATAGCAACAGGCAACGAGTAAGCCTCGTATATATACATCCCTCAACCAAATTAAGATAATTTTGGTGAAAGTTTCAAATTCACCTAATACCAAATGTGACTTGAATTTAGTTTCAGTCGGGCCAGGGCTGCCACAATACGCCAAGGTGTCCAACCTAACAAGCACAATTAAACTATACGCCAGCTAATTTACGTAACACACCTTTCTCACTGAATTGTTTGGAAATTATTATTTATAGCCGCCTGTCGTTTTCAGATTTTCTGGTGCACCGATTCCATTTTCAACAAGACGCGGTGGATGAAAAGTATTTTCACAGACTCGACAGATGGTTCCGAAACAAATTAACTGAAAATATATACATATAAAATCCATATCGACTAGACTTAAGTTTCCTCTTTTAGTTCCATCAAAACAATGTTTATGATTATTCGTGATTCTTTCTGATAGTTTAGTGGTTTGAATTTGTTGTTGCCGTTGAGTGAATGAAACTGGAGGAATCTTTTACCACTAGAGCAGTTACAGGACAGTGATAATTGTGTATAGCACTATTGACTTCAGTGTATATGTTATCTCAGTATAGTGACAGTTCGAAAGGATGTCGGTTCGGTTCCCGCAAGTGACAACCATTGCTGAAACGCGTAAAACGCTTAATTCCTCCCAATGTAGTAAATTCCTTTAAAACACCGCTGCACACGTTACTGGTAAGCTCGTAATACCAACATCACCACGGCACAAACAAGTATTTATCGGATACTTTTAGGTTTCCCGCTAAAGATTATCACGGCAAGTATTTATTGGGACTATGTGTTTCCTTCGTGGAGGCCGGAAACCAGCGACAGCACACAGAGCCTACTACCCCCCTCGAGCGAGGCCTCCAGGCGCCTCGGGATTCGCGGGGGAACGGTTTACCTATATTGCTTACAGGACCCCCGAGATTCAAGACCTGTTTATATTCTATGGACATCCTCTCTTACTTTTTAAGTCCAACAAGAATATCCTCCAACACTACAGAAACGACGTCGCGCCGTTGTCATAACTGATAAAATGTGAGTTGCCAGACCTAAATAGAAAATAGCGATAAAACTCCCAGACATTTATTTTAATATAACAGTAGCACGCAATTCATATCTTGCAATAAATGTCAATAGGGTTCCACTGTTGAATGGGTATCCGCCTGCCTGGATGGTGTGTCCTCAAGGTATAATGCCCCAAAGCAACGAGGCTAATCGGTTGACTAATAAGGGTTGTTGCAAGGGAATGTCCAAAGGGTATTTCAAGCGCTCAGTACGAGCATTAGCCACGTGACCGAAGAGAATCCCTAGAGGTGATCGCCAGAGGCGGCGAACTCCTAAATTAGAGTTTCGTTCTGGCTCTGGTCCACAGTTAGGCCTGATAGTTTGAATCACATATTGTTCACTCCTAGACTACCGTGCATTGATATCTTGTTATAAGTTGCCAGAGACGTAACGCCTGTACATGTGTATGTAGATTACTCCTCCTGGTAATACAGAGCCTTATCAGTGTTGTTGTAGAACAGTTCGGCCGTCTCTTCCCATTATTAAAACGCACGTCTTGGCAATTGTGGCACGCAATAAAATGGGAATGTCTCCCACGGCAAACAATTAATAAAGTTGTGCGCACGTGCGCACACGCACACGCACACACACGCACTGACACAGCCATTTAGGCGGAGTGATTTAAACGTAATTGCTCCAATTGACTAAACCATGTTAATATACGACAATAATGATTCTTAACATATCGTACAGTTCGCTTTTTATGTCTACCCTGAAGCACGTTGAACAGAGCGGTGGCCGGCTATTACTGTACTTATTGGCACTAGAGCCAAAATCTGAACACACGCCCTAGTTTTAACCAGTTTTCATCAGCCTGTAGACATATGTCTTGTGTGGTCTCCTTGCATCAGTTTGCGCAATGTAGTAGGTTAGTTCTTTCTAGCAACTTGTCGATAGTTGGAAGTATTGCTCACTCTAAATATGGAGATGGCAATGAGTAACCGGCATTTTTAGATGATTGTTTTTGTTAGATTCAGACGCGAAACGCCAACTTGTCTAGAAAAGGAAATGTCCTTCCCCGGGTAGGTATAGCGCTGCATGTAGACGACGCAGTGGGGTATCAACGCGCATCAGCTGGAAACTGGTAACGATACATGACAACGGCGATGATTTAGATTGGTCGGCTAATTCTACTGTGTTTTGCTCTCCATTGATCTATGATGAATTATCGCAAAGCCATGTCGCGTATACATACTCGTTATAACTGTTCGGGGAGCTTATTGGTTTTATCCTGGAAATTATCGTTTTTATCTAACTCCGATGCTATAAAGGCAATATTGCATATAGATGCGGTTATTATGTTTTTCATTTGACATTTATGTAATTTAACATGGCGAAACGGTCCTCCGTCGAAAGCACATTATAATCTGAACAATACATAATTAAAAAGAAGGGAGGTGTTGCATAGTGCATGGTGAGAGCGCTATAGCAGTTTGCCGGGGAAGGGAGGCGATGAAGGCTTTACAACTTGTCAATTGGGTTTTGATCCTTTGTGAACGGGACTAATCGGTGTGTCGAGTCGTGGCTCGTGCTGTTCGCGGGGACAATTGGGATTCACATTAGTAGCTATTCATTCAGTAATTAATAACCCACACGTTGCATTATATCCAACACTTGCAACACAAAACATATTGCTACATCCTGTTCCATCTCCCCACACCTCCATCCCGCAACCCTTTCAGGAAGAGAACATCTATTATGTATAAAGTACACTAGACGATTCAACGTGTGATTGATTCGATGCAGAGCACAGAATGAGTTCATTTTCTCGAGGCGTTGTAGCACATACAACATGAGGAAGCAGCGGGAAAAATATGCTACAGCTGGCTTACAACGAGGTGGCGGTTTGGGCTGTAATCGATAAAGCTAGTATGATAGTAGCACAACACACACAGACACACACACACGCCGGTTGTTTCTGCAAGCTGTGCAGAGCAGAGCCAGAGAGCCACGCGGCCGACGTCTACTTATCAAAATGAATAAAGTAGGTCGGATAATGGAGTTGTGTGCGGCCAGGCTCATAGGAGATGCGATGAGCGAGAAGCATTTTGATGGGCACATGGAAGATTTCCCTAGGGAAAATTGAATGAAATTAGATGCAAAATGGTGCACACTGTCCATTTGGGATCGTATATAAATGAAATGAAGAAAATAATTTTATGCCTTTAGCTAGGGTTTTACGCAAGCACGCAGTCGTCGAGTTTCAGAGGTAAATTGCCAGAAGTACAACTTATTGGTCTCAAAGCCCTGTTGTCGGAGTAAATAAGAATATTAAAAAACATAACGGGGTACTTTGGTGCCTTCTGAATAACTCGCAATGCTATGAACACGGACTACTAATTCCAGTTGACGACGCATTCAATTCAACTCGTCGTTTTGCGAGAGTAAAGCGTTTTCGTTTTATACAACCGCCACTTGATAATATTTCTTAGAGCCATGCCAATCGAGCTCCTCGGCTGCCGCTTTGGAATTCCTTCAAAGTGATTTGGAAATTGGAATCAGGAAATAACAGCATAAACGTCAAGAGTGACATGTAACAGTAAAACAGTATACCTACTATACCCACTCCGCTTACAATACACGTAGCATCACCTGTTGGATGCGCGCTAGTTAGTTATCTCGATCAAATCACTGGTCGCCATGACCTTCTAACCCCACATGTCCCACGGCCCAAGCGGCTTTCAGCACTCGGCGAGCAGAGGACATTTTTACGTGAATGTTAATGGTTTGTTTTATTTTTATTTTGGTTCGTAAAACACAAGTGTACATCACTTTTATCGATCGTATTAGGTAAGATTACCTCTCCAATGAATTTATTACTCGTCTGTCAAATGCCGCGTACCTCAGCTTAAAATGATATATATGTGCATAAAAAAAACGCGGCGTAGTATGAGCTTCCGCCGTCTTGCTATAAATGTACCCCGGCAGCTTCCTGCAATGAGAGCATTGTGAGTTGACTAGCTCTCCACTACCGGGGCACCCTCTACTAATTGCGAGGTGGATAATTCATTATGTTAATTCTCCGTCCCTCAGTCAGTTTTAAGGTAGTTGCTAATGGGAAATAACTTTTGCCCCTACCTCCCTAACCAGCTATGTAGCATGACGTTATAATCCCCTCCCCTGAGTCATGACTGGCAGGGCTGCCTTTTGACGCGGACTGTACTCAAGTACTTAATGTAACGAACAGCCAACACGGCTGGCATATTAAGTTGGAGATCTATTATATGTAGACAGACTGGTAGTGAGTATAAATAAAAAGATTGCTCCGGATGCGGTTGATACACAACCAGTTCCCGCTGCGACAATACTTTGCCGATGTGAGATACACCGAATATAGCCTCAGAATGAGCCGAGTATTTACTGGCTGCTTGTTTGATGGATTGCGAGCAGTTATTGCTTTTTTTTCAAACCAATACACAGACAAAGCAGTAACAACAACAACAACGAGGAAAATAGTTAGTGCATAAAGGTGATTGCGGCGAACAAACAGGGTAACGGTTTAACATCAACTTTCATCTCCGCGCCCGTTGATGAGACCTCGAAGGAAAACACTTTTCCGCACACTGGTGTCGTTTAATGACTTTTGTTTCCAACTTTTAAGTGGACGTCTAGATCTCGCGTATCATTCCGCATGAATAACAGTAGTGGATGCAGAGCAGAACTAAAAGATTATTGTGTTGTGTGTCTCCGCGAGTGAACGCATTCCATCGAGAGCACACCGGCGTTGTTCCAACTTTAATAATAATTGATCACCACCACCGACGTCAAAATGTAATATCGTATCGAGGGCTGCATGGTTGTGGAAATGGCGCGACAAAATATTGCTTCGCTGCCGTATTGACATCGAAACAAAACCTTAGTGTGAATGGTGTGGCAGTGAAATAGTCCCCCCCGCAAAAACAAATGAGCATATGCAGACGCGCCGGTAGGGGTGGCCACCTCATTGTAATGACGTCATAAACATGACGTCAGCTAATCAATTACGTCTCACTAGAATAGCTTATCTATCTCTTCTTCGGGTCGGCCGGGTGTGAGGGGGGGGGGAGTTTTGCCTACTGCTGAATCATCCGCAGACGACATTGACGTGTAAGTATTGAGCCGGCGCCCGAAACCCGTTCCTCTCGCAAACCACCGTTTCGTGTGTGAGTGTGTGTGTGGGGGGGGGGGGGGGGGAGGGGGGGACACTCATGCACACACAACCTGCTTCACCATCGACGACCTTCCTACTACGTCAGACATATACGCCGCGATCATAAATCTCGGAAATGCAAAACTAATGTTTGTTTAAACGAATTGTATAATACGTTTTAGTAGCCGAACACGGCTAAATTGTAATTTTAATTGTGCTCTCTGACACAGAACTCTAATTACATTAGCTCTAACGAAGCAATTAAAAAGCTAACCAGTAGTGTTGTAAAAACGCACTCAAATTTCCTGGTGTATATCCTGCATTATATCAACAAAGATTAACAGTTGTAGGAGGGAGGGGGGGGTAACGTGCTCGCAGCAGTGAGCGCAAGCTGCTGCAGTACTTTCCACGGAGAGTTCGTCAAGTACTCTTTTCGTTCCGTGAAAACTTGAATCGTTTGTTTCAATCGAACGCGTGAAACAATTACCCTAATGATCCAATCAGTGGCCTGGTCGTGCGTACAGAGAACTCGGGACGAAACTTTGAGGCCATTATCGTCAGTCGGTCGGCTTTCAAGTTCTTGTCCTCCCTCCCGGTTTGTATTACAGCTTGTTTTGTCGGTTCTTGTTCTTGCGTTATTGTTGTTACAGAGTTGATTCGTTGTCGTACTAAATAATAACAGAATCATTGAGTTAAGTTAACACGGAGTCAAACGTCCTTGCACATTGAAGGTGTAAACTTTACCTCTTGTGTACGTTGGGCTTGGAAAGTAGGCCAACAGAATTCGGTCGTGAAGTTTGGCTTTACACTCACACACACACAGAGCGTTGTAAATAAATGATTATTCACGTGCAACTTCTCAATCGTGCCATGCACGTGTACGTCTATCCGCTACGCAGGCAGCACCAATGGGTTCCCACAGAGTGACTGCAGCGCTCACTTGACTCACAGCGTCATAAGGTTCCGCACTACACGTCTGCTCATCAGATATGCAAACAGATAGGCCGGCATATAATAGCGTTAATCACCGAGTTGTCGCGTGCGCACGCGGGGCCATTGTTCGCCTTGGATCTGCACCTGAACTTCACCTATTATTTCTTAATTCATTAGCTTAATGAATGCGCCCGGGCGGGTGGGTAATGCAGCTATATAGCGCGCGTTTGATTATTTTAAATGCCTGCCCCATGTAGCTTCGCGCTTCCGATTATGGTCGTGCACGCCGTATTGCATTCACTGACGTCGGATCGTTTGGTGTGTTCCGCTCGATTAAACGAGACCCATCCGCCCGTTTGATGGACTTGTCCTACACGAGAACGGGAATTGGCCAGCGGGACAAATGAAACATTGCGATACCAAGGAATTTAGCCGCCGTAAATCCAGACGTAAAACCACCGGATTGTCTTCTGACATGAACTCCCGAAAGTCCCTCGGATGACGTAACAATAAAAAATCTATTAATTCCTACTGGACTTTGATCCGCAAGGGCCAAACGTTGTGAGCAACTAATAAAAAAAAGTCCAAAGGCCAACCCAATAAGTAATAACCTTAAAAACCCTTGTCGACCGCGAAACACGAACTGTATCGCACATCCCACATCGAGGCTTTATGAGGCGGGGTAGCTACATCAATTTAGTTTTGTTAGAACTCGGTTCAATTTTAATTTTGAGCCTCCCTGTTGCGCGGAAAGCCGCATTAATAACATAATTTTAATTACTTTCTATTGTGGGACGACACACAGGCAATCCTATTTAATCGAGTTGATTGACATATAAACATACCGTGGTGAGGAATACAATATTTCAATATCAACAAAAGAACAATACGGACATTTAAAGACGAGTAGTGCCAGGGCAAATCTACCGCAGAGCCGCTGAGCTTTCTGAACCTAGACTAGGGCGAACACGGATAATATTGATATGAGCCGAATCACAATAATGTTCATACAGCCTAGTGAGTTTTCGTACACCACCATTATGTGTATTCAACACCATGCCCGCGGTGCGGTCGGTTACTCTATATTCTGTACATAGCGCATATTATTGAATTCTCTCATTCTCCGGGCGCTGGGGGTTGTTGCTAGCTAGATTCGCATGCGGCGCTGTTGCTACACTACCAAACTGAATGGTTGCTGTTAGCAACGAGACGAGTCGAGTCTTGTTGTTGCTCTGCCTCTCTAATAACACAATAGAAGCGATCACTGGATGAAGCACATTACATAATGTGAATGCCTTTTGCGTTACAACTATATATCTATATATTTATAGTTAAACGACGAGGTAATACAGTGTCAGCTCCTTCAGCACGACAGACAGGTAGAATTACGTCAGACTTATTCAACCCCAGGCCCAGACGGGTGAAGGGGGAGAACGGGGGGAGGGGGGGTTGAACACATGCACGTATGTCTCATACGCCCTCCCTAACCATATGTTGACGGAATAACACAATTATGCAACCGCGTCTTGCCTTACGTGAGCGATTACATACATCACTAATATTAAATTGCAGTGGTTTGTATTTACGTAACCGGTGTATAACACGAGTTATGACTGTTGAAATTACTTGTCGATGTTTTAAAAGAATTGTTGAAAGGAAAGGGAGAAAATTGAGAAATAAAATGTCTTGAATCCATGGGGATTTTACTTTACACTTTCTTATGAGTCTGGCTTTGTTCCGGGTACAGTTTTGTTTTCAATGTTGTTTAGTGAGTAGGTGGAACACCCTCAAAATTAATAATTTTGTTATTTAGTTTAAAAAATGTTTAAGAGTTTAAAATGTTTTTAAAAACCTATTATTTCATACCCACTTCAATATATTTTTTGTTTGTACAATGTAATACAGCATTGAATACAAAGACGCCATTATACAATCAGACCTCGCGATTAATACAGAGTATAGAGGTGAACTCACAACAACTTGTTTAATAAAACGAACTCGAACCAGCCCCCTAAGTTATTGAGCCTGGCCGCTACCACCTTGCTACGGGATCGTGAGCAGCTCCGAATACAATTGATTTTTGCACAGTCAGCACACGCGACCAGCATAGATATAAGGGGCTCGTCCTGCAAAACAACCACCGATGATTGGCGGGATCACTGAAACGCAACCTCCATGTCACAGTTCACGTCAGGTATATACGCGAAATAATGCGAACGCAGCCACGAACGCACTTATCGATTGTGTCCGCGGTCCAACAGGAAATGGAAAAACGCAATTCTCCGACTATTCCTGACCTACTCGATATGTATCGTTCCGCTCGTGGCTGTTAAACATAGCTCGTCCGTCATCCCCTCGTATCAATTGTGTTTAGCCGTCTATCGGTCATCTGTCGTGTGTAACGCCCGCCACCCAACCTATGTCCCCGGCAATAATACACTCTTCAAGTCGTGTCCAAACTTCTTGTGACGTTGGCGGTATACAGGCCTACGGTACGCGGTTCACTGTCCGGAATAATTAATTGTCACGACATTATGGTGCTAACGTTATGCCGCGGTTTCTCCCATTACTTCGCCGTATATTTCGGGCGGTATGTCGTAACAATCGGCCCCCAACCCGAAGTTGTGATGGATGTAAATGTAATTTAGTTACTATTTGCTCCTTGTTATTGCAGTTGGTTATTATTTGCGGTAATAAAGACACGTTGTTTTAATTTATCATATTATGCTTATGCCTTTGTAGCTTAGTGGTGGTTTAATGAAGTGCTGTGTGCGCGCTCGAGGATTAAAGTGCTCAACCTATAAGTATGGCGATGTAGCCAGGCCGGCCGGCCGCGCACTAAGGGTGTGCCAGCCATCTCTTTAGTGCGTGTGGGGTCGACAATAGCCCCACATTTCACCACTCTGCGGTTACAACTGCGATCGCGAAAACATATTCCACTAATTATTATATTCAACTAATGTCTCCCCCCCCCCCCTTCCCACTCCAGTCGCCGGGACCCATATACGATTACACAACTCTCATTCATACAACCAATGATATTATCTTGGAAATCCAAGAAGTGTAAATGCACACCTCGAAGTTCGTTAACTAGCAGATGTCACGACACAGGAAGCTATTTAAATTTCAAATTCAAGTTAAAACTTCATCACGAGTCATCGTCGAGCCGAGAAATGAGCGATGTAGAAATAAAAATCACAGCTTCCTCTATATCCAGTCGCGGTGCAAAGTTAAAACGTTAGAGTTAAAACTTACACCGAACCGCCACCAACATCTGAGAGTGACAAGACGGTATTGAAAGGAACGTATACCCGATACCGGCATCGGGAGATAATGCAGAGATAAAATTTAAAATAAAAATTTGAAATAAACCCGGCACCTCCACCAAAACGTGAGATTTGCGGGAGGGAATAGTTCCGAAATTAAAACAACAAAATTGGCGGAAATGTTTTACCCGTGTTTTTAGTGTTCTCAAGAACTATATAAAACATTGAAACCGTTAACATACATAGGTGTGGTTTCGGAAGAGAAACTGTACCAAAAACAATTATAATATTTGAGTTACCTATAGTATGGTTGTTATTAAGTTACTTGCAATAAAGTAGATACAAAAGTCAAAAAATAACACCCCTTCTGTTGAAAATATTAGACATGTATTGGTGTGTGTGTGTGTGTGTGTACGAATCCATATGATTATATGAAGCTTTATATGTTGCCACTTGTTCGATGATATATTATATAAAGCGTTCTTGAAATTTTACTGAAACACGATAATTTTGGTCAATTTTATTAACTTATACGCCATTTGGTCTTAATATAGTGAAATTGTGGTTAAATTTATAAAATTTACTTGGACCCAGCATCTTCAAAAAACACGAGAAATTGTATTTCGTACAGTGAGTATTGAATAAAACCTTCTGCGTGTATTTTCCACAGTCCAAACTTGAAAATATAGCTTGTACATGCGCATTCCATCGAAGAGTTTCTATGTTTCTCTCATTCTGCTTTCTTCGAATCGCATTCTAGCTGCACCGTTAATTTAAATGGCCGTTCTTGGGAGTTGAGTGTTACAGCCATGATTAAAATGAAAATCAGTTGTTATAACTGGATCCCGCGGACATTAAGTAAAGAAACAAAATCCTTTATTCGCACGAAATGAAGACATTTGAAATGCAAATCATTGTCCTTTCTATCGAGTTGGAAACAAACGTTGGATTGTCTGTAAAGTTTAACACTAACGAATGAAATAATCAAGTCGGCACTCGGCATACATAGGCTTGAGAGCACAATGGGACACTCTATTGACAATTACTTCGGAAAATACTAATACATTTGTTCACTTTTCGCTTTCTTATCGCGCATTGAGCTGTCTGCCGCAGCATGGCATGGCACACGCATGATATTTAACAGCAACAATGGATCAATGTAGAAGTAAAATGCCAATCTCAAGAGAGAACGGGAAGACCGTGTATAGAACCGAAATTCTAAATTTTGCAAATAAACCATGATGTGTTTTAACCAGTAGCAGAATTAAAGTGTCCTTCAAAAAATATATGTTTATACATTTCAAACATTACTTTCTTTATCACACATTGAAACATCTTATCAAAAATACCAAAAGTATGACCAATGATTAGAAATATTTGAAGTAAAAGACTGAATTCTCCATCAATTACAGAAAAGTGAATTTGATGTTAAATTTGTGTTATAAACTACAGGGTAGCATACGCAATTTTTATTATTTGTTCGTAACATTGGTTTGAACTTTGAATGGCCTAGCAAATAATTTATATGAATCCCTAAATAATACACTTTTGTGTTTCAAGAACAAAATAAAACGAGTAATGTCAACATCAACATATAACGCAAGCTAAAAAAAAACGACGTTTTTTGTAACATGATGTTGAGTACTGACTAAAAAGTGTGCATTAATTACTTTAAAAGCTTTGCATTAAAAAACATTTGGTTCTGTTTGATCTTTACTATCAGCCTATAGTTCTACCCAGGGCCATGTGACCTATAATAACCTGTGAGGGGAGGGGGGGTTGCATCCACAGGGGGATTAAAACGAGTTAATGGAAGAAGCGTATAAATACATGACAACCAGCCATTATTAAAACATCCTATGGAAACTTCCGCAATGTGAACTTTACTTTGAACTTTCGAATATATATACCATAATGATATTTTAAATTAACCAAACGTTTGCCACATGTGGTGAATATGCCAGACGCACGGTTTTGGCAGTGAATAACATTGCCTCCTAGCGACATTAGTGCTGGCTCGCGTCAATTAGGCCGTGTTTTTTGGACTCTGTGATTACTGTTTTTAGCATGCGTTAGGCCCGTTGGCCATGCAATTGAATAGATCAATAAAAACAATTGGAAATGTGTTCTATATAGCCTACAACTATGAGGCCACGTTTTGATTTACTTGTCGAAGTTGACTGACATCACTCGAGTACCACTGCAGCACACGCTTCGACGCGTAAAACTAACTATAAAACATTCGTAATGACGACTAACACAAGTGATGTTAGAGTGTGCGCATATACCTTTGACGCATATTATACCGTTCACAACCCCACGCGTACACTTGTCAAGTGAATTACCGTTCTGCGTTTCAAAATGTGGCAGTGGAAAATCAGCTTAGTAATATATTACTGCATTGCAGTTATACTCATAATGATGCACGTTTGAGTGTTGTAATGCAAATGGAAACGATCACTTGTTGATTCATCACGGTTACGGCACGTAGCCTTCTCTTGGCGTAAAGTGCGACCAACACCTTCTGGAGACAGTGGTGTGGTTTGACCTGTTACACACCCTAGAGAATATAACTAGATATTATACCTTCTAGATTTCCGTACTTTTTCATTGTTTTGAAAACTTCTCTGAATATGTTAAGACTTCTAAGATTGTTTCGGAGAGACTATCAAATCTTCTTTAAAATACGATCTACAGATTCATAAAGTTACAATTGTGTTTACAGTCTGTGTCTAGTTTGGAAGAGAAGGTAAAACTGAATTGCCAGCAATGGTAGAAATAAAACGAATAAAACCGTTTATACTTTACTTCTTACTGTCTTAAACTACATTTTCAGACTCATTTTCCTCCTTGTCCTGTTGTTGAAACCGGTGCTAACTTGCACCCGTGTCACTTGCATCCCAAAGGTGGCAGAGAGCGCAGGGCGCACAAACACACATGAGTTGACTTACTACATACTCGTAGTGTCTCCTCGTGTAGAGGTGAACCAGCGTCACACTTAACGCATTGGACGAGAGCGGAGATAGAAAAAACTGCCGATATAGTTTGTTGTGTGCTGTGGGTCGAATTCTAAAATTTCAACTAAGGCTAGAAAAAATATATTGTTTGTTGTGGTCGGACGGTTCACAAAACACAATGTTTAGTGTTTAAGAGTTGACTGACGTATAATTAAACCGCAGTCTTCTTTTTCTTTTTTCTTTTCTAGCCAATTACTGTACAGCAACTACGGGAGTAAATACAAATCATTTAAATTGCAAACTTGTTTCGGTTTCCGTTATTGAATTGTTGCATCATTTTTTATTTCACCACTGGAACTCAAAGAAATCAATTCCCACGACTTACTATGTGTGAACATATCTTCTACATGAAGTTATTTAACCTTATAAAAATGTGTAAACCAATTTCTCCAAGCATTTAACCGACTTTAAACTAAATCTAACTCTGAGACCCGTGTGTGAATCCATCAGGATTGGATATCTAAACTTTATACTTCGTAAAGCACGTTTTACGATGCAATTATTCTAATTTTATCCATATACTCACCCCGTTTAACCCGACCGTGTCTCGTTCGCAAATGTCATACAAGTTCCACATCATTATTGTGTCAATATTACCCGAGTACCGTCCGTGACACAGGGCTGCGCTATCCCACGCCGACAAGCATATTCTTGAAACCCGCTATAGCAATTAGCGAACTCTACCTACCGACTTAACCAGATTTATGCAATAGTGTGTCCATTAAGTCCAGGGCCTTGATCAATAAATCATGGTTCCTTCCCAAGGGGCCAGACGCATTCTAGAAACAGCAGGAAGCCTCCGTCGTTACATCAGGAAAGCAGGAAGCGTATACAAGTATAAACTCTCAAGTATGGTAATTACATTTTTTCGTTATAGCTATAGCTTCAGCCCAGAAATAAATTTTGGTAATAGACTTGGTTGTGTTTGTCCATACTGAACCTATTTGCGTATCTAAAAACGTGAATAGACGTTGTTTGTGTTTTATATAACTAGTGAAAAAATGTATACGTGGTTTAAATTACTTTAAATTAAATGTCGGGCTGTTTTCTTTCTAAACATGAGGGAATCGATGAAGATAATAGCTGATGTAGCGTGCAATTAATGCTCCTGGTACGTTGTTGCGTCATCCTCTTTGCGATTCAACTTTGTTCTACGCCCACCTAAACATAATAGAACTGCAAAGTGGCAACCTTTCTCCTAAATTAAAAGTGGGCCTAGACTTTGAAGTTTCATTTCACGAGCTCAGCTTGTAAGTATCGTAATTAATTATGTCGCTCGCTCAGTCCTGGCCTGGCCAAGACAAAACCTACCTCAACCGAACGCAAGCGGGGCGCGTTTGTCATGTCTAAAAATAATGCGTGTGTCTCTTGGCTGGTTCCGCAGCAGACAGCAGACGCGGCTGTTCGCCTGGAAATTGAATCGCGTCTCGGAATTCGTGTCGCACGGAAAACACAGCGCCAATTTTCGCGCATTTTTTCTCGTAACTTGGGAAATTAGGAAATATCAATTCCTTTCAGTCGAAAAGCGATATGAAAATGGAAATGATGGGATGATTTACCATCGCGTCGCGAGGCGGCAATACGGCGCAGAGATGTTGTTGCCAAAGAAACAAGGGCGATAAGAAACAAATTCTCAAAGTACACCTGATTTATATACACTCTTGAATCTCGAGTGAACGGCGCCTCTAGAAATGTTTATTCGCCTTCGCGAGATAGATATTTATACCCAACCAGCAGTTTCAGGATGGGATAGGATAGGATATACGCGTACGTATGTGTAGGACACATGCAAGCACTCTGTTGCGAGAGGTCGTCGTACCTATTTGTTTTTGCAAGGAGCGCATCTGTCTTCTTATCTCCAGCTTTTTGCGTGTGGTCATAAAAACACGTGAGAGCCTTCCTGCTACTTTGCGCGTCACTGCTCCAGGATCCGTTCCGCGAAATATACGCCACTAGCTCGGTAATAAGATCGTCTACTCTAACGAGTTATACGACGCAAGACAACATATAGGACGTACAATGCACAAACAATGGAGGGGGCTTGTTCGCATACTTATGAATATTTATGGTCATTATTGCAGCATTTATACAAAATAAGGCAATTTGTATCCCGAAAACTGCATACTTATAGGATGGTTGAACTTATTACGTTTCCTAAACATCTTTCGGGTATGTGACGATTTTATTTTATACGCCAATAAATTCATAAACACCAAGGCAGACTCCTAAATGAGTAATATTTTGCATTATTTAAATTCTGGTTCACTCAAACAAAAATGTTTTAAAAAATGGTAAAAAATATGCATTTTCTCATCTTCTCGAACAGCATAACAGCATTAATAATAAAGACGATGCAAAACAACAAACTAGTATAATAACAGCAAAAGTATGTACCCGACAAAAAAGCCGATTATCACACATTGCATATAAACATTCTACTGGCAATCCAACCAAACAACCTCGCCCAAAACTAAGTGAAGAAAAGATGTTGGTCGTTCCATGCCCACATTTCATTCTCTACGTATTTTATAAACATTTTACAAAAATGTGATAATAATAACCACTGGCCTTTCAAATGAGCATGGTACCTAATTATCATACGTCAGCGAAGCATATTTCTGTGTAAAGGTCTAGTCGTAACCGCCAGCAGTATAGACACAAAGAAACAATACAGGTTTTGTTGTCAATACGTCAGCGAAGCATACTTCTGTGTAAAGACCTATCGTAGCCGCCAGCAGAAGACACAAGAAAACAATACAGATTTTGTTGTCAATACGTCAGCGAAGCATACTTCTGTGTAAATGTCTAGTCGTAACCGCCAGCAGTAGGCTAGACACAAGAAAACAATACAGGTTTTGTTATCAATACGTCAGCGAAGCATACTTCTGTGTAAAGGTCTAGTCGTAACCGCCAGCAGTATAGACACAAGAAAACAATACAGGTTTTGTTGTCAATACGTCAGCGAAGCATACTTCTGTGTAAAGGTCTAGTCGTAACCGCCAGCAGTAGGCTAGACACAAGAAAACAACAAAGGTTTTGTTCGCTGGATGATCCTGTTGTCCAAGTGACGTAATCCATCATTCGCTTGCGGCGTCGGTAAAATCAATTGAAGGTAGAAGGTTACAGGACAGACAGCCGTCGCCAAAGAGCACACAGACGGTATCACAAGGGTGACCGGAATTTGAAAAGAAACCCCGGGACAGGACTTCATCATTCAATCACAGTGTTATGACAGGTACTTTAGTTGGTAGAATTAGTATTTCGAAAAACAACTGTTTTATTTAAATAAAAATCATCATTGTGATAAGATTATGCTAAATACAAGATCTAATTAGAGGGATGAAAAGTGCAATATTAGCCTAAAGTTGTTAGTTTACAAGCAGGTAGTAAAGTGTGCTGACTTCCGTGGCATTCTTTCACTCACAGTTCATTACCAATAGGGAACCATCTTCTATGTAAACTAAGTAAATCAATTCGGCCTATGTCTAATGTTGAAATAAAAACAAAGTGAGGTGTTCCAATTCCAGGACAAAGCAGTGCCCCTGAAAACGTTTTGGGGACACCATTTTGAAAAATGCTGTAAAACGGGACTGTACACATTTTCCGGGACGTCTGGCCCGCATAACAACGTTGAAATATACGACGGATGACGATACATGACAGGGCGTAGTCAACTCCTACCGAGACGCGTGGAATCCAAGAGTCGCCAACACATCCGAAGGACATTGTTGACAAGTACAGGTTGTACTTGTCTTACAGTCTTGAGAAGCTGCTAAAGGAATAAATTTGTATTTTTATTGTCTGCCCACTCGGTTACAAGAAGTTATTCACAGTGGGCGACACATTATAATTTGTTATGTGCCTCCTTTCTATGACGGCTACAGAGTTATGGAGACTGGTGTTGTATTGCAAGATTGATTTTAATAAATGGACTGGTGTAAGTGATCGTTCACTTCCGTTTAGAAATTGAGCGAAATATAGTTTAACAACATGAATCCTGTTACCCTGTATTTAGTTAGCATCAATATAGAGAGCGAAATCGTTTATTTGATTACTACTGTTCCATCAGAGAATACGTATTTCAGGTGAAGAAACCCAGAGGATCATGAAAGATAAATGTCAAGTTTAATTTTTTTTCACAGTATACAATTATGGAAATTGTTTGATTTATTGCAAAATTAATGTATATGAATTTTGTTATTATCAGAGACAAGTAAGCAATATTTGTTTTTACGTTTTTAACAAGTTTTATTTATGAAAATTATCGCATCTCCTCTAGCAGAAATGACATAAGCATCCTTATGCTAGGCTAACCTAACAGGTTTCTCACTTGCGTGACGTAGGCCAAGGAGGCGTTACAATTCCTGTGGTCAATTCCAGAAGTTATGAAGAAAGAAACGTAGCCAACGACGAGCTACTCTATATACTTACAGCCAACAGTATGTGGACACACCTAGACCTAGCGACTAGAGAGGTTACCCGTCCGTATACTGTCCCACTCCAAAAGATCTTAACTTCGAATTTACGAACCGGTTGATCTAGTGTATCAAGACAACTTTACTTGGAGTCCAGCTTGGGAACCGTTTCATAGAATAGCATCTCAAGCTAAGGGCAAGTCGGATGTGTCTTGAATTAATAATGAATCGCATTTAATTCTAAACTAGTATACCTATATATACTAGTTACCAGACAGAAACTATTTGATTTTCTCGTTGCCCTTTATTTATTTACAGGGCTTTCGCGGAGCTTACATTATATTTGCCTTTACATTTCCACTGACATGCTCGGGTAAATTCTCTCGCGGCGCTGTAATGAATACACACGTACGTAACTAATACCGTAATGGGCTCAAACAATACCTAAACGGTTCTGAATATTCACCCCAAGCCTACTTATACGTTCGCTCGATTCCAAATCATACGGTCGGACGAATCTTGACCTAGAGTACGCCCGTGTCCCCACGGGGCTTATACCCATTTGTGGTCTTTACATAACAGTAAAATAACTGTGTATGATTGAGAGTTAGCCTACACACACTGCGGCCTATACATTCTTTAATGGATTACTTTATTATTTGATTATATACAAAATTTTATTAATCTTTAATGTATCGGGTTCAATTCCCGATTCGGGCTGGGGTTGTTTAACTTTGGAAATTGACTGCATCTGTCTGACATTGTAGTTAAACAACAGTAACGAGGCACATAATAAGTGTTATACATGTCCCCCACTTGTAATTGAATTAGTATAGTGAATAAATAACTAATTTATTTAATGAGTGCGGGATATGCTCGCAATGTAAAGTGGATATCTTATGTTTACAGTGATGGCATCACGTCTTGCTTGTTATAGTTATTTGTTACATACAGGAAACCACATAACCACATTCACACAAACATTATAATAAATAACCCTGTAAACTATAATATTTCATCTTTGCACGGGATACTAGACGGGTAATTATTTTCAAAAGTTATATCTTGAAGCTTATATGAAAATGAGAAATGCTGAGTTGACTCAACTTTGGCTACAAGACTGTAATTTGACACTGTGTACCTTCCTATCCCCTTTTTCCAGCGCTCACATAACGTATATTTTCCCTCTCGTATAAATTAACCCTAGCATTTATATCCACCATTTTATCTGTATTTTTTCGTCTTTTTAAATTCGATCTCCATAAAGTTCTGGTTTTTCACTAAGTTGTTATCTTAACAATGTTTAAACGATATTTAAACTCGAGACATTTATATCTCGAAATCCAGCTCATATGTTCCTCGCGTTATTTTTCTTCGTTATTATTTTAATCTCATCAGTGAGGTTTGTCTATCGAAAGCGGCGAGGTTGTCTCTTCATTTTCGATTCAGTAAGTTGTTAGAGGAAATTAGAGCTCCTAAATATATAAACCGAACAACAGTATACATACATCAAACTAAGTTACGTATGCATCAACGAAGTTGATAACAACCCTGAAGTTTTAAGCTCTTACGAGGCGCGTCGGCCTCTTCCCACACAACAATTGCTGTTGATTAGTTTATGGGTTGTACAATCCTGCTTATCAAACGCCCAGTTGTGCATGTCGTGCCAAGGTTGTAGACGGTCATTCGGATGGGACGACGTAACGCGTACACTCCATCAGAAGTGGTCTACGTGCCGATTCGAAATTGTTATTTCTTTTCGATCTATTTTCAGCGTCTCGATTAGCCACGTTGCATCTAGAAAGGAATGTGTGAATATGGGCTCGATGCTGTCCACACCTCCGGTATGGTGGCATTATTCCAAATCCAACGTACATTAGTATACATTTAAATACTAATTTGTTATTTTTCTCGAAAGCTTATTTTCCGTACCTTCAACTTGCATGGAAAAACAAGATTCAGTTTTTAGTTGGCCATATAGATAGCTATACATGAATTTGTAAGTTTTCTCGTTTTTCTAGAAACATTTTTAAGATAACGTACGGATCCGAATTACCATCTGCCACCGTCTTGCAGATAGCTTAGAAGTTTCTTGAACGTAAACGAGGTAGCACAACACTCCCAAGCATTATTAAATTGTTTTTTTTTTTTTATGAAACCTTGTTATTTTTAAACTTAATTTCGCAAGCTTTCATTATATATTCATGGAAATTCTATTTCAATGGTCATTTAAATTTCATCCTTCTCTTCAATCCACAATCCGCATTGAAACTAGGATTACACGGCCCCGGGGTACGGGACGTGCCTTCCCCATTGAGCTAACTGGATACGGGGCACCACGCGTGAAATATCTACACTTTGAAATGTTTTACTAAAGAAAACACGGTTCCTTACTTTGCTCCCCATTGTAGGCCTGGTTTATAAGCTAGGCAGCCTACGTGGCGCTGCGCGGGCCTAGACCTCCTGCAGCACCAGCGAACTCTGCTGGGCGCCGTAAGCTCAATTGAAATGTGGGCCCCCTTAACTTGCGCGGGATTCATGCAGGAGCCACCCAGGAGACTTGGGACAATTTATTCGCGTAAAATAGAGACGTCTAGCTGGCGTAGTTTGATCCGAGGATTGACTATTGGCGGGAATGCACCCTCACCGCGACCAGGCCCTTCAATCTTCACACCCTAGAGATAACGTCAATTGCACATCAGACATTATTAATAGCCTGCGGAGCGTGCAATGAAGCTGCATGGAGTATTTGGCTGGAGAGTTGAGACCCTTCTGTGACGGCACAAAAACGTTAAACCAATGGTGATCCTTCCTGCAGCATGGAATGGGATGGGATCACTGCCATTCATTCATATCACATGCATATGTAGATTTCAATTTTGTCTTATATAATTCCATATTGTATTTGGTGATCATATTCTAATATAAGTACTATTACATTATTACATCTTCTAATCACAACTTCTGAAATAGGAAGATTTAACTCACGACCTGCAAGTTTAGTTTCTAATAACTCTATCGACGTAGACCTCATACAGCCATTTGATGCTAAAAAGACAACACTCGACATTATGTACATACCAAACGACTACATACTCGTCTTTAAAAAAACTATTCATTTTTACAACCAAATCAGCATTCCACTTTAAATACAATCACAAGGAGTAATTATTTTAATTTTCTCCGGATATACTCGTCGCAAACACGCACGCCAGTTGTGATGCGCCTGCATATATCTTGTAATCTAATTGAGTCATGTCTCAAATTATTTAAATTATATCATTTTTCTCAAATCATGTAAATCTAAAGCTTAGCTTTAGCCCGACTTTCTAGTCCAAAGTTTTCGCCTTGAGAAGTTTTTCTTAAATCTTCAGTCTAACAAGGTTTTAGATCCCTAAAAGGATTCTATGGAGACGGTATCCCAACCGAACGGAGACTTAAATAGAGTCTTCGTCCTATAACTAGGTTTTAAATCCCTTAAGATTCGAAGGTAGCCCAACGACGTACTAAATAAATTACAAGCCACAAACTATGTCTATAGCGTAGCCTTTGCAAGTATTATTGTAGGTCTAGCATCTAGATGACACCCCACGGTAGCTAAGGAAACAGAAAGTCTCCACCAATACGCTGGGCTGGCCCAATGGTTCGTACTCGGGAGAAACACGTCATTAGTATTAGCCTACTACCAGCTTCTGTCAATAGTTCAAGCTGATGGAAGCACGTTTTGACATAAACTAAACATTTAAAATTATAATTTAATTTTGAATTAATTTTTATTAATTTAATTGTCCACATTTTATAGGAACTGTCATACTTGCCAAACCAGGATGTGATGCAAGTTCCCGTTACCATCTCATCAATCGACATACGTGGCTCGCTATGAATCGATTTCCTTGAACTTCGACCCCTGGCGATGAAACGATTGTGATTTGTTCCATATAGAAATGTCACATTCGCCGCCGTTTTTGTAATAATGATTTCACCGAATGCATGACGTTTTTATAGCAATTGAGTTTGGCCTTGGAGCTTATCCGAGTTATAAGGCTTGGATTTGGGAGTGCCGCCACGAAGGATAGAGAGGGAAATTTTACTATATCAACAAAAAACATAACAAATTGCGTTAATGGATATCCCTCGGTATGTTTTTGTCATATAATTGACCACTAGAAAAAGTTCACTGACAGTGACACGCTATCTACATATAAAAAAACATCACTTGAGTACCTTGATTGTGAAAAACTAATTCATCAAATTGTCAGTGTGGGAAAAGAGAAGCAAATCATTTTTGTTGTGTGTATCACACAATTGAAACATATCTATTCTATATAATAACAATAAAAACAATAATAACATAAATAATCAGTGCTGAATTCGTGGCCCATTACTCTGGAATGGGCGACTTTATCGTTCAGGAACTGGTCGCAGTTATTCGAAGGACATACAAATAAATATTATCGTTCTTCGTACACAAATGTTATAATTGAACAGCATATAGATTCAATAAATAAATAATCACGAGATAGTTCAAATGTTGTTGTAAACTAGCTGTCAAGATACTATGTCATTCCTCAGGCTGTAATAATTGTTAAATTTAAATATTTATGTAGTTATGTTGCGAAAGAGTTCGCGTTGCCAGGGATAGCCCGCGGGCACTGAGGAACTGCGCGTAACCTCGGCCTCAAGACCTCAAGACTGTAGAGTAAACTGAAGGAGGCCGCTGGTAAGCACTGCGTGTGCATGCATGTTGCTCCCCCCCCCCTCCCCCCCCCCCCATGATGTAGGTGAGATGAATGGCAAGCCCAAATCTTACAATTAATCAATTAAGTATATAACGTGTTGAGGAAGGGAAGGAATCAAATTGTGAATTTAAAATGCATTACACTAGTTCATGTAGCTGGAATCAACCTCCCTCTACCCATAAGGGGCACAATCCGCTGTCGGCAAACTTAAACGCCAATTTAAAAGGTCATACTTTAGCGTTTCAATACTTCGTTATTGCGCTAGTATGTTTTCTACAATGTACTGTTTATTTTAATGTTGTTAATTAACACTGCACTTGTGGGACGCTACCACCCTTGTATAATGACAAGTATTAATTAAAACTAATTTAGCATCAAATAATACCTATACACAGTTTGAACAAACTAGAAAATATGAAAAATTACTTATTTAAATCCGCGTTTATGTCTCTACATCATGTTAAAACAGGTTGTGACCGAGTATGTATATTAAGCAACACTAGGTAATAATAAACTTGGCAGATTTGCAAAACAAGTAAACAGCATCTTGTACGTTTCTACGTGCAAATATAATCTCGATAGAAACAAGACCTCGACAAAAATGTATTTGTAAATGTTGGTTCTACGAGTATGACTGATGGTCAAGTATTGAACTGAAAATAAAAAAATACCGCTGCTAAATCCATCCAAACACATTTCTAAATCGAGAAATTCTTAAAATGTGCTCCAATAACGAAGTACGTTTTTCATAAACTATCATCTTCAACGGCTGCTTCTGAATGAGACTTGGATTCCGTCTTGAGGCATGCCAGTCTGCTTTGAGATGGGATGGCCATCGCATGAGACAAAGCACAGTCAATTATTCAATTCAACATTTATATATACGTCTCCATGTTTCAAAGAATTGTTGACTTGGTCTCAAATATACAATTTCGAGAAACACGTAAACGTCGCTTTTTGTTTTGCAGCAATAAAACGAATTGATTGTTTATTATTTCAAGCTCGGACGAAGAAAACAAACTCTGCCAGGCAAAAAAAAAAAAACCCGGCCGTTATGCCCGGTCAGTCACACGCGAAGAGAACTGAACATCTATATTCGCCATTTTATGATCAGTGTATCCGATTTAACGTCACGCCCCTACCAAAATGAATACCTGCATTCTAAATGTTAGGGACATCAGCCCATCCATTAGAGAGCACCAATGAAATAATAACCCGCTGCGAGTAACTTATACTACCTCGAAACGAAATTACAGAGCGCAAAAATTAGTTTCGGACGGGGTAAAGTTATTTTATAAACATCGGTTGAGTGGTTTATAATTTGCAGCTTTACGGCTCGGAAAAAAGATTGAGGATGGAAAAAATACGCGCGACCATAGTAATAATAACTGATTAGTAGAAAGTTTGTCCCTAATTTGCTAGGAGAGTTAAGAGTACAAACAGTGTGAATGATAACCACACAACGAAAGCTGTATAGTTGTTTACGGAGAACTTGGTGAAAAATGATTGTGAGGGGACGGTTTCTCGAGGCACTTAATTAATTATGCGCGCTCATTGTTTGCCCACTCAATTACTAAAATAGATTGATAGAGATTGAGTGGGAGACATTCTCATACTGTGCGTGGTTGCTACGACAGCCCTAAACTATTTATACACAACTTAGCTTAAGAGTCGACGATGACGGATGCCTTACAACCATGTTAAAGCTCGAGATATCAAATTAATGGGGATCGAACTCGTGACCTTTCAATTGGAGGGAAAACCCTGCTTTATGACTCATAACCATAATCATAGCCTTTATTTACAGTATATAAATACTGTGTTGATTTTCAGTGATTTGTTGATAATTTATCTTTTGAAAATTGCATATCAATTGAATGGTTAATAAGGGGTACAGGTTGCATTATGCGCAAACACACACCAATACAGAGTATCGGTTATTACAAATGAAATTACTCAACAACTCAACCAATGCGAAAAGCTATGACAGGAAACATCTAAATTGAAATGTGTTACATTTGTTTAAATCTAAAAATAGAGCTGAGCTGAATCACGGCATTTTACTAACGGATCGCTGCCAAACCAAACATGAACAACAGCTGATCGGATAAAGTGATCTAGGGGGCGGAGGTGGAGGCCCTTATCTCAAACAGAATGTCTGGCCGGATCGCATGGACTATTCTTCGGAATTAGAATCCCTCTTCTTTTATTTCCGTTGTTTATTTCTCTTACGTCTGTCTCACTCTGCGGTTCGACTAATTTTCAATGAAGTGAAATAATAATTGCACACATTAATCGATACGTGATGGGAATGAGATAAGAGGGGGAATCGAAAGAAAGAATAGAGAGGGAAACGGCCGGCCGAACTACCGACTGGCATCGTGCTTCAATAAAATTAAGTTGGTTCGGTGGAAATCGTGACGACCACAATGGAGGATTGGGGGATAACACCGGCCCAGTTAGTGAGAACAATTAAAACCCGCCCTTTTCCGAGAACTGTCCAGATAGATATTGTTCAACACAAGATTATAGTCTTAACACTATTTTAAAAAAGAACCTATTCTTAAAATACTGCTCACGGCATCTTCAATAAAAAACTAGAAAAATTAGATAATTTCTTAAATGCTTCGACCTTCGTCATCAGACGCACAGCTTGGAACCGGCGCAACGGTAACTATAAATACGTCTAACCACCTGAGGACGCACGTGATTGGGTCCGAAACGAGAGGAAATATGAGGTTATTGTATTAATGTTTAGCGCACACGATACCTACGGCTAGCTTTTAACGTGTATGTAATTATATTTACCAGACCATGTTTGGTATTTGGTAAAACAAACAAAAAACGTTGTGCATTTAATGGATGTGTTTAATTACCACTACCTTTATTAGAGTGCTCAAATCAGCAAACATAAAATACTCATACCTAATAGTAATGTATCATATAAAATCATACATTCACCGGTAAACTCATGAACAATCATGTACGTTGCAATAAAACATTATTTAGCCATTATAAATATATTCTAATACCCGAGGTGTTTATCTGGTTTGGCAACTACAGCAATGTAGTGTCTACATACACTTTCGAGCCAAGTCCCGTTATACCTGTACACACGTGTTTAGGTATCCGATGTGACTTATTGTATAACTGCATTATGGAAATAAAATAATGTATCATAAATCTACGCCAGATTCTATACATCGCAAGTTAAACTACATGAGATTATAATGTGTGTTTGTGATTCTGCTTAGGTCATTGTCATTCCTACACAAACCCTGCAAGCGGATAACAACAAGCCATCTAAGGAACAAACTACTACAGGCTCGATCAGCGCATTCAATTTGCATGCCTACCACACACAGACAGAGAGCAGTTTATGTGCATATATTGAGGGATCAACAAATGCATTTAGAAGACAAGACCGAACCCCTGAGAATATTGAGGTGCGTGATGGAACTCGGGCCAACACAAACTGGAACCAAGTAATCATTTTAATAGAAATTAAATTTAGTGCCAATTCATGGGAGACTTCATTTTGGGACTTATTGGTTAGGTTGGTTTATATTAGTACACTATTTTGATATTTCGGACGTTTCTTCTTATTAAATTATGTAATACAATAATATTATTACTGAACTTTCATTTGTCAAATTGTTGTGTATTGTTTCATTGTTTGTACTGTATATTAACTTGTGATACTTGTGCAAGTAAATTACTATAGAATACCTACTCCTACTTCTGTTTGCTAACAGGTACATGAAGACGAAGTAATGGTTTATTTGAGATGGTTGCAGAGAAGGGCGTTGATGCATACACTAGACTCATGTAGGCACTTCCCTTCACTTCATATTGAAAATGAGTGTTACGAGTTCGTCGGTGAGTTATCTACATCCGAGGTGGATCAAGAAGGCGTTGCTGCTGCATTACATTAACAAGTTTTATTATGCGGTAGGAAGAGCGGTTTTAAACAAATTCAAGCCTTTTCGCTCTAACAAATTGCAATTTCAAAACAATCCAAATTATTTATGGGCTATAAGGGAAACGTCTTGGAAGTTTGGATTTATATACACGAAGTTTTGTCTGTATGGTGAATTAAAACTTGACAGTATAATTCTAGCTAATGCACAAACGCCGTTTTGCCGGACAGATTTCGTAAGCTCGTATTTCTGTGTGTTTTTTTGTCAACACGTTGTTTTGTTGACACAAGTTCTCAAAGCCTTGAGTGGCGTCGGTTTTTCACTGGGATCTGTGGAAGGAGTTATAATCCCATAATCCCGCACAATATCCCACAAGTGAATGGAGACGGGAAAATAGGTTCCCTGTAATCTCATTTTACGCGGTGTTCTTTACACATTCAACTTATTGATTTCCCTCTATATTGATACCAAATCGTTGCTAAAATTATTTAAAACAATAATAATCAATCTCAAATTGGAACAACAGCTTGTTATTTTCGATGCGTTGTGAGATTTATCTATTCTACTATGTTTCTCCACATCTCTAGGTGATATTTTTCAAGACAACAATCTCTATATTTCAAAAAGCTTTTTTAAGGGAATTTGAAATTGTAATTTAGTGATAATACTGACAGAACAATCTTGATCATAATCATAATAAAGATGGCATAATACACAATACAGGATTTCTGATTGACCCAAGCACGTTGATTTTCGATGCACGTCATCTATTATTTGACCCATTTATTAATTGCCCGTTGCAATGACGGCTCCGTAGCCACCATTCGCATATACATGAATTTTAATATCGAGTCTATAGGTCCAGCATCGTTGATAAATCCTCGACAGAAGTGAACGCCAAGCTCAGCCGCACAAAAAAACATGTGCATGTTGTGCTGTCGGTTTCTTGCGCCAACTAAACAACAAGGGGGGTGAGCAATTGTTCCAAACGTTGGTCCAAACCGACTGGGATTTAAATCCAGACCCTACAACTCAACGGGAAAGTATCAACTTACTTAAAAACCGTGTTTTTACCAAGTTTATTGATTTTCAGTGTAGAATTCATAGAAATAAAACACATAACCAAGATAATTTGCACTTACATAAAACCCATATCACTTTGTAGCGCTTTGTCATGCGTAGCCTACGTTTACTATAGGGGATATTTGCGGAGTTTTTTGTGAATGGCATCTGCTTATTTGTTTTGCAATGCTTTTTGAAAATTTAATAAAATTAAAATGTCTATATAGTATATAATACAATTCCGTGTCTGGGTTTTATGCGTCACTTGCACTCACGGTTTTGTGCGCGTTATGTTACTTCAGTTACCTTTGATATGTGAACGATACTGACAAGTGAACATACAAAGAGTGTTCGGGATTTAAAATAACCCCAATAGAGCTACTTGTCAATTCGGCTTGCCACTCTCTTCAACCGCTGCAACGAATGAAACTATAGCATGATATAAAACAAGTAGTCTCTTCTAGAAAAGGGTTCTTGTATAACTCAATATTGATAGGGTAGTTACAAGTTGTGACCATTCATTTCAGAACTTCCAAAATGTAAACGTATATGAAACTGCAAAACATTTTCAATGGTTTCGGTAAAGGTAAAGACTCATAAAAGTACGTTTTACACTATTTTATACGAACTTCGTTCCTTAAAGTTATTTATTTTTTATTTTCATTGGACTGTTTTAAGACAAACACATGTTTCGCTAAAGCAGAACTACTGAAAAATGTATTACCTACATGCAGAAATATATTTCACACTGAAATAAAAACTAGCATATTCAATGAGAGAAAATGGCCATAATTGTCTACTTTTACAACCAAACTAAGTGATTGATTTAGTCCCAATGGCACTGACAATTTTGGAGAGTGCAACATTATTTTAGAATCTAGATGTGTGGAAAAAAAGTATTAAAATAAGTTGTCTTCTTCACTGACTGCATTCTATTCCCTATAGTCCCATTGACGTGTCACCCGGATTTTGCCACCCAGTGTGTCTCTATGGAAGCTTATCTGGCGCACTATTCCACCGTTCAATCCCCGTTCACACCAGCCGCAAGGGAGTAGAGCCAGTGCGAGCCCACGTTACGAATATTTACCCTGGTAGACGCGAAAAGCGCATTACTTCACACGTCAAATTAAAAATAAATCCCGTTACATTTTCAAAAGGCAATTAAGTTCGCTACAAAATTGTGTAAACCACACATGTTTATACTTGACCCTATTCACACACGTGAGGCCCATGCATTGATTTCTTTGTATACACTGTGTTATTTATACTTGCACGCAACCCTTAATATAAATAATATAACATATAATATTCACGGTTAGCTGAAATAGCGTTGGGGTGTCCGCTCGTAGTGTCTAACGGAAAGCGATGATATTAAACATTTTAAGATGCGAGATAAGCACGCTACACATCGGGTATATGGGGATATGCATGGGACATGTTAATAAAACGTATAGGGCTACACAATTAACTGATTTAAAAAAAGTATATACATCGTCATGGAGCTCGAATATAAAAGTAAAAATACAAGATGATAGAGGAATGGTCCAAGTTAATAGAAACACGGCACCAATAGCCTATGTATCGAGCTTTCATTGTTATCTGGAATAAGTAACTGCATAAGCATTCAAAATTTGATTTTCAAGTGAAATAAATTCTCGCGTGCTTTACGTTTTCTATCTTGAACAACCTTAATTAAAGCATCGACACAGTCATATACCAGCAACAATCAGCGAAATACCTATCACATTCACAACAGCCAATTCCGCTATTGATATATACCCACCTCTATCTTACTGACGGTGGGAGCAACGTCGTATATCACTCTATTGCGCTGGTCTCCAGGGCAGCACGATAGCACACCAAACACGGTGAATAATGTAAGCTTAAAAATCGTCGACATAAAAAATGGGCAAACCATTGTCCTGAAGTTGAGACGTGTTCCGAACGACTGAAACTTGGAGATGATTTCCAGTCGAGACAGTCACATTTATTATGAATGTAGCTCCGTTATGTCTATATACGAATCCTTCTTAGGTCAACAATGTGGTGCACCCCGTGCTTGGCTAGAGCGTGGTATTTCTTGACAAATCCAACCACACAGTAAAATAATTTCAGCTAAGTGATATCTCGCTCAACATGCACGCTTAGAGTATTTAGGGCAACACCTTGCAATTGTCGTAATGTAGAACATCCGGGAGCAATTGTCTTACCAACAACGGGGGTTTTCAACAACAATTACTTTAAGTGGTGAAAGTTTTAACATTGTCTTGTTTGCTGTAGCCTAGCTGTAAGGGTAGATTTGAAATGAAAGCAGAAAATGTCACTGATTTATCTAAAATTGTCTTATCTTATCCAATCTAAACGTGACACAAACATTATGTTAAATTCTTTAAAGCATTAATTAACGATTACCCGCCTATTATTTCAGAATGTTTATTAACATTCTTGTTTCAAGATACGAGTTAGAACCCTTACAGTTCTGCCCTATTTTAGCTCCTCCCTATATATACTGAACATTTAACAAGCGGTTTACCTTCATAATAATTAAGAAGCACGATATCTTTTACATCTCTCCTCATTTTACAACGACAACTAGGTCCGTGATGGACTGAATTAAGAAATTAGTTGACGTATGGCGAACTTGGTAAACTTCCCGGGCGCTACGTACGCATCGTACGCACGTGAACTACAAACACGCACCATGACTGCATCAACCTTGCTTTGTCATTGTCGAGTAATTACGCGGGAACAACTTTTTAAATAAGTTAGATATGATCTTTGTGTGGCGTGTAGCCTACCCCTCTCTGAAGGGAGCCCGCAAGGTGTCTTCAAAGCCGAGGCCGAACCATCATTAACAGGGCAACAGTATCTATAGATGAAAGCGTGACACGTGATCAACCCTTCTCTTGGCAAGGGTTTCTTAACTTTACGGGCGGGTTTATAACCACCTTGCCAAACCATTGGTTATTAACGTGATTAGGAAATGAAATACGGTTCCTACGAAATATGAATATGTAAAGCCAATAGTAAAAGTTTCTTTCCGAGTTTGCAAGAATTGGCGCGATACGATTTTCTCATGCAATATTATTAGAAACCCTGAGAGAAAGGAAGAAAATCACACAAGTCTTCGCTTCGAGTTGTTGGAACAAGTTAACGCATTATTCAGTGATTCTGACAACGCTGCCGCGCCATGTGTCTATTCACAGTCGAAATTTAATACAAACGTCACTTACGATAAATCATCCATCTTTAAAGACCAAGAGATATTTCTCCCGCGTTTTTCGTCGCCGCTACAACGAACGACGCTGCCCATGTTTACCGCGTCGCCGCCGTGCAAGGCACTCTATCCGCGCTTATTACTCGCGGGAGGAAAGCAGAGGCACTACGTAAGTACACTTTATACTCAAGTTACCACACATCTATCCCTAGAGATGCTACCGAGCGCAATTTCAAAAGCTTGATAATAGTTTTGCGACTTTGTCTCTGCTCTTAGGTCCCCAAAGCCTAAGTTTTGGGGTCATTATTGCGCTATAAAAACGCATAACTATACTTGATAAAGAAGTAAATAGTATAAATTATACCCGGAGTTTTGATTTACCTACCGTAACTATTAAACAAAGAATCCCCCTCCCCCCCCCCCCCTCTCGTGCAATATGGCGGAGCACATACAACAAATCACAGAGTGTTCGTTTTGATTAGCTTGTTATAAAGCACAACCGCTCCCTCCACATAATCAATTCGTTTATATTTGTGTCAGTTGGGCACGTATACCGTGATTGGTGAAGATAACCCACGTAAACCAGGCAGGCAGGCATTACGTTACGAGTTAGGCCTACTCGGTCAATACAGCTATTAACGGGGCTTCGAAAATAAAAACAGTTTCCTATCCCAGCTCAGTAGGGATTTAAAATAATATTGTACGCGGTTACAAAACTGGCAATAACAAAATTGGCATGTTTTCAGACAGGAACCTACAAAAAAGAGTTCTCAAAATAAATAATACTCAACACTGTGAAAAGAAGAATAAAATTATCCATAGCGACGGGCGTGCATGGAAGCATATCGGCGACGTACGTGTTTGCAAGCGCCTAAAAACTTGCCGGGTTGTTTACGAGTTCATAGAAAAGTTCTTGTGTTGCAGCATCGTCAGTTCCGTCGATTGGAAGAAAGAGATAACCGAACAACGACGAAGAACTCTCAAGTGCCCAAAGAAAACATCATAAAAAGACACTGGATGAACGAACGAACTGTATCTCGCCTAAACCATCGTTACCTTCTCGAGGAAGTAAAACACCTGGCGTTCGAAAAATAAACGCGAGGTGTCGAATAATTGTTGCAACGACTCACGTAACTCTCGATTATTTAAAAAACTTTTCAATGGATCGATTTATCAGCAGGTGAAGCTAAAGTAAAGAAACCTCTAGTTTCGAGAGAGGGTCATTACAAGGTCCGAACATGCATGTAGCTGGTTATGCATGCCGAGTTTGGTTTTGTGCTCGACACAAATGGTGTGATAGAGAGAGAGTAAAAGTGAAGGCCATATGTTTGATGTAAAAGAGGAAAGGGCGTTTTTTCTGTTATGTAAATTGATATTGAGCGGCGCCATCAACATCTAAGGTGGAAACGCGTTCGAATGCAGAGACTGTGATAATGAATATTATGATGAACAGCGAACATTAGAATCCGAGTAGGAATGTTAATTTCTTGGCGCAATGAGTATTGACAATGGCGCGAATACAAACAAAGGAGTCGAGATTAATTCCTTCCTCCCGCACTCGACGCAGTCTAACGATGATTATTATTTAGGTCTACTCTTCTCTATGTTGTGTAGGTGAACATAAAAATAATCCGTTGAACCGAATAACAGATTGTGCGTAGCTTTGCATCAATGGGGGGTAATTTGCTAAAACTTTGGGCGGTCGCTTCCCCGTGCACGGCCAGATTAATGGGCACTTATACCCCTGGAAGAACATGTCTGGCCACTGTTTATTACCAATTACAGGAATTATCTTGTCCTTTGTGTGAGTGATGCGCTTTTAACACAGAAGGTCTTTCAATTGCGTCTTGACAAAACATCCAGCGAAGATAACGAGCCCGAAACCAAGCTTAATTCTGATTAAAAAAGATACGAAACGTTATTTTCTTGAAAAATGAAAACAGAATACTCGGAGACACCACGTCTTCTTTCTCCCGGGCAAAAAGTATGGATATTCGGCCATTCTTTCACTACAATGTATAGACGTCATTAATTTTAACAGCATCCAACCCACTGCTAAAAGCTTTGTCAATTCTCCAGGCACTCGTTATAAATTGTAATCACGGATGTGCCTGTATTGTCGAAATGTAACAGCAAACATTTGTTCACGAAATTTATAATTTGAATATACCACTTTTGTAGCTGATAATTATGTGTTTACAGAGCAGACGCTCTAGTTTCACAAGACTGAACCGTCGAGGTATAGTATATATATATAGTATGGTCATCCACCTCTGCAAAGGAACACATGGATGCTATCGCTCTCCTCGGCATAAGGTATGCGTCGTTTTAGGCAAGTCACTGACAAAACGTTGTAACTTGTTTCACTGAGTCGCGCAATATTTGTTTCTGCCTCTTTTCTTCTTCGTGATAAACACATTTTACAAGAAGTCTCCATGTAGAGGAGACGAAACGTTTTGTCCCCAACACAGTGTCTAGTGAAAAAACGGTGAAACAACCCGATAAAGTTACAATTTTGCGTCACTTATGTTGGATCGCGAAATTCTTAAATGTGGAAACGGTAAAGTTGTGGTGAGATAATAAAAATGACCCCAACCGGCACACGAACCCAGAACCTGTGGGCTCTTAAACAAGTGAAAAATGCGAAGAAACGTACCTTAGCTCTCTTTTAACTGTGGTAGGCTACCGGATTCATATGACTAACCAGTTATAAAATATTTGTGATTTTTATCCACGTGATCAATCTGAGAGGCACTTTACACCTTTCTGTGGTTAGAACAACGAGTATATGATCTCACACTTTAAATAAGCTGGTACGTACGATTACGTTTGTTTTACTCTAAGAATATATTTATATAAAAACTAATAAACTATACATAACATATGAAAACAGATATTCAACTAAAAATAAAAAGTGTAAACCCGGCACCTCCACCATAGACATTACACATTGAGCAACAATAATACTAATTAAACGGACATTATACTATAAAAACATTACGAAATGTCGAGACTAAATTTTGATAACATTCGACTAAGAAAATCATTCTGGAGCCAAACCGGTTTTCCAGATCGGCCCGGTGAACGGATGTTAAACCTGTTCACAAACGACAGCTCGCAGCTCATTGCACAAACATGAGTCAATCATTCTCAGCGTTCATTCCAACTTGTCGCTCGCTTATCTTCACTCAGTTCATTCGTGCAAGAAAGTTGCATCACGTGTTGCCTGGCTGCACCACTCGTTCGTTATACATTTCCGCACTTAATCAAGTCATAAACAGTTATCGTCTTAATCTCCTCGAGAGAATTAGCAAAAGTGAACATTTGTTCATTGTTATGTTGAAGGTGTTAACACCCAACACGGGAAATGCCAAGTGTCATTCTGGCATTGTTTGGCTGTGTACGTAAGCTCCCCGTCGAAGCCGCTGTATTTATTTACTTGATTTGAAAGTCACTAGTGACGACTCTAATACCATAGAAAAGCCAAGAAACATTATTCATATTTCATGGCTTTGCTTTGCTTTGCTTTGCTTGCACATCGCATTTCTATCATGTTTTATTCTTATAAACGACGGGAATGAACTGAATGCGAGTTGTCTAAATTGATGTTTTCGAGTGATTGATATAATAAATGGTGAAACGTATGTTTGATGATAGATTTGTATTCGGCTTAGTTATGTTGTGCCACTTTTCTGGATAGTCACATTTTTCACTTGGTAAAAAGCATAAAATACGCGCTCGAAAGGAAGCGGTGCATAATGTATATTGTATACACTTGGCGCGACAATCACTTTCTGCACTCAATCACATTGCGTCAGACCATCTGCAATCTATCTAAGCCAATAAACCAGCGTTCTATCTCCTCGACACACGCCTACCCTTTCTCTGCTGGCTTCCTTCTCTGTTTTTATCTGATCAGGTGAAGACGTCGGCAACGACTTTGATGGGTCTATTGAAGCTAAACTGCAGAGGTAAACGGTAATTTGAAACTGCATGGCAGGAAGCCGAGGGTCAAAAGGTTGCTCGTCGCACTTTGCTTCAAAGCAAGCAGTCGTAGCCAAGATCACGAGCTAAGCGCGATAAGTGGCCATTGATTTTGTTACTTGCTTTGCTATTGGATAATCAGGCTCATTGTGCCAGCTCGCACGCGGCCCGCTAGTCTCGTATGTAAAGTATTGGTTACGTGTGGTGGTTGTAAGATGAGCCTTCGAGCGGGCGTGTCATGGTGGTGGACTCCCATCAGATATGACACTCCATGCCGCCGCTTGACCCCAGAGCAGCCCTTTGCACCCGTGCGCTACCTGACGGCCCAATTCATCATCAGCGATTCACTGAGCCGGAGCTGACGTATTCGACTCAACCACTCACCGCGAAACTATATACCCCACGCCACGAGAGAAAATCTAAAGAAAGACTAATTTCAATAAGCATTAATTATCCACCAGCCACGTTCTTCCTACGTTTTTGTTGTGGAGAGATGAGCACTCAAGAAAGATATGATTAACGGAACCGTTTTATCAGTGATTATTCATTTAGACCATAAAGGAGTTTCTTCCTTTTTTGTAAACGACGAATTCTTAACTTTCCCAGAGTGATTTACTACTTAAATGTTTCTCCAGGCATCTCCATGTTGTGTAAAACACTTGCGGAAAAGAAAAACAATTATGTTCGGAAAGCTAATTTAGTGTAGAGCTATAAGAGGCCTAATGACATAAATCTGCATCTCGCGGGTGGTCGCACACGGGTTTAAATGCAATTCCTCTCAATGTACGTAGTATTTGGTATATAGCCCAGATAAATCACTTGGCCACGCACGGCATAAGGAAAACTGCCTATAGCGGTGATCGATGTACGAGAAAAAGCCTGTCGCCCACTCGTCACTCGGCCAGTAAAAAGCTTGACTGAATCTTGCTCGGGGGGCATAAAACTTCCATGTCATGTTTTGTTCAATCATTACGGCACTTCTCCAATAACATGGCTGCAACGGCGCCTACGCTCGGCCTAAATCCGTATAGGATAAAATGTGTTTACTTGTTTTAATATATGCCTGCAAAGGTCCTCGCCCCGGCAAATTGCGCAGCACCCTCTCTCGACGACTCAAAGGGAATCGCTTCATTCACTTCTAACTAAAAGCTGTGATTTAATTAATTTTTTTCAAGAAGTTTAGAAAGCTGTACCCAGCCCCGAGCACGCTTGTCCCGCGAATGTACCGGCATGAATTAAAACTTCAAATACTGTGTACTCAGTAGCAGTAAAAATCTGTTAATCGCTATGCAATGTTCATAAGCCGTACGATTTATGGCGATTTGTTTGGATTAAAGGGTCATTCCGGAAAAGAATGTTATCATTAATCACACTTGTAGTTAACAATAATGTTAAATTCGTGTTGCATTGCGTCCGTATTGTGCTTCACTCTGGAGTGGATCTGAGCATAATAATTACCCCGGACGAGGGAGCTTAAATCAACGTCGGACGACGCGAATTTCACTGCTCGTTTCCTCTCATTTGAATCCGTGGCTTATAAGTAAAAATCGAAATAACCAACGCATCGTTCAAAACTAATGATAAATGTCAATAAATAGCTGTCAGAATTTAACGTTTCGATTATTGTGGGCGGACCTGTCATACATAGGTAGTGAAAAATAGAAACGAGAATACCCTTCTCTGGCTACGTCTATATATCAGAAAGTAACTAATACCAACCTTCAGGAAACTTCACATGAAAGTCACTTTATCAAATTAAGGTCTGCAACCTATATCCTAAAGTTAGTAAATCAGATCTCGTATAATGGCGAGGGCGGCGAAACGTTTGTTCACCTGTCAATAACCTAAATGACTTTAGTTCGGCGCACGTGATCTTCGCCGGCGCGTGAGTGAGCGACGGACGATCGTTCGCATTCGCCGCGTGCGAACCCAATTAAAAGCGACTTTTCCCCATGTGACATTCCTTCCTATACCTCTCCTCTTGGTTATTGTATCGCGTGGGTCGTGGATGGATCATTACTACATAAACACAGCACACACGATCATATCAGCAGGTGTATAGCGTAATAAAGCGCTTTAAGGACCTGGGGAATGTAATGAACCGTTTTTATAGTTACATAATTAATTCATTGCCCATTCACAATCGAAATTATGTTTCGACGCCAGTTTTTTGTCACAATCACATGGGCATTAGGCTTAACGAGCGAACTGTGATAAAGTTATCATGCCATTTAAAAGCAATACACAATATATATGAGCAATATCATTATAAAAAAATCATATACGAACAACATTTAATAAAGTTCATTTAATCATTTTAATAAATTATTTTAAACTTTAATTCAACGATTTCGATTTTAACTAAAGACGTTGAATTTTACAAGACTTGAAAACGCCCCAACTCTTTCGTTTGGTAAAATAATTATAATAACTTTGAAGTTCCTAAGTTTTGACTTTTCGGCGTGTTCTTTGGATCTTATTCAGTGGTTCGAGGGTCCTCATCACATTTAAGAGTTAAGTGAGAGCCCCTCCCCCTCTGAAGTATTAAAGCTAAAAGCTACGCCCGCCTACGCACTGTCCTCAAAAACTGGATTCTATTTGCACCAAACGCGGGCCCGGAACGGCGATCCCCCCTCGCATTCCTCGACCAAATACAGAAGGCGGTTACGAAACCAGCTCGCGAACTCGGCCCTGTAAGCAATTCGAGCGGAAGTGATTGATCTAAAGATTGAAAGACGTATTTCCAGTGTACGAGGAGGAATACTTGAGATTATTTGCTTCGGGTTCTCCCTTTGGCTGAGACTAGCCCGTCTATGCGTGCTCGTCAAAGGCGAGCTCATTTAAATGATTCTCCATAATCGTGACGTGCTATTAGTCCAAATTAATATTGCACGAATTAATGGTTTAACGCACAAGTAAACGGTCCAACCTCAATAACATTTACACACAGATAGTGTAACTATACCTATTGCAGGTTTCTATTTGTTACTTAGAAAATAAAGGTTGCGTATTTATTTTCTTGTTAAATCTACTACATTAATTACAATGAACAATGTTTGTATGCACAATGAGACAGCACTAATTGCAGTGTTGTATGTTTGTTTCACAGAAATGAAAGGTTACCTTGATTTGCACTAGAATCTATGTTGGTATGTCCGGTAACACCGCCTTGTTTCTACCTGTTCATGCCCCCAAGAAGGGACAGTTCACCGAAGCAGTGCCAGCACACGCGCGAGTAAGGGGAAAACACGTACGCTCGATCAAAACGTGCCTCGCGGGTTCCTATGCATAATTAAGCCGAACGTTTAAAAGAACGTCTAAAACGGTTACCCAGGTCTGGGACCAAACCCACGACCTTAGCAATACGAGGCAGGGCCACCGTGATAATGACAACCGTATCGTCCGTCACTTGTCTCAGCTACCATGAACTAGAAAGATAATAATTCCGAGCCATTGTCGGTTACAAGTTGGTCTGGTAACCCATGTCTCCTGCATTTCCGGTTCGAATTCTTCGTGTATCACCCACTCATCGTCCTGATTAGCATCGTTGCCAAACCATCATCATAATTTATAAATCCATAATGATTTCTTCTTCTGAAGTTCGTGTAATAATTTGGACAGATTCAATTACATTGCTGGGTTTACTGATAAATCGTTGGTGATCTCATCTGCGCATCACAAGTGTCTACAAAAGCCGAGAAATATTGATACTTGACTCTCACACATATGAGTCGGGAGTCACCACAGGGTCATAATATTAATGCTGTGCACACAATGTCGACTGGGAAGGATATATTGATTCATGATTGCTGTATGTTTTATAACAAAAACCAAAAGTAATATCGAAAAGCATTTCGAGAGATATTTTGGCGTGATAGCACTTGAAATACAAATTCATCACGACTGGGAACGTATATACAATAGGACACTACCCGAAATACGTAAACCAATGGCCTGACTTGATCCATGCAGCAACGAGAAATAACGCAGTAACCATATTGTATTACGCAATGAGTACAAAAAAGAATTGTTAGGGTAAACACTTGTTTTGATCTACCATTGATTTACTTACGTCGCATAACGTACATTTTCTGACACACTGTTGTCTTCGGTGCTCTTGACAAATGATCTGCAAAGAGAGTCATACCACAGAATGGTAACTACAATATTTTGCTTTGATATGTTGTTATTGTTTAAGTAATATTTATTGCCATGACGTTTTAAAACGGGTTTTATACGTGAATAGGATAGACATACACAAGAAGTCATCATGATCGACAATTACTACAACTATCACAATCTAAATTGCGGTGTAATAACAGATGTCCAAGGCTGGGAAAAATTGTATTACATTATTGAATAATCGCTTCGCAATTCAAACGATGTGAGCTCAGACGTGAATACAGTATATGTCTAACGGCCATGATTGACAGTTGAAGCAATAAAACCATAGAGATTGTTGAAAGTCGGCGTTTCTGTATCTCAATATGGAAATACTTGAACACTTCATGAGAGGAATATAATGATTTCTGAAAGTTGAAATGTTCGTTCGCAACTTATTAAAAGTCGCTAGCAAGTTGCGGCCTGGCAAGTCGAGTTTTCAAGCATTGGGTGGGTGGTGGAGGGGGGGGGGCGCCTTTGGTATGGAAATAGACGGTGTGTTTAAATGAATAGTGAAACCTTATCGGTGCTTCCAAAGAAGTGAGCACACCGTGCTCGAACTAGCCGGGAACTGAGCCCGGGCCAGGCCAGCATTGAGCCGAGACATGGACAACTCCGCTACTTGGAACTTTGGTCCATCAGCTGGATTTCGCTGGCCGCAAAAAACTGGAACCACAGCACAGTGAAGGACGCCAAGAAACAAGAGTCGATACTAGATCTATGGCTAGGGGCGTCAAACTCGGCCGAACAGACACCATGCACACCACAGCCAACTGGTGAAACTGGTTGTTAAGTGTATTATAACAACGTGAATCTCAATACGGTGCATGAAATGTGTAAGAAGGGTTTTGCCTTCTAACAACACACGCTGCACCTGCCATTTTTGACCCGTGCATAACGTAGGTGAACCTCAATACGGTGCATGAAATGTGTAACAACACACGCTGCACCTGCCGTGTTTGACCCGTGCATAACGTAGGTGAACCTCAATACGGTGCATGAAATGTGTAACAACACACGCTGCACCTGCCGTGTTTGACCCGTGCATAACGTAGGTGAACCTCAATACGGTGCATGAAATGTGTAACAACACACGCTGCACCTGCCGTGTTTGACCCGTGCATAACGTAGGTGAACCTCAATACGGTGCATGAAATGTGTAACAACACACGCTGCACCTGCCGTGTTTGACCCGTGCATAACGTAGGTGAACCTCAATACGGTGCATGAAATGTGTAACAACACACGCTGCACCTGCCGTGTTTGACCCGTGCATAACGTAGGTGAACCTCAATACGGTGCATGAAATGAGTAACAACACACGCTGCACCTGCCGTGTTTGAGGTGAACCTCAATACGGTACATGAAATGTGTAACAACACACGCTGCAGCTGCCGTGTTTGACCCGTGCATAGCGTAGGTGAACCTCAATACGGTGCATGAAATGTGTAACAACACACGCTGCACCTGCCGTGTTTGACCCGTGCATAACGTAGGTGAACCTCAATACGGTGCATGAAATGTGTAACAACACACGCTGCACCTGCCGTGTTTGAGGTGAACCTCAATACGGTGCATGAAATGTGTAACAACACACGCTGCACCTGCCATGTTTGACCCGTGCATAACGTAGGTGAACCTCAATACGGTGCATGAAATGTGTAACAACACACGCTGCACCTGCCGTGTTTGAGGTGAACATCAATACGGTGCATGAAATGTGTAACAACACACGCTGCACCTGCCGTGTTTGACCCGTGCATAGCGTAGGTGAACCTCAATACGGTGCATGAAATGTGTAACAACACACGCTGCACCTGCCGTGTTTGACCCGTGCATAACGTAGGTGAACCTCAATACGGTGCATGAAATGTGTAACAACACACGCTGCACCTGCCGTGTTTGAGGTGAACCTCAATACGGTGCATGAATTTGCTTTTTCTTATGAATGTGTCTTCCTTCCAATGCATATTTCCGTTTTTTTGTGTTCGTATTTAATTGGAAAAGTGTATTGCAACAATACACGAAACACGAAAATATTTATTGGAACAAAGAATCATTCATAAGAAAGAGTAGACCTACTGAATTCTGTAGGAAATGACGTATTTTGTTTTACTTTGTGGTAATTGAAGTACGTTTGAAAGCAATTCTAACAAACATAGATTGTGAGATCCGCACCGCCTTAATATTCTAACTAAACGAGGTCGTTCTTCATACTTATCATGTTTTGTTTTCGAAACATGAGAGGTTAATCGTAGTCAACTAATTAATTACGAGTTAATTCGCTAACCAACGCTCCTCAGCTGTAGTCACATGTGGTCATTACGCCACTTTTGAGAGGCGTGCTGTTGCTTTATCATTCGATAGCGTAGTCCAGATCGGTTAACTCATTCTGTCGGTGTTTAATGCCCATGCCTACATTTACTGTCGCTATATTTGAATAATTCAGGATTTTCGGCGGTGCAGGGGAGAAAGGTATGGATGGCATGTTCAACACACATTTGTGAACGGGGCGGCCCAATACTTCTAAGAACATGGCTACTGCCTGCCTGCCTAGAGAGTACGCATGCCAGTATGACCACTGCCAGCCTTCCTAGTATAGGCCGGTTTTTGTGCCTCGTAATATTGTGAATTACTATCTCTAATTATTACGTCCGACTTAATTTATAATCAATGGAGTCTTAGGTAAAATTTGCCTTGGGATACAGAGAATATATAACAGGCTCTACGTATGCTGAAAGCCCTATCAACGCAAACAACGAGCACAAAGATCTTAAGAGCAGACAACGCCTCTTACACAAACCTGAGGGCATAAAATGTTTTATTAAAAACATCCAGGAAGTTGGTGGATTCATAGTAATTAACTCATTCAAGATTTAAGCTGTTAACGCTGGGGCTAAATCGGAACGTTTTTCAACGTATGTGCCTATAAATATAGAGTGGTTACGGCCAACATTATTTACAAAACTGAACAGTTTTAGTAGATGGAAAATCTAGGTTGATGAGAAACGGTTCCCGTTAATTGACCGCTAATTACTCGTTTAAGTTAATTATGACATGGTAATGGAGGGTAGGGAGTACTGCCTATATATACAATATATAATAGCGTCCTGCACAATTAATGGTTAGACCCATGAACTCGCTAACTAATAGCGGCTAAATTAACTGCTCTATAGATTACTTATAATAATTGAATAGAACAAAACCAAGTAGAAAGTAATTTTTAGAGGTTTCGTTTACTTTGAATACAATGGCGTCGATTTACGACGGTCGACCCCAATATCCGATCAATTTAAAAAGTTTGAATTACTTTTTTAATGGGTTCCGCGAGACGTATACGTTCCGTAAGTCAGCGCTGCGCTGCGCCGCGGCTGCTCAGCCTGCATGTTTTGTATATTTAAATATCTCCCAAGTTTGTTTTGATAGGATTCTGTGCCCCGAGTTGCATGTCTGTTGGATAACGCTGCACCACAGAGGGAAACCGGCCGTTACTGCATGGCACAAACCCTGTAATTACACGTACGTGAGATCCGGTCTCAAGCTCGCAATTCCTTGTAATGAAAGATTGTTTTTTTATTATTATTAAGATGCATATAAATGTAAATATCACTTTTCAACGTTGCGTTTTCAGGCCGAAAAGTTTACTAGTTTAACTTGAATTTGACACGCAACAAAAGCGGCCGTTCCCATGAGATCTCTATACACGCCCAAGTATTAATTAATGTTTCGCATTTTATTATCTCCTCTCTTTGTTAGTCTCGTAACATTTTCAGTGTAGCAACAGAAGATTGGAAGCTCCTTCAAGGCTCCATAAGCTTTAAAATAACTTAATCCTATTACGGAACGGGTCAATCGGTGCTGTGTATATAGACACTACATAGGCTTTAGCAGGAAGTGTGCTCAACACAAGAAAGAAACGTCTTACGCAACAAAAGATCTATTTTCGCGCGCACATAAAAGTGGCCATTCGGGGGTATATTACACGTGGGTAAAGTGGGCTATACTTGGGAATTAACTGCCTAGTCCCGGTACAGACGAAGTCAAAACCCCGCGGGTTGTCTCGCATTTGTCTTCGTCAATATCGAGAGTAAATGCGTTTTTAAAGGCAAGTCAAAAACGACATCCACATCTGAAGCAATCTCGTTTCGAATAGCAGTTGACGGATAGCCATACGGCAGAGTCTCTTGTTGTAAGCACTCAATTCCCTTTCCCCGATTGGCTTTCAATTGAATATAAGAGAACTGCGTTTCATATGCAAAAAAAAAAAACGTCGATTTCGTCGTTCTTTTACGAGATACCCATTCGCTAATACACCATATATTACCCGGCATGCGGGTATAAAAACGTCCCATTATTCGCGGGTGTGGGACCACGATTCAGTAATCGATTCGCAGCCGATTCTGATTGTGCTGCATTGTCCAACGCCAGACCAACCCCTTCTTTGTATGTGCACGGACGGGCTGGTTTTGTCATTAACGAAGATATTTCGAGTGCGATCTTGCTTACAAGTTACGACTGGTAGTTCCGTGGTCTGACGCAGTGTGAGCGACATTCGCGTCGAATGTGGGCTTACATCTTAAGCTCTCGCTAAGCTCAGTGCGGTACGAGTGTCATTTGCACAAGTCGAATAAAAACAGTCGACGCTTTAAGCCAGTCAATTTTCATAAAAAAATATTAGAGATGTCTTCGAATCTAAACCCACATTTCATCCCTTCGTCTACAATAAGTCTAATCTAAAATAAAACGAAGGACGTCGCTTATATAGTGAGGGCACTCGAAGAGAATCCGAGCCGTCGTTACACATCGGTGGGCACAAGATTTCCAGTGGTTAGCAGCTATAAAAATAATAGCCACCACGGCAATTGGCCAAGAGCTTTCAGGGGGATAGAAATAGGCCAATGGACTTCAAGCAAGAGGGAAATGTGTGTTGGTAAAGTACATTATTTTCTAAGACTTCTTTTAGACGGGAACATTTTTCCATCAAACTTTTTAAATTCAAGAACCAATGTCAATCAACTACACTTAGATGTAGTAAAGTACATCAACAGTTATCTTTATTGAAGCTTTTTTGTCCTTAAATAAAGAAGTTGAATCAAATAATTGAACTGTGTAATACAGGCTTATATATTAGGCCCAGTTTCACCAAACGTTTAGCGTTGCTCCAATAAACATGGCACCAACTTGAACACACCATGCATGTTGTAGGGTATGTAATTTTCTGAAATTATCAAAGTTTGGTGAATTCGGACTCTAGTCCCGGTGTTACCACAATTACAGCAATGCAAGATTAGCCATTGGTCTTCATCGTTTGCTAGAAAACATTTTATAATAGCAAAGAGACTTTTGGTGGCGGTGCCGGGTCGAGATACATTATTTTCCTGGCGCGTCTTGAAAGAAATTATGAGCATGGTGGAGGCGCCGGGTTGCGCAGAGTTTCAATTTGGAAGGGGATTTGTGTGTGACCTTCAGTGGGAGTAATAAACCATATGAAATAAAAGTGATTTTTTTTCTTCGTTATAATTACTAGCTAGGGCCCTGTCAACCGATTACATGTATAAACTTTCATCACCATTTGCCGGGTTTATACATATAAAGTAGGCTAAACTATAGAATATATTATCTGCATGAACGTTTACAACAAATAAACGAGTGTTCACCTAGACTTTACTTGTATATAAACTAGCTATACTGATTAATAAATAATAAATAAAACATGTGCCCAGATAAAAATAAGCGACATTTGCCGTGTCCTTTATGAACGAATCTGAATATTGATATACACAAACAGAGTTTTTTCAATACCCGCGAGCCGCGGCCAAAGTTAAGAAAACAGGTCTACCAAAATGACAACACCAGACCAAAACATCGAGTCTATATAAAATGAAAAACATCAGTCTATATTCAAATTAGAAAACCAATAAGAAACGTCGAATGGAACGTCGAGGCACACGCGATGACATCGCCTTTACAGCGAACCATTATGTAAAAAAAAATACAAGCGTGTTTCCGGTCACGCACGCACGCATCAAAGAAACCAACGAAATTAAATTTGTTCAAGAAATTTACCATTACAAATTTCAATGCGATATTATGTGAAATATATTTTGTTGAAAGCAAAACGTTTTTTTCAAAACGTACTTAGACATTAAATGCAATTTTCTATTCGGTTCGGAGTTTTTGCAAAAAACCGGTCCGCCTCGCCACATCGCGCGCAACTAAAAGAAAACAATCTATGTACTTAATTCTCTCAAGACACGCCAGGTCTGTGTTTGGTGTGTACTCTACAAAGGCTAACTACGGCTAATACATACTGTTAATTTAGCCAATAAATCAAAACGGCCATCGCAATTTAGTAGGTAGCTCCTAATTGAACGCTTTGCAATTTGCATTAGTTGGGTATCTCTCGTATCGAGTGATGTGCAGACCTTTTGGAACACCTATTAACTCGGTGCGCTAATTTACTGCCATTGTATACGGGCCCGTGGGCGTTTGAGCTATCCACCCGAAACTTACGGTATACATGCGTAGGATGAGCGAACTGTATCTGATCCCGGTCTTCTCATGATAATTGTAGCTGTTAAACCTATTGTTACACCCTGCCTCCAGCCGCCCTGCGATATCGGCCGATATTGCGCCACATCCCCTCAATTAGGAATTGCCTTATCTGGCTCAACAAACAAAGAAACTCAGGAACTCGAAACTCACCGACCAAACCAACACAGGATAAGAAGAACGAACTGGTGCCAATAAGAAGGGAGAAGCGAACTCGCAGTTAAGTCGATACCAACTCTCCAAAGTTTTATTGCGAGGAACACGTGTTTTCGAGCTCATATGATGTATCTTAATCTTGCGCCGAGACACACTTTACAACCGAACATATTTCTACACACACACACGCGCGCGCGCACTAAGTAGAGATATAATCCGTGTGATTGTAAACTATCCTCAATGTAATTACAGTGGTGTTGATAAGATGCGGATTACAATGTTTGTCGACGGGGGCTTAGACGCGAGCGGAGATCCTACTTACGGGGCCGTACAGCTCAGACTGAGGCAAGGGCTAAATATATCGGGAAGATTCCCATGAGCGTCGAGGAGTTTAGGATGACGCGGTGAGAGTGATAGCCGTCATCTGACACCGACACCCAGACACCCAGACAGCAGTGTACAAAGTGCGTCGGCGATGCGTCCGGCATGACACCATAAACAACGTTGATGGGGTAAGTGTAAGAAAGGGGATCATTGAAATGGCTTCCGAGTCTGGCAGGGTTACGCCCAAATAAAACGCTCATCATGCGAGTGCCCCACACAGTAGAAACAATTGAATTTAAATATTTACTTGTGTATACAGAAACAGGCGAAATATACATGATTCACCAAGAATTGTTGAAAATCGTCTAGGACGATATTTATTCAGCATGCTATAAGACCATCGCATTACACGTGCACAAGAAAAGCGTATGGTTTTTTACACACACACAAAAATATATTCTAGAAAACCCCAAGGAAAATTGCATAGTTGCCAAATGGTTAGTAAAATTAGGTTCAAGTGCAATGTCCTACCAAAGCATGCCAGCCAATACGAGCAATATATCACGACGCGTTGTAGTCGGGCTGCCTGCTGCCGTAAACAAAACTAACAAATTCTAGTTGTACAATTTCATAATAGGACCATGATGTATGGACCACGTTTGTTTACGGCAAGCGATTATAGATAAAGAAGTTGACTATAAGTATAACGGTCTACGTTACTCAACATCTCTACCTCAGAAGGGTTTATTACCATAAGGCGAACACAATGTTGAGCAAGGAATACGACAGTTGCGCAAAAACTCCACAGTATGCAGAACGTATGTGTCCTTTATTTTCTTATAATTTAATTCACTATTGTGCAATGTTGTATAATAATACCAACTTGACGAACGGACAGTGCGTAATAGTCTGTCTGCCCTAGCGCTATAAACTGTTAATGAGATGCAGATCGCTCCAACTTCGGACTGAGAGCTACAGCGAGGAGCCCTGGGCGAGAGGGCAAATGCCTCCCAGGGCAGGCCGACATTTGTTTTGTTTTGACATAAACATGGTAATTCTCTGGTATCCACTCAGAGAGAGATGCTGTGTCGCGCTTTGATATAGTTGTAATCGAGTTATGTTTCGTTAGTGTCCACATGTAATGAGCATGAAGCCGCTCTCTCACCAATGGCAAGGGAACGCCATACTTGTCACGGTTTCAATCGATCATTTGTAATCACGAACTAGTATTGGATTATCAACAATACATGCGCAACTCAACGGGTACAGATTCAAATTCTGTTTGGGCAAGTGAGGTGTGGAATATTTAGCAGGCAATTCTTTTTGTGTTGTTTTTTTTTTTTTTGTGTTTTTTTTTACAGAAGAATGTTTTTGGCCATAACCGCCCCCTTGTTACCGTCAAGCAAATTTGATGATTACTGTCACGGGTTCTTATTTTCTCGCACTCCTCACCCACCTCCTCATTAGTTAGACGCCCAACCATGATTAAAAAGCAAATCAGTTTTTCTTTTATTACGTAGAACCATGTAGGAACGTAAAAAAACGCAATTCTTTTTACAAGCTTACCAAGCAGAGCTAAATGGTCATCAGGCAACCTGCTTACTTATGCCGTTTCATTGAAATCACTAGGAAACCGCAGTAAGCCTAATCGGTATACCCCGTAATCTATCTAGTAAAATGTCAAACATGCAAACACATCATATTACCGGTCTGGGACTGTGGGGGAGGGGGAGGGGAGCTGGAACATTTTATTTTTAAGATCAGTTAGTATACTACGAGACCATGGGGACTTAGCCCCTCCCGTGTCAAAAGAAGAAAAATATAATATTCAGTAATTATTATCAAATAATATTAGGTAAGTCACATCATCACCCAAGACGCGGCGAAACATACCGTTTTAGTTATAATTTTTTGTCAATAATAATAATGTTAAATTAATTTAGGGGAGGTACAATATTGGACGAGGCCCATATTGTATTATCTTCATAACCCCCCTCCACGCCTCATATTCATAGCGCGACATGATAGACAATGCCAACCAATCAATGTTGCTGGAAGTTCGATGTTGGTTCAATACGGCAAATATGGAAATTGCGCCAATAATATTGACACCGGATACGTGTTATTGGTTCTCACGAGGGTTGTCCAAAATGTGTGAAAACAGGGGTGGAATTCAAATCGTGCACGTACAACGTATTATAATAAGTCATATTTACACCTGAGAACAGTTTTGCATTCACTTAAGCCTTCATGTCAACATGATTGAGTTTCATATATGGTTTTATAATTAAGACATAATAGAACGCATGGTAGGTCATAAGTCTCTGTCAATAATTAATATGAAACCATGTGGGCGGGGGGGGGGGGGGGGGGGGGACAAACGAGAAAAATGAGAAACAAATTAATCAATCGAAGCGGGATTTGAATCAATCAAAGTAGGATATAACTGAAATGGAACTGGTTATTGCTCCTAGTAGAGCGAGCGGCGCCCAGTTCGGTCCAGCGTTGCATGGCCCGAATTATCACACACACACCAAAAAAAAAAGAACAATCGAAAACGTCGGTGGATCACGCACAGCTCATGAGGGGGGGGGGGGGGGGCATATCAATCTATTGACTCAGCTGCATGCGCAAACACCTACGCCGGTGATGGATTGGACTCAACTGGTTGCAAATAACCTACAGTTCTACGAGATCTCCGCTACGACAATGTGCATACGTATTGTAATAGCTTTAATGAAAAGTGGTCCCCAGAAAGAAATCAATTCGCGAACGATTCCTCAGAAATTACATGCTTATTAATTTAAGCGTAAAAGCCTTTCGTGATTGGAAAATAATAATACCTTATTCGAAGGTAGCCTACATTCAACAAGTCGTGATAGAACGGAAGGGAGTTTTCGTTGAAAAAGAACATCAGTCTGAGTTTAAGAGATATAAAAGTTTAAAATATCAAAGCATCACGGTCACCCGAAGTTTGCCGCGGAAATTAAATCTTATTTCTTTAGAATTCGTCTACATTATTAATCTGTAAATGTAATTAGTCCGCCAGTGCTGTCGCCGGTACCTGGAACGCAGAGGGGAGACGGAGGGCGGCTCATTATTGGCTAATAAAGAGAGCTATGTTGTCTGGCAATGGCTCTAACGAGCATACTTTGCTTATTATAACACAAGACGAGTCGAGTTCCTTGAGAATCGAGATTGAGTCCTATGTCGTAGCCGGAACAAACAAAAGACTACCGCTGTAGCTCCTGGAATCGGCAGCCTGCAGGAACAAACAGCCGATGACTGTCAGCTCTGCGCTGGTCCGCGTCCGTTCCACCGCCGAAGCTCTTTGGTGGGGGGGCCTGCCCACGCGATGAAATAACAAGCCAAGAAGTTGACGGATGTTTGATCGGAAACCGATGACCGATGGGAATTGGAAAGTGCTGCCGTATTGAAAGACCCTCTCGACACAGAAGGTTTCCAGCAAAGATCAACATTTTCATTGAGTATCTTATTCTTAGGCAGGCTTCCATGCATTATCGTCAAGACTCCGGCCTCACTTTTTAAAAGAGGAAAAACAAAAAATCTATTCCGCTAAATCAACTTTTCAGTCGCAAAGCATAAAAGCTCAAGTGTATAGAAAAAAAACATTTGCGCTTACTGTTTGCCGAGAGAATTCGGAACTCGCAGACGAGTTAAAATAAGAATCACATTTGTGAATCTAAATTTGGATATCCCTTCTGAAAGCATGCTGCGTCGAGAGGAGAGAACTGGGTGCCGGAAGTACACTGCCTTTGCGAGGGTTTTTTCGTCTTGTCGCTCTAGGAGGCGCTGAGAGTTAGGGTGAGGATGAGGGTTGCTCATCGCCATTGAATAATGACAGTCAAATAGAATGTTAATGAACACAATGATGTTAGTTTCAACTACGTGAGAAACTAGAGCTGTCTTTGATGTCCCAAGTCAGCCCTGGCTGTGCTTTATGGATGTGATTTGATTTGAACCCGAGGATCACACAGAAGCTTGCTGCATTATGGATTAAGAACAGATGAGAAGGAATCCTGATTTCAGTTTCATTGTGGAACTAATTATGTAGAAGGAGATGATTTCCATGAAAGGAAGGATCAGGAGACATTGTCCCCACCCAGCGAAGACAGATTTTCAAATTACTTATTTTTCAATCAATCTAGTAATTACTTCACGGCTCAGTGCCTGTGAATCACAGACTCCCATCCATCTCAAGTAGCGAGAAGAAAGGTGAAGAGCGGATCATCGGGGGATTACAGGTGCGAGGCTTTCAACACTGGAGAGAAAAGAACACCGTTCTCGTTCTCACAAGGCCCTCATTTACAATTATTGTATTGCTATGCACTTACGTGATTCAATCGCTCTCGCGCTAATCATACAACATGTGGTACGTAGTCTACTCCTGCTGACTGTCCGGCGTCGCTTGTATGCCTTAACTCTCAAGAAATTGACTACAAGCCAAGAAATCTATCTTTTTTGCCCTACATAGCCTGCAACGATGCTAACATTTGCGCGTTATTTCTTTGCGCGCTTGACTTGAACACTGAACAGATCAGGTTTTGCGAGGTGTAACTGGCACTGACGAACACTGCCGAGCTGGGGCAAACAAATCTGTCTACTTCAAGTTAACTGGCTGTCACTATTGTTCCCCAGTCGAGTGCCGATACATTTAGTTCAATGCAAATGTTACTTCTTACAGATAAGAGGAAATGATTTCGATAAATTACACTTGTCTGGTACATTGTTGCTACTCTAAACGTGTTTTGTCTCCGTTCTGTGTAGACATACTTTGCATATCAGCACCCTCGCGAATATCCGGTTTAAACGGTAAATTTGCACAAGAAAGGTCATGAAAAACAAATTGAAGAGAACAATATACAAAGCCCCACAAAACCGTTCATATATTTTGCGGGATTTGAACTGAATTAGGGTATCCTCGATGTGTTGGTTTGGTACCACACGGAGCAAGTCATTTTTTCAATAACAATACAAATACGCTGCATGGTAGACAGACTACTGTAATATATCTAAAAAATTGTCCGATCAGATCCTCAAAGATCGAACAAAACCTCTTTTTGGCTGAACATTACTTTCGAATATCGAAACCCCACCGCGTTGTACAATAACATTGTAAATAGTTCTGGAAGCAAGGGTGTTTTTTAAATATTGGGCTAATTTATCTTTACCAATGTACTATAGGCCTATGATGTTTGGAAAAATGTACACCTGCGATAGTTTTGATGAGGAAGTCATTCATCACATGGTCAAATGTGGTTTTGTATCGCACATACATTTTCTTTCCTACTTGGCGATATCAAAACAAGTGATTTTACACAATATACAATGAAACCTTAGCATTTTCATTTTACTCCCAGAACCAGTTTCAATGTAGTTAGAGTTTACAATGCAACATCGAGTAGCCTAAAAATGTTTTTTTTAATTTGTGGATTATTTGATAAAACTCTTTATTAGTTACATAAGTTTATTTGTACGGATATTTCAAACAAAGCAATTTGTTCCGTGTGGCACTTGCCCGAAATTCGAACCCACACCAGGCCTGATACAAAGCACTTGAAGCCTTACTTATCTTGCGCGGCATTCGATCCCACATCGAAGTTAGATAAAAACCCTCTATAGAAGAATGACTTGTCTTGCACGGGATCTAACTCACATCAGGCATGGTACAAGACTTCAAGCTTGCTTATCTTGTCTGGCGCGGTTTTCGAACCCACAGCCTCAGCACAAACTCTTATATGCTGTCCACGGTGGCTTAAGTTTGGCACAGGTCCTATAAGAGTATGCCACCTGCTAGGGACATCGGTTCAAATATCGCATACGGCATGTTTTTGTTTTGATAATTATACTTCATCTTCATTTACCACCTCTCACCATCTCAACAAGCACGATTCCAATAAATAGTAGAGGCGTAAAGCAACAACAATCATGTTTAACCCTTCTATTCCTTGTGCGGGATTCGAACCCACTTCTTATCTCAAATTCATGTCTTCCCTACGACGTCTACATAAAGTGGCTTCTTTATGCTTTGTTTCTCAATTCTGAGAGGGTAAAGATGAGATGTTGTGACAGTAAAGAGTACAGCGTAGACACAACTGGAGACAACAGCTTGTTCTTGAATGTCTTTTTATGGAGATGTATTTTAGGAGCTTCGCGACCTTTCTTGTCAGTTTAAACTTTGTGCAGTTTATTATCTTTTCCCACATTCGGTTATAGTCTGAATAAATAAGACACCGGTAAGCGGGAAGCAGCAAGGAAAGCGGTAAGTGGCAAGTGGTAAGTTATGTTTTTTAATTATCTATGAACGCCGAATTTATTTAGTGAGTTGGTGCCTGCTTGCGAAAGTTCGCTATTTATTATTTTCGCTTTTAGACTAATGCCTTTCATTGATCCTTGAATCCACAACCGCCAACTTTGTAATCAGCTAGGAGCTTCAAATTTGATTTTCAAGATTGAATGTTTCACCGGAAAATATTCAAATTCACATTAGCGCTCCTATTGAAGGAGATCAAAAGAGTTGAATTACCAGGGTGCAATAACATGCAGAAGGTTTTCGGTGTGACCTAAAATAGTTCCTCGTTTAAAACAGAAATGTTCGGAGTAAAGCCAAATATGTATGCAGGCGAAATGTCGAGCACGTCCACAGAATACTCAGCAAAGTCCGTGACTGAAATTACGAACTAAGGTGCAAATGTCTGGCACCAAGTTTCTTCCCGCCGATATGATAAAACTCTTTACGTTATGGTTACAAAACGTAACGTAGCTATTGAGTTATTGTTATCTTGATGACACACAGGGCTATGTGCTCGTAAGTCGAATTTATCGAGCGTTCTCACCCTCCAACCCCTTCAGTTGTAAGTCATGTCTTTGAAGCCGTAGCAGTTCCCTCTTCGTGGGGCTCGCTGGCAGTTGGGGTGAGATCTAGTGTCATGGGGTGCAGGGTGAATCATAGGTCTAGTGACCCTCAATTAAAACAATCCCCATGCAGATGACTGTTCTCTAGTCTAGCAAGTAGCAATTTACAATTTGCGAAGCAAGCGTGAGCGGGAGAAGTTGAGGGGTGCGCAAAAAGTCCGGGCCTGCCTGCTGAGCGTACTATTGATGCCCGTGCCAGGCCGGGTGGGGGGAGGGGGACTGAGGGGTGAAAACAGCATGTCTTGTGCTCTACTAAACCTGCTGTCAAAACGACACGAGGGAAAGAGAGTGCGAGGCTATGTTACGTTACGTGAAACCATTCATGCTTTCTAACCAAACATAATTACAATATTTCGGTCAATAGTCGTGCATAAGTGTTTTATTGATTCATCCAAGAGAAGCTAGAGCAGTTTGCTTACCTCAGCAGTAGCGAGTTAGTCGTGAAGCCTGCAGGCCTATCAAGGAAAACACTTCTTGTTTAAGAGCAATAACAATGTTGTCGAGACGACGTCCTGCTCCTCCTTGCACACGCACTGAACAATACATTGGCAACACAACACGTCAGTTAAAGAGTCTACACACTTGTCCGGGGCAGAGTCATCCTCTAAGAGCGACAAAATTAATGAACACTACATAAACAAAACGAAAAAATATTAACGTGGCGCGGGGATGCGCAACAACGGAGTACTATATAAATTTCTTATCGATCGTTTGTAGAGCTTACGCGCTCTTGGCCACCGTCAATGAAACCAACACATCACACCGAACGAAACACGATTCATTTAATACAGCTGCACCAGCAATCGAACGCGCCGCCGTAGCCGAGCAGCCTGGCGTCAGAGCGCTCACACAATCCGGAGCAGCCCGCAAATCTCGACTAGACGAGTAGCGTATTTCGAGGCTCGATCGCACACTGGCGCGCTCAGCGCTGCTCTCGGTCGTTGGTCCGTCCGTCGGCGTCGACGAGGCAGCCTACCTGTTTAGCGCTGCGCGCGCCTCACTCGCTGGTAGTGGACCCTGTAGAATGTTGATTATGTCTCTCTCTCTCTCTCACTCGCTCGCTCGTCTCATCCAGATCGCCAGCCTGTTCGCTGGACCACGCGACTGCACGGACCTACCGACCGGCGGTATAAATTGGTCCCGGCAGCTGAGTGGGGAGGAGGAGTAATGTATGCAAATACATGCTATGGATGCAGCGTACCTAGAGATGGACTAATCAAGTACCTCCACCAAAACGATTTGCACATAATCCCGTTATTTAGGACAGTGCCCCATCCCCTTTGTGGCGATATATGTATGTACCGCGATTGGATTTTAATTCTCTCACACATTGTTACACGGGCCCCGCGCGTCGGAGGCTGCATGCGTGTGGTAATCAAGGTGCCTGCGTCAGGACGAGTTCAGCAGCTCGTACCCACGCACGGCCGGAGCTGAACCCTGCCATTAGTCAGGTTGGGAAGGTCTTCTGTTTAGTAGCGCAAAAACTTGAGTTGGGGTTTTCAAGGAAATAATCAACGGAGCGTGGCGGGGATGATCCATGATCAGAATTGATGCCGAGCGAACGCGATGATTGTGCTGAATTCAGCATTAATACTTTTATCGGTTATTCGATTGTCTCTCTCCCTCTACTCGAAATCACGGCAGCGCGCGCGCCCATAGTTTGGTAATTAATTAAAAGGATTGTCAATGCAATTGATTACTTTAGCTATAAATCTTCATTCTATCTGTTGGCATCGGGTTCTACTAGCCCGGTCCGACGTCCCCCCCCCCCCCCCCTCACTCCCACAGGATCCGGGAGCGATCTCATACGCGTGAACGCAATCTGGCCGCGTGTGGGACCGAACCCACAGGCACGCCGGCGTTCCATACAGGTGCCCCCACAGCCCACAGGAAACTGACCTTTCGCGCGGCCCCGAAGCGGCGAGATTTAATTGCTTCATACGAGGCTGTCCATTGCAGGATACTCGGGGGAGACAAATCATACACAACAACATCAAACGCGTGTGCACTTGTAGCGAGAGCCGCTAATGAAATAGCCAGCCCTGCCAGGCCTTAGGTTCGATTGCGCTACTTAGACCAGGCGGCTCGTTTGTTTAATGGGTTGTCACATTTCCGTCACTCACGTCGAGACCTGATTGAAACCATTTGATAGGTAGGGTAGGAGAGAATGAAATACACGGATGAATGCCGCATCCAAAACTGAAACTGAAGGCAATAAAGAACCTGATTAGATTGTGCTGCAGCTCAGCACACTGAACGCTGTCATGACATTTATGAAAAACAATTGAGTTGCGAGTGTGACGATTTATTCCGCAATGCCACTAAAATTATAAATGCTTTAATAAAGACCATTGTTACCGATGTAACTTATTCGTGAACAGTTGAAATGCGAACTTTAAATTTGTGAATATGAAAGTACAAATGAGTTGAGTTCCGACTACGTTCAAAATTCAAGTAGATTTTATCGATCTGCATTCTGTTTGATAAAAAGCAGGAAATAACAAAATTGATAGAGGAAAATTATAAGTTTTCCAAAGTTTAGTTGGAGTTGGTGAGTTCATTGTTAAATTGCGATATGAATCATACGGTTGACAGTAAACTGTACACAGCACTTGTTGCTGCTTTCTAACTTGAAAACCTATGCACGACGTTGTTCCACAACTGATAACGAAAACTGTTGAAGACGGTTCAAGTTTTAATTTTTTAAATTGTATATTCACTTGGCAAATTGTCTTGTCCCAGCCTCAAATTCAAAGGTGTTTTAAAACTGAAAGATATACAATAATGAAATTGTGTTCTGTATGGTGGTTTTTTAAATAGTTTAATGTAAATTGGTAAATTAGAAAGAAGATGGATTTTCCTCGTGGCCAAGGGAGATGTAATAATTGAGTTAAATGCGAATGACAACCAATTACTACCCTTTTCAAATTTTACATTTTACAAAACGAATATATGCATATTGCATTGGTGAGGCTGAAATTAGGAAACCATAAACTAGACCAGTGTATACTATAGGAATCCGTTTGACTGGGCATATTGGTAGACAAATTTGGAAGGAATTAAAGGACTTGAACATAATACAGAACCCAATCGTGTGTGTTTTGAGCTTTGGATTTTGGATTTTATATTATTGTATTTTTTGTATTATTAATAAATAATAATAACGTATTGTATTAGCACTACATACAGTGCACAAAACCAACAAATAACGAAAGCTTTCTATATTTTTGCAGATCAAACACAATTTATAACTTGAATGAATCTGATTCTGCAAGAATGTTATAATCCCTATAACAACGATATAAAGTATGGATTTAGAAACAACCTGTTTCAAACGACTGCTCAAGTCAAACTTGTTACCACAATATCCCCGTTACATGGCAAACTAATAATGCGACACGGTCTCTATGAAAACACGTATCATATCGAACACATTTGATTCGAACCCTTCCATGAACCTGACCGTTGTTATACTCTACCGCTTTATAATGATACGTGATAAGTGCTCTCTCAATATAGGCCTACACTACATCTATAAAGTAGGATGTTTTTTATGGTTTCTAAAGTTATACAAAATACAAATGAACATTTATTATTTCCTAGTACAAATTAATGAATTATGATAGATAAATTTGGTAAAAGCTATGAAAACTTTCCAGCAAATGATGTAAAAAATATAGTTTGTAAAATGTCTTGTATTCATTATATTGAACGGTGGACGTTCCAGAATAAATGGAAAACGATTTTACACAAAGTAAACACAAAACTGCTTATACACACTATAGATGAGTGACATATTATAAACAGTGCTCGAAAATGGGACTTTTTGACATCCCAGAAGTAATTGGCACCCTCTATGCGACTTGATGATTTGTACTTGGCACATTTCTAAATTTAAAATAAATCATACTTCACATTCACAAAATGAATAATAATTGTATTGAGTAATAGAAAAGAACAATAATTATAATAATTTTATTCTTTAATTTAAAAAATATTCATGTCACTGATCTATTTAAATACGCAGTTACAACAAGCGTACAAACGAACTAATAATGTATAAATAAACGCTCAGCAGCTGTGACAGGAATTTGTCTCAATTCTACAAAATCGTTTCTTTTATCTAATTATTCATATTATTTCGACATACATGGGAGACTGCCTAATCATCATAATGCAGCTATTTGGCTATTTGTGTAACTATTTCAGAGATATCTGGAGCATGAAACGTCAGCCAGAGTATTCCAGACTGCTGGGCCATCATCTCTGATTGTACAATAAGTAAAAACAAAACTGCTTTCTGGTTACTTTTCAACACCTCTTTACTCATCTTTCATAATCATTTATCCTCTCTATAGTCTCTTTAAATATTTAGTACAAATCTAAATCGATTCATAATTCATAATTCTCGGAGCGATCTCTCATTATCATTTATCCTACTCATAGTTTGATTAAATATTTCGTACAAATTTAGTTCGATTCATATTCATAATTCTCGTAGCGACTTGAGCGTGATAATTATTCATGCTTCACGCTGACGCGCTCATCATCACGAGGACCCTCGTTGCATAAATATGAGACACCGAGCTCCATTAAACAACAGCATTAATTGCGAGATTATTTATGTAGTAACAAATCTGGGAATAAGCTTCTAGGGAATGAGCGCATGCTTCATGTTAATCCCTCAAAAGGTAATTCCACAAACTATTCGTCGTGTCTTCGCCTCATGTTCGTTGCAAAAAATTAATCCCAACTAAACTAGAACAGCACAAGATTATTTTCAGTTTCTGTCTCGAAAACTGTGTTTAATTAATGATTAAAACTGTTTACTTGACTGACAGGTTCATGACGAACGAATGAAGACTCGTTCTATCAAGATATCAGTGAGAGTAACGAAGACTGTCACTTACAAATAACGGGGATATAATTATGTAATTATTGTATCTGGAATGTGTACATCGCTGTTTTGGCACACTTGTGCCAAATTTGTGCCAAACATAATTGTGTCAAACATTACTCAGAAACATAAAGTATTTAGTTATTAAATGTTGATCCTATTCGGTTATAAATCTGATTTGCAAAATACAAATTAATTCTGGATAAGCCACTGTCTATAGCGTATGTGGAATATCAATGGGCTTTACCGGTATGAGGCCTGAAAACCATTGGATAAGACATAGAATGGGAGCTAATTCTGTTACTTGCTGCTAAACCTATATTAAAACACTCTTTAAAGCAAACCAAGTGGTTAGTGTTTATTTTCACTTGGAGTAATCACTTAGCAAATAAAGAAATACGAGTTTGTCTTGTTGGCTTTATTTGCTTTTACCAAATTGAACAATTTCAGAAAAAAACCTGGGTTAACGTTCACGACTGTAACGTATACATTATAGTACGTATATCTAGTAGTCGTATAGCCAATATGGAACATTGTGGTCAGGTTCAAAATTGTATACAAGGAGGAAACTGTAGTTTATTTTTACTAGGTAGGCTATACATATTTAATGCACATTCGTTTGAAGCAATCGTATTTGGAAATAAGATTGTATACAGTTGTCCCTGAGTATGTAGTTCATTGCTGCTTTTGAAAAAAAAATATTTGGTTTATTGCGACGAACAAGATGCAGATCGCACTCAAGATTTATTCCTCGATTAAACTTATATTATGATTCGAGTTTTCACAAACACCAATCTAGGGCTCTTATGTATATATCGTATTCACTAGCTTGAAGATCATAAAAAGACGAAAGGGAATTTCCTCGAGTTTATAAAATATCCAACGTTGTTTTGGATGATCAAACGTTATTGAAGCAAGATACAAAATATTTCTCAATCCTCCCCTCAAAACTGTCAGCGAGTTAATCTTCGTACTGCCAATTTATATCAGCCGTTTGCACGACTTATTAACTTCATTGTGGGACGAGTACTATAGGCATGTTTGGTAGTTAATTACCTATTTAGTACCATTAGTACCATTATTAGTACCGTTAAGTACCTATAGACATGTTTGGTAGTAAGTACCTATTAAGTACCATTAGTACCATTGTTAGTACCATTAAATACCTATAGGCATGTTTGGTAGTTGGAAAGGATTATCACAGAGCTGTTTAAAGACTTTTTTATGGATGGGTAAATATTGACATGTTGAGATTGTCGGTGGCGGGAATCGAACCAGTCCGCCCGCGTCCTACAGTAAAAGCCGCGGCCATATTGGCCCCCTGGCCGCCCACCAAAACAGCCGACCATCGTCTCCATTGGGGCGAGTCTGCGTAATTTGGCCCCTCCAGCACCAAGCGATATTAAGATGTAAAAGCGGGCATAAACTGGTTCAACAAGCTTATATTTAATGCCGCCCAAATAATACTAATTATCACACATCTCATCTCGACGCAACTACGCTAAGATTGACTTATTATGAATCCTCAGCTCAGCTATCGAAAGCAGCTAAATTCCTGCGTGAAACTACGGAATCATCGGGGCTCGCTTATTGATTCCCCTGCCTATAAATTAAGTTGTGTGTCTATCATAAGAGCGCACACTGCTTAAATTAGTTTACCCAGCGAATTTCGAGGCTTGTACACGGTATGAGTGGTATGAGGGTTGGAGTTTTGGGAATGCTCCAAATATACCACAGCTGTCTCAAAGTTGTAGGTGAATACGAAGAAGTAATTGAAATAGGTAAAGTCAATACTCGATATTTACCTTTTATAAACTGTTAATTAGTGCTTAATTTAAGATTTCGTGGACATTGTTTGTTTGTCCTCGCGAAATATCGTACGTGAGCCGAAAGGCAAACGAATTATTGTGTTTTTTTCTATAAGTTCAATGCTTGTATACTAAAACTAGTCAGTTGCATAATATAGACTGCATTTGTTGGATGTTATTATATAGATGGTTTTCAAGTTGTATAGATAGTCTAAAAATAAAATATAAAACGAACTGTTATGAAGGGGTTTGGAAAAAACCTTTGAAATGTTAACTTCAATATTGTAAGTGTATTTATGTGACAAATGCACAATAGGGTATTTCATGAACATATTTCCAAATAATATGAGTGGAAGACAACCAATCTAATAAATATGTCTGCAAAAATCACTTGAAATTCAGTATGTCGTAAATAATACCTGAATCATCAACAACAGATTTCTTTCACTGACTCCCCAACAAGGCTCCCGTCTTGGGCTGTCTGTAACGTCAATTATTTTTCAGGGCATCTGTTTATGATTGGAGTTATATGAAAATATTGGCAAAGCATTATTCATTTTATAAGGTTACATTACATAACCAACCCTTAGCCAGGACACAACAATTTTCGTTCTTAGTAGATCGTGTCCGGATATATAAATACATTATTAAACAAGAAAATAGATTGTGTATCTACAATCTACATGAAGTAACATGATACAGACATAAACAACAACTAAATAGCTTCCGAAAATTGTTTACCCAGCCGTTGTACGCTATAAGAAGGCCAGGAATATGAAGACTTTTGTCTGCTATAGTCTCCGAGGATATTTTTTAGGAAATACATCCAGTAAAAAACTTAGCGTAGAAAGTTTTGAGGGTAAAACTCTGTCTATATATTAAACATAAATAAACCCTTTTTGACTCAAAAGCGCAGCCACCGCAATGGAAAATATGAGCTATATATATTATATAGGCATCTGATTTCGACTACATGTACATCAGTGCTTTGTTTGTGTCACTGATTATGAGTGAAGATTACAAGCACAGCTTTTGGTTTTGGTTTGGTTTTCAACAATGTTGTAGACTCTAAACTCGCCAGCGCAAATTTGGCCCAGGCGATAACGTTAAAGAGTTACATGAACAATGTGCATAATCGTCTACTGGAACCAATTTAGCTTTTATATATATATATATATGTTTCTAAAGCGTGTACCGCGGGCAACGAAAAGCAGTGATATTCCCAATCGTTACATTGAACTTTTCCCATCAAAGTCTCTTGAATCGTGAAAATATCGTTTGATTCCTTTATTTTTAAAATCACTGGTAACGGGATTTCTTTTGAACTTCCAGAGGAATATACGAGTTACTTTTTGACCGTTCAACGTGAAGAGCTGTTTCTTGTACCAGAAATGACTGATTGAATTGGTCTGTAAAATTGTTTCACTGAATATCTTGTGTACTCCTCCTGGTCCCCGATAGCTCATATGTGTCTCATGTCCAAGCGCTGTGGATATACTGTACACGGATTTGAATCCCACATATTGGAGATGGATTTTCATGCATCACAGAGACTGTCATCTCAAAGAGAACGCGTTAACTGCATCCAAACGACTATGGCGTAATTAGCTCACCTAGTGTAGTTTATCACGTACAATGTTCACAATCGGTTGAGAGAAAACTACCCCCACTGAGACTCAAGTACACAGGGGCTGGTATTCAAACACGTCGCACTAGTGTTTCTAACTAGAGATGTGTAATTCAAGTACATTTTCATTCCAGAAATTACCTCGTGGGGAGGTAATGTGTAAATTTTGCGATTTGCATAATAGATGCTAAAGCTAAACCAACGAATATCGATTGTTGAAAGTGCTACAAACTGCTAGATCAGTAATTAAGCTAGAAATGGTAATTTTAACAATAAGTGCACAAGGAACGAAATATTCGCCATTTCGAGCTATTTCAAGAAAATACTGGTAAAGCAAATTAAACTGAAATTCAAAGCTTTTCTTGGTTATCCAAAGCTTAAGTTTGGTTTGAACGGCCATCAGACTATATATAAGTATATTGTTCGTATTACACAATAACACATTTTAGAAACAAAACAAAAACAAACAAAATTTACATAAATAGATGCAACAATACGCTTTATAAGTGCTAATAAGCAAGTAAGTGCTAAAATATATTCAATTTTAAAATGCTATATGTGTATACCCACATCGAGTATTGATACTCAATTGATTTGATACGTACGTACATAGATTGCTTTCATATCTGAGAAACTAACATCATATGTAAGCTCTGTATGATATCTAACGGAAGTAAATTTTATAAAAATAAGTACTTATATCCTAAAATGTAAACATCACCGCTATATATGACATTATCAGCGTCGGGACTTTTGGTGTCACCAAATTCAAACTGAGAGCTCGGCTAACTGCTAAAGGTGGAGAGTAGTGCAATACATGTGTACAGGTGTTACTCGTTGACACTCATCGTTTGCGGGGAGAGCTACACATCGATAAGCGCGTTCCTATTAATTGAAATAAAACATTTTCCCAGTCAGAGGTGGCGTCTTGTGCCCTTCAAGGCACGTGTTTCTCCCCTAACAAGCTCGGGCTCCGCTCTGGGAGGTGAAAAAACCTTAAACTTTCCGAAAGCACTCGGATGTCTCATTCTGTACATCCAAAAAATGTTATAAGAAATTTCCATTCTTTTTTATTGGAAGGCATACAACAGCGGGTAAAGTGGTAGTCAGGCAGGCTTGCTGGAATCCGCAGAGTCTATATTGGGGTTTTATGGCATGTTGACTTTGCAGCGCCGAAATCATCATGTTTCCGTCAAGAAACTTGCACGAACACCTTTTTCGTACCGAAGTCTGAAATGAGTGAGCTCACAAAAATAAATGGAAAGGAACGCGAAGCCAATTATTAAAATAATACATAATTTGTGAGAGTACTTGCACAAGTGGCTGCAAAGTAAAGAGAAGAAAGACACGGGACCACTTTGGTGTGAACAGAACTTGATGTAAAAATAGAATATAAGGGTTGGCAATTATTGGATTTGCTATCGTTTACTTACACAAGCTGTGCGCAAGTCAAACCTTACAAACCTCAATCCATTCCATCATTTGCGTTGGTATTTCACTGCGAGTACAAACGGAATTTGAGCAATAAGTGGCAGTGCTTGTTTGATTTTAACTGTGTGAATAAATTAATAGCGGATTTATGACGGCAGTGTTTGTAGCAAAGCCGAAGAAAGTACTGACTATTTTAAATGTGCAGTGCATATACTCAGGAGTACTTGCATGCAATGCCATAACCATAAACGTCGAGAGGGTTGATTACACAGAAATAACTCAGATCAAACACAGATTATAAAATTGAAATATGGAACGTAGGCCTATTCTTTAATTGACAGAGGACTATAATAAACAATTCAACTGTACGAGGCGTACTGAATTTTCTTATGAAAGCATGCAAGGGTAGAAGAAAGGATCATAGAAATTGAAAACGAAATTTAAAGACAATTTTAGTTTGATATGGTTAGTACGTATGCATTATCGGCAATCTGCCACTGTAAATTGATAGATATTGTTGACAAAAAATTCTAATTCAAATGCCTACATAGTTTTGTAAAAGACTGGAATGGGGTTGTAACGTAGTGAATGTAGTAATATAATACAAATATAGAGTGGGTCTTTGTATGGTCGACTTCCCGGCAAAACGAGATAATAAATAAATAAGCGATGCTCCCTTGACACATGAGCGCTGCAAAGTCGTGTTTCGTTGTATCAAATTTTAATTTACGGCGGCCCCTTGACTACAACAAAACAATAGGAAATTAAATTCCTGCTGCCAAGTGATATTCTCTGCGCCCGTATTGTCTGCAAGAGAATGACACCCAAGCACGTGTCGTGTCGCCTTGTGTATGTTATCGTCGATCTCAGCCTGTCCAGTGAAACTCCACTCCGAGGAATTGAGACAAATTGTCTTCTACTCTGGATCTCGAGCTGTCTTGCCAGCGGAATGGAGTAGAATTTCACGCACTTGCCGTGAAACTGAAATATGGTTTACTATAAACCATGTGCATGCACTATACAAACTTTTCAACATTACATCGAGGGGCTGTTGGTTAGAATCTCGTCTGCTATTGAGGGGATTATTGAGACATTGTCTCTCGGTTTAAATAAGTAAAATAGTTACATTTTCATTTATTATCTTTAATAATAATAAAGATTTATTGCCATAGGATCTTCACATTTTGCAAAAACTGCTTTCTATGAAGTACTACCACTATGTTCTCTGTTGCTTACGGCTCTGTCACCGTTTACAACTAAATGTACGATTGTACGCCAGTATCATATTGATATAGATTAAAGTCAATTTCGGAAGTATAAAAACCCTAGTTCGAAACGGGAATCGAACCCTTGATCTTCTGCATTGGAATACACCCACGTGACCAACGAGCTACACTCTCGGATCTTTTATATCTGACTGTCTCAACTGTGAACGATGCATGGAATAAAGTTTCACGAACTGGCCATGAAACTAAGATAATGTGTACAATGTACATACGGTATACTATAAAAACCATTTGCCCTGTAAAATGTATCGGGCACTGCGTGGAAAGGTTGTGCGTTAGAATCCTATATTTTGCTGTTTATACTGAATACGAGGCTGTGAAAGGTATGAATAACATGTGAAGATGTTTGACCGAGTGTGAGTATCAAGAAAAGTTTGACACGATCAAAGTGTGACTTACTGACGATGTGACTGTACCTTAAACCACGTGTTATTGTTGTTGCTGTTGTTGTCATTGCAGTTGTTACTAGGCTCGAGCTCACTCATGGAATATGTCGTTGAGAAAAGAAATAGGCTCCATTACACTGTCATCTTCTGCAATGTGTTGTTATGTATAAGGTATAAGCAAGAAAATAACCCGTTTCTTGACATGGACTGTCATGTTTGTCGTAATTACAGCAACCTGTACACGCAGAGTATTCATTAGAGTACTTGACTACATACACAGACATTGTTTACCCCTTGTCTATATGGACACATTATTCTGATGTGATGTTATCACTATAGTAACACAGTTAGTTACCGATACTATTCGAGGCAAATCAGAGATAGATGAAGATGAGTGATGACAGTTTGACAGATCATCCCAAAAATGCATGCCAATTGTGTAGCTTGATCCTAGATCCATTGGTCAGCCTCCGCGAACGGAAACGGAATGATACATTGTGGGTTATATTTCTCTATACATTTGAGTTTGACTCACAAATGTTGTTCAAGAAGAAGTTAAAACTTTTTTAGAACTGTTTTTTTTTAACTTTGGTGATGTTTTCTTATTATGAGGGAGGAGGGAAAGATTATGAAGAGGGAAAGATAATGTAGGGTATGTTGGTAGCATACGTAAAAGTGGTGGTTCGTAAAAAAGCCAATATATATATACGTTTTACATTTCTCCACTGGTGGTCACATACATAAAAACGTTTGGACACCCAAGTAGATGCTTAAGCATTCAGAAATATTAATGAAGCATGCACCTAAATAAGTAAGCTTACCTTGATTAGTGATTAGGGTATGTGGCAGATTACAGCCAAGAGAACGTAACATCACATTATTTACTTACACACCACACCACCAGAAGGACTGTGCACTGCCAGCATTTGCTACCGAAGAGTTATGGGGAGGACATCCTCCCGTTGTGAAAGCTACGCACACTCAATCACTGCAGCAGAGCAGCTAAGGCTGCCACCATCCAGATTTACTTACAAAATTGCGTTCACTACGGGGGTGGGGTTTTAAGTAGGTCACTCTACTATGGCAAAGCGGCAAATTGCAACTGAAGCCCGCGCGGATGTAGTATACCCTACCCATCCAGCCCAGGAACAAAGGCAAAGCTTTACGCCGTTAATCCAAAAAGAGAGAATGGATTTGCCAACGTTGCCGTTGACTTTGATACAGACTAGGTAATTTGCTCTCATTCTATTTGCCATTGCATGATGAATATAGGGCTACATTTCTATATTAGTTTTTTTCTTTGATCCTGCGCCACTTTCTATACACTCGCTTCCTCCGTTCAGTCTCAATGGAAGCTAGTACGTCTACAAATACTAGGCAGTCTGAGAGTAGTCATAAACTGAAAGAGAAGAAAGAAAGAAATTCATCAGCATATTTTAAGTATATAAGACCAACACTTTTGTGTTTTGCGTTTCCAATTTGCCAACTTCTAGATGAATGAATAAGTCAAGTCAAACAGAAAAAAACTATATTAACATTTTAAAACCCATTCAGAAAAGTTTCCCGCAACTAAATATTTATATCTATTAATTAATAATTAGCCTCGTTAACTTTTACGATTGAATACATTTTCGTGATTGAATAATCATTACCATAAATATGGCTGGAAGCGCTGACGCTGTCTCGTCTAAACTTAGCAGTGCGTGTGTATATAGCCAGCCCAGTATAAATGCGCAGGTGTATTTAGCCTGCGATGGATCCCGTGGGTTTGACAAACTGTCTGGAGGCAGAAAAGCTAATCAACCAAAACACTGTAAGTGATGAAATGTGGATTTAGTGTTTGTAATTCATTTTCATCTTCCACTTGGAACACGTTATCCAAACCTAAACGAAGGTTGTTCAAATTGTAAAACAATAAAGTAACCACTTTATCTAGTGTGTTCAGCCTTTGACTGGCTTCAATCTGCCAGCTGGTGTCGTGTTACGACTAATCACTCCGATTAACAAACGTAAAATCTGGGTGCAGTAAACCCTCATGGCAGATTATTCTTGAAATTTGTAAAATATAAAACAGTTGATTTTGTTATTATGCAAGCTCCGTTAGTTTACAATATTTATTATCCACTTGCACATTGTAATTTGAATCCGAGAAGTACTAGTGTATGATTTATTGATGAAATTCCGAAAAGTTGCACCACATTGTTCGTTGTGTAAGTTATGAGCTCACGGTGTAATCGCTGTGGGTTATGGTAAACATGTTTAAACGGGTGCTTGAATGCACTTGCGACATGAATGAACTAATGTTTGGCCCCTGGTTTCCGTCCCCCGATATCGAGCACACCGCGTGTCGAAGTAACATGGGTAGGATAAGAAGAGCTTTGAATGGTCTAGTGCGCTCCCAGCTTACTGTAATGGTCTTACTTAGCGTCCAGCCCAGAGTAGAGTGACAAGACAACTCGCTATGGGACGAGCGTTTAAAGGTAGGACAGCGTGTGCACGTAACCCACCTATACCCACAGTGTTTGCATTGTATCGAACAAAATCTTCTCAAGATATACAGGCTTTATGGTTTTTGTAAATCTTGTTGTGAAGCAGGTTTTTGTATTATCCAGTTATTCTGACGGGAAAAAAGTATTGCGTTCAGATCAAATCAATGTCATTGTCAATATACTACTCTCACATTTTCCGTTTTTATCAAATGTATCCGCAATAAATATTAAATATTATGAAGTCATTCAAAAAATCTGAAAAATAACGTTACTGCCAATGTTATCTGTTTTATCAATGTAAACGTAACGGGTAACATATACATTTGTGTTGTAATTTATAAAGTATGAATTATTATCACTTCCAATTTTTTATTTTAATCGTTTAAGTAATCATTTAATTTTTTAAGTTTAATTAATCCCGGTACACCCGAAAGCCTTAAGTACTCATCATTTTATAGTTATCGATATTGGACAGTGGACACTCATTATATATATTGTTGCTTTGTTTATTACTTATTTTATTGATTCTCATAGTAATTTATGCAGACTTTCATTGCCAGTACATAATGAATCAAAATTGAATACACTGATTTTATCTCGTCTAGCCGTTAAAAGTTTCCCGTCGTTTCTTAGGTTATCTCTCAGAGAGAATTGAACGATTATTCTCTCGATATAATCAAAGCAAAACACCCCGAGGTATCAAAATACAAGCTTAGTAAATGTACTGTTCGAGGGATATGCAAAACCCCGCATACAGAATATCAATGCTGACTTTCATGATGGTATAAATTCATGGACTGAATGTAAGTTCTTGTTGGGGGATTTCATTAGTAGGGTAGGGAACATGGGGGATACAATTAATACACGACACGACAGTTCCGATGGTAATTGTGAGGTGTGAAGATGAATGGAGCCAGTTCGTCAAAGCGAATTCGTAGCTCGGTTCTTGTCCAGTAAAACAGAACAGTCAAGTCGTCATAAGGGTTGGATTGTTAGCGGGGGGCGGGGGGGGGGGGTCACTTGAACAAACGGCTTTGATAAGCTTTCACTGTACGAACGCTATAATGTTTGAAGTCGAACCGCATATAACCCAGCATTTGCTGAATATCCATTCACGGTTCCTTCATTGAAGCCATTGAAATATTCACATAATAAAACTTGAGTTACCCATCCTCTATAAACAGCTATCCATGTTGTATTGTGTCTGTGAGTCGGGTTGACTTGTTGTTCACGGAGGACGTGCAGCAGATGCTAAGCACTCATTGGCCTCATCTTGACGATTGTGTTTTATGGTTTACGTTTGATTGTAGACGGGATAACTCTCTTTAAGTGCCCATTATCCCTGAACACCAAGCATCGCATTATAAGGTAGCAGCTATACATAAACAGCAGACTGCATGTCTGATCTTGAGGAGGTATCGTTTTTGTGGTTATACAGCAAAACACGCCGTTATATATGCGACTCAAACAGTACCTTCTTATTGGTAAGTAAACCAATTACTCACAGAAAGCGCACACGATACATTTTTCATTGGGTAAGTTTTTCTCAAACATGATTGCACAAATGTTTTAATTTATAACAACAGTAACAAATAATAGTGTCTATACTTTTTATTTTATTTTTGCATATGCAACCGTATCATATTTATCACTGTAGTTCGCAACGTGAACATACGTATGTTGAAAGCTCAATATAAGGGTAACGTATTGGTGGAGGGGCCGGGTAAATCAGTTGGTAGTCTAATTCTGTATTTATAAATTCAAAGCTAGAGAAAAATAGTGGTAGATGCAGAAATATAAAATAATAATAGAAGTAATAATGAAAATAAGATCCATAATATGTATTATGTGATATTAGGCGGGCACAATCCTCTTGACAATGTCATGGAACACGAGCAGTTCTCTGGTGGTATGACTGGGTAATATTGTATTTAATTTGTCGATTATGCATTGCGTATTTCAAGAATTTATTAGCAAGTATTGTCGCCCTTACTACCTGTATAAATATTATTGTGCCGTAGTCAAAGAATACAGAACGGTTTCAAATCAATATTTATGTCGTCAATCAATCTTGAACTGGGCGGGCAGAATCCCAACCTCCACTCGGCAGACGTCTGTAACGCGATACTGTCTTCGGCGGAGGAGCTGGGTACGAGTAGAGAGCTCGAGAGGGTTGAAATACGGTCCTCTGTCGGTGAGAGGCCGAGTATTTACTAGCGGAGGGTCGAACCCAAACTATAGTAGCAACGTCGAACTAGAACTTTTAAGTTTCAAGGCTAAGACAATTTGTTCCATTAGTTTTTCCAATAGGGGAATAAAGCACGAGATTATTTTTGCGTCTTAATTCGTCGAGATAAGTCCTGAAAGTTTATCTTTTGCAAGTTAATTTCAGCAAAGTTGAGGATTCACTCAATTCAGACACGAAATCACGTTTTGTAATTTTATTGAATTTTGGATACAATCGTCCGCTCTTGTAGAGGGGTAGAGAACAATCCAACATCCCCCCAGTGTCACAAGTTAGTTGAGTTTGAAACACAACACAAGGAACCCGAGATTAAGGTTATTCCTTATTATTGACCCACAACAATCCGGTTCCTCATAGTAGAGTAACCAAGATCGAGAGTATGGTATAGTCAGTCACCTTTGATGGCATTGGTTCGACGTGCTGCGTGCGTACAAACGAGTTTTCTGTAACTAATCTTTCCATGGTTACACACCCGTCACTATTTTAAAACCACTTTTACCTTAGTTTAAAGTTGATATAGAGTACAACCGAGACTTCATAAACAATAAACATTAACATGACATGTTTGGGTGTCTACAAAGGCCTACGCGTTCCGACGAGTCTATATCTCCTAATTTAGTTGTATATATTCGAAGACTACGTTTTCAGAAGTGTTTCTATTTTTTCGACACGAACCATTAATTGAAAGAAATCGTTTTGCGTGGAATGGAAGACTCGATCAATAATCGTTAATTAGCAGTCACGTATAAGAGCGGTGTTCTGGTCGTGCGTAACCTGTGATCGTTTTTGCCTGGCCAATCTCTCTCTTCTACAAGCCGACCTGCGGAAGCGAGTACGAAAACGTAAACTTACACTTAATCGAAACGAAACATTGGGGAGGCGAACAACTTACAATATAGCTTGAAACAACACCTCGCCGAGCGATCTCGATCGATCGAATATAGTCTCGAGTCTCGACAATAATTGCGTTAGCACAGGCGTTCATATCTTTTACCCGTTTTTATTATCTCGGGCACAGATTAATCTTTCGTTTGGGGTGAAAGATGATATCAAAAGTTTGAGCATTTCCACCACTTTGATGTGTTGATCTTTCATTCATCAAAGCCGACAAGAGTCTTTCATGTATTCGTCGAGACATCCATCAGGCATTCGGACGTTGACGTTCATGTTAACTAAGACGTTTCATCATCAAAATACAACACGCAAAACCTTAATCAATGGCTCAAATCAACAAGAAACTCATTTGACGAGAACAAACCGGGAGCTTGAAGTTGAACCATCTACATTCCAAGTAAATCCGCTCTTGTTTCTCTGGTGGTGAGCGGCGTTCGGCCTCTCCTAGCTGTGGCACGCAGTTTGTAGCCGCGAGGCTCCAATAGCCTTGTTGCCTGACCTTCACACAGCACCTGCATCTGCATCGTTAGAAGAGATACGACAATCGCTTGCCTGCCGAGCGAGAGAACAGAGGCAGAGCCGGTGGCTGCGGCGAGGAGTCGAGGGGGGAGGGGAGGGAAGGGGTAAGAAAACAAGTTGTTCGGTCGCGTGGTATCCGCGCTGGATTGCCACAACACCTCAACCGACTCGGCTCGTCTCGATGTGAAAGTCAGCTTGACTTGCATTGACGGGAGCAATGAAGCGTGTGTTAGAGGACGCACAGACGGGAAGGTCCAATTACAAGTTTATCTGGATGGTTTCGTCATTTCATTTCAGTTAAAATGGCTGCAGTGTTACTAAATGGGAAGTTGGAGTAGATTGGATGGGCTATTGTCGTAATCTTGGCTACTGTACAGCTAGGCTGCTTCCAGCACATAATTCGTTTTGGGACCTGGAAAGAAACAGCATCGACCGCTTGATGACACGCCCACACAACAGCCAGCTAATTAAGAGCTGCATACAATAAAGCCTGCGTTCGCTTATTAGAGCCGGAGCCAGCTACACATCCTGTACTGTATCTCTTTGTTCGAGTATGAACTCTCTCTTGAGCCTTCCTGAATTCATCGTCGATTGTTTAGTTGTAAAAAGTCTAATGGAAGATTGAGTTCAGGTCGCAGTAAAAAACACCGCCTCGGGTATAGGTAGATCGTGGCAACACCGCACTGTGGGAGTTGAATGTTTGGTTGAGATTATACTGACAGGATTGACCAGCCCACCTGCCTCCCTTCTCTCTTGCCCCTCGCGCCTCCAAGATGCTTCATCAGATCTCGACTGGAGTCCTTGGCCTGGGAAAATGAGAAGATTACTCCTGCCACGCTCCGCTCTCCGCTTCGGCTAAGTTCGGCCATCCTCGGGCACGCGAACAGCCACGCGAGCCGAGCTCAGCGCCGAGCGGAGCGGAGATGCTAAGGTCAAAAGGCCCGTCTTTACCAGCTATTGTTCTAGCAACTTGTGTATCGTAATTGTGGTGGCGTACAAGTCGCGACCTTTTAACAGGTCGATGGAGAATAAAGCTATTATGTATTCAATTCGCTACCGTGAACCAATGAACAATCTATAATCACAAAACTGAATCTTGAAGAGAATAAATTGTACGCATTTATAATTCTTTGTTGAAGATTCCCTCATCAATTTACCCTTTGCAATGCAATAAAAATAAAGAATAAGTTTGTATAGATAATCTCTGTATGAATAAAGCCATCTTGGCTTACAGTGGCAACAACCGCGTCATTGTGGTCGAGTACTTGTATGGTTTGCGCTCAATCCAAGACCATGCAGGGCAATGGACTTGCACCGCGGTCAACGTAAAGAGAGACAGATAGATGCTCA